>VZRF01015561.1:47730-69553 GCA_013396875.1 Vireo altiloquus | reverse complement strand
AAGAAAAGACTGGGAATCTCGGGGTTTCGCCGCCAAAGCTGAGGTCCGTCCGTGGAGGGAAGAGGGGGGAAGAAAGGAGCGGATTTGGCAGGAAATCAGCAGGGTCTGCTCGGGCCGGAGGAGCCCGGAGAGGGCATCTGGGGAGCTGCCTGCGGGGCCGGGGGCGCGGCTGCCGGCCCTGCCAGCAGCTGCTGCGGCAGCTCCCGCACCTGGTGCCGGCCCGCGCCGTGCGCAGGGGGNAGCACTTGGACTGAAAAGTACTCATTCCTCTAGCACTGACTGCGCATGTTGTTTGACTCACTTTTAATGACACTTTACAGTCCTTACTCTGCTTTTACCAAGACATCCTTAGACAGGTTTTTTTAGGGTCTGTGGCTTCCAGTGTTTTTCATATCATAATTTATAATATACTATGAGCTTAAATTTCTGCTGCAAAAACAGGGTTCCTGCCCTGAGGAGCTTTCCGTCACTGTCCTAGCAGTAGTTGCACACATCTGTGGATTAACATCTGTAATATCAAGGTTAGGCCCTAAATCATGTTGCAGCGCATGTGGTGAACGTAAAAAGAGAACAGCAGATTGCAGCAAACTGCATCTAAAACACTTGTGAAGAATTAAGTAGATTTCTAAGATATCTTGTGGTAGCACATCTAGTTTTAGTCTTCAGGTAAAGTGTGCAGACACCTGGGCTTCTACAAACTTTGATCTGGGCCCTCTGATTCTCCTGTCTGGTCCATTCATGGTCAGTAGTGATCCCAAATTTTGCCTGAAACATAATAACATAAAGTAGATAACTATTGAATAGCTATTGCCACTAGCTATGTGCAGTTATGAATAACTTCATGCTTCATTAACAGCCCTGTCAAAGTCAACAGGTTTTGCATACCTGCAAAGTTACTCATGAAAGCTTAGGGCAGAAGAAAAAAAACAGTGTAAGAATAAGACCCTGTGGTGCCCCACGGCTCAAAATTAAATTGTATTAAATTTGAGGTGTGCAGCTTCTTGTTAATTTTTTTATATTTTTTTAATAATTTTTCATCAATATAACTCATACTCAGCCAGTGATGGCTTTTATTTTGACCCCAGCCCTAAATTTTAGCAGATTCCCATCATAAAAAACTTTAAATGAAGCTTCACTTTTGTTAGTCTTGTGTTATTTATTATTATACATTGTTTTTTTCCATTCAATCAGTTATAGACAGCCTCAAACTACGGGTAGATTTCTAAAAGCGGGCATGGCTCAAGAGTTTGTTCCTCTTTTTTGTCATAGGTCCAGTGAGGAAAAAGAACACAAACTGGTTATAATTCCAGCATTTTTCATGCTCATGTTCATCTACACCCTACAATAACCAAAACTGAGTAGACCTGTTGTCAGATAATCTATCCCATAGCTCCAAAGGCTGTTTTGACAATCACTGTAGGATTCTATTGTGCCATAGGATTCTATTATGACAGGAAGAGTTGATCAGAAAGCAACAGATCTGTGGAGCAGAAAGTGTGAGATTTGGATGTTGGTAGTTATTTGGCATCAGAATGAAAACTAGAGCTGCCAAGTGCTTGGGGAAAAACAAAACAGAAAAAAAAAAGAGCTACTTATTTTGTAATAACTGAGCAGTACAGTGAGGCTGAAAAAAGATATATCAGTCTCAGAAGAGCTCAGTTCCCAGGTATGCCTACTAACTAACCAGCTGGCTGTTAACAAAGCACCAGCTAAAATTTCATTTTAACATTCTTCAGAGCAAAATATTAGGTAAGAATGGCACATTTCCATAAAGATTTTGGACAAACCCACAAATTCATGAACAGGTTCAACAGGAATGAGCTCCTTTGAAAAAGATGTTCTCATGTCCTGTGCTACACACAAGTAACTGAAGTTTTTTTCTCCATAGAGTAAAGGGGCAAGGTGTGATTTTTTTTGAATGATTGTGAGTGATTTATTGAGCATTTAATCAATACATGTCAGTGCAAACCAGCAGTTGCCCACATAAGAAATTGATGCTAGTGTGTTCAAGTGAATATGAATTTGTAGTTTATCTTTGGGTTATCATAGCCAGAAATTTGTTCCTTAGAGTCTCGCATGTAATAATTGTTCACATGTCTGAACATCAGGAACTTCATTTCTCCATTCAGCCAAACTTTGCTTGCATTGTTGTGTGTTATTTTGAAAGCCATATTGTAGCTAGTTAATTTTATAGTATGAAAATCAAATTTAGAGCTTCAAACATTTGCAAAAGGGAAGTAAGAGAACAAACATCTTGTAACGTGATGGAACGTATTTGTAACATGATTGAGTCTAAAATACATTCCTGCTCCCCCATTGAAACTGGCAATTTTCCAGGTATTTCAGGAGGGAAGTAGGGATACATCAGAGATCATAGTGCATTTTCTTCTGTTTACGGGCCATCCTTGAATTCTAAGGCTTTTATACCTAAGGCTTTGAAAAACACTTTTGTTTACTTGCTATTTTTAGTTCCTTGGCATTAACACACTTCTCTAATACTCAGGTGGTGAATTCCATATTGGAATGGTTTCTATTAAAAAATTATGAGCCAGATCTTAAACTGCTGCAAATGAATATAGTTCCATTAGCATTAGTAGAGTTACACAGAGTTAGAGCAGGTTTCCTGAAGCAGTTTCAAAAGTAGTTTCAAAAAAAGGGGCAATGGAATAATTCAGAGTTTTTCATATTCATAGTATTTTTTCACTTATGTTTTGTAAACACTTACTATTATATGACCTATATTTAGTCAAACAACATTGCTTCAATATTAAATACTCCCTTCTGGGATGTATTGTTACAGTTTCAAAGATGCAGCATATATGGTATAATGGTGCCTGATAAAAGTTGCTCCGAACATAGGAGGAAATATGGTGTCAGGCTCTTAGCAGAAGGGAAATTTCTCTTGGTTTGGTTTGTGGGGGTTTTTGCAAGTTTGTTTTTTTCAAAGGCTTTTAGAAAGCATTTGCTCTTTGAGGGGAGAAAAGAAAAAGAGCATAGTATCGCTGTAGCAGCAATCGTTGGAGTTTCCGATGCTTATGTTTCCTCTGCAAGATATTTTTTAAGTGATAGTTTGATATTTTTTGCACTTGTGGCATAGGAGTTCCTGTCTCAATAATGTGTGTATGTGCCATATGCACTTTGCTAGCATTCACTGTCACTTCTCTGACCTCAGAAGAGCTGTGCCTTACTTTCAGTATTGCCAGACTGAGCAAAACCAGCTGGTTGGCCCAATCTGTTACTTTTGGGGGGTGCATTTGTACTGGCTAGGTATGAAACGTGAGCACTAGTGCAGTGGCAGATTCTGACTGGAAAGTGGTCTGTGCAATCTCCACGCTGGCTGGTGTGGCTACAGCCCAGCATTGGTGGCCCAGTGAAAGGCAGGGCTTCCAGCCACCTTTGTGGGTCCCAGCATCAGCAGGAGGGATGTGGGCTGCTACAGTCCCCATTTGTCTGTGGCTCCCACAGCCCTTGTGGTGACGCCAGAATGATATTTTGCTTTTTCTTTTATACCCATCTTACATACTCTTTTATATAGTTTTAGGTACTCTTAGTGTTTTTAGCCTACATACTTGTAACTTTCCAAGTCTGATAACTCAGCTGAGACTCACTGTACTGTTAACCCAGGAGACCAAACATCCTGCAAGTCCCAGACACCAAGGTCCTCTCCAGAACATATTTCTGTAAACTAAGATAGGCCCATCCAGGGGAAGGTTCCTCAGAATGAGAGGTTCACTCGAGCCTCTCATTAAGGTATCTTTGATAAATATGCTAATTTTGCAAGGTCTATAATTGTGTGTTTTTCAGTGTGAGGGAGGTGCATGCATTTCAGGGCATTCCACCTGGACAAAGTGCTGCACCCAAGGTTCCTGGGTGAAATAAATGAAATAAATACCGAGGTAAAAACCCCTTTTCCCCATAAACCATGTTTTGGTTTTAATTTTAAGACCAGGGAAAGACAACAGTGGCATCTGACAGGTGGAGGAATGAAAGGGTGTCCTGAGGCAGACCACATTGTCATCCCCATTGCCACATAGGATCAGGGGAAACACCCAGGTAGGCGCATCCCAGGGACATTAGACAGTTTGTACTGCCAGAGCATTGCAAAATCAGTAAAATTGACTGAGATATCAACCAGTCTGGGAGGATGTTGGAGCGTACAAGGAATTTCTAGTATGAAGTAGTGGAGAACCAGTCCTGATATGAAAAAGAAAGTTGGCTGAATCCTAGTCTAAAAGAGTTAGTGCTGAGAATTTTGGTTACTTAATAGGTCTTTAGCGTTAAATTTTGTTGGTGTTAGAGGGGGTTTTGTTTCTTTTTTTTTCCCTGCAGGATAATGGGAAGTGTTTTTTAAACCCTTATAAAATGGTTTCAAGAATAAAATAAAAGGCGATGAAAAAATACTCGCACTTTTCTGTGAACTCTTATTCTGGAAGGTTAAAACAGACTGAAATCAATCGGAAAGAATATGTCTTGGGTTTGACAGACAAAGTCCTTTTGAAATTTGACTTCACTGGCAGGTGTATTAAGAAACAGTGGAGAAACTCCTTACTATAGGGGATAGGTTGCCTTTACAGCAAGGAGTGGGTGCACACACTGGGACAGGGCAAATGCCACTGTAAGCAATGAGTTGATATTGAACATTTGCAGAATTGGCTTCTCAGTGACCCAGCTAAGTCTTCAACAGTTCTTTTTCATATTATGTCTGCACTCTGGCATAATGACAGAGCAGCAGCACTGGCATTTGTTGAGTACAACATTTTATATCCTACTGCCTGAAAGAACACAGTTTTAGTTGTGTACACATGTGTAGGGTAAGATATGTAAAGAGAGAAAATGGCTTCAAAAACCATCCACTGATGGAATCTCAACCAGAGGAATAGTTAGAACTAAAAAATCTCACCAGGAATTACTTCATTCTATTTTTCCTGGTGACAGCGTGCTCATCATTTTTATGTGTCCATTAGCTTCTAGGGATTTAAGCTGAATAATTTAAACTGAAGCAGGTATTAAGGGCTCTGCCCAGCAGTTCATATGGACTAATGTCCACTTGTTTGTGTTGCTGCGAAGTTTTAGCAACCATTCTAGATTTTAAGAAACAATAACATTAGTGGTGCCAGGGGAAATACTAGCTGCTGAATTGTCCATGTTTGTGCATATTTTCTTAAATATGCCGTTTCCTTGATCCTTCTCTTGCTGTGAATGCCATTGTAATTGTTACAGCTGGAACTACCTGTCCTTTTTATCGTACGGATTTTAAAACCTTTTCACCTCTGGGAAGATTGTCTCGGGAAGAAGTAGTTTTCCTTTGCTCAAACAACTGGTATTTAGCAGGAACTTCCTGCTGGCATTCATCCCTGAGTTAATCTGGTTAGAATTAGAGCTGGTTGAGATTTTTTGACACTGTTTTTCATGGGAAAATGCTGATTTGTCAAAACTGAAACAATTTGTGGAAATATACCAGTTTCCATTAAACTTTCTTCAGGAAACATTTCCCCTTTTTTTTTTTTTTTCTTCCATAGTCCACAGTAGAATTTCTGATCTAGGAAGATAGAGAAATAATCATTAATCAATAGTTATAATAATCACTGGTCAATGGAAGAAAGGCAGGCCTGACTCACAGAATGCACATTTGAAACTGGAGCTCCCCCTATCCGCTCTCCCCAGGATATTGGAGGGCTGTCTCTCTCTCACTGGGCATGAATGTACAGACATCCCCACACCCACCACCTCAAATGATTTTGGTTTCACTCTGTTGTGGATATAAAAATGTATGAACTGTTGAAGCACTTTGTGGGGCAGGAAAAACATTCTCCTGAAAGCGTTTTTAAGGTTGACCTGTAGCCTTGGGTTCGCTTCCTCCTTGTTGGGTGGGAATGGCAGTGCTCTGAATGGCTGGTGTCTTCTAGTCCTTGTTTCATAGCATAACAACAAGCTGTATTCAGAAATTTCTGTCATGCAAAGGAACCACAGTTTTGATTATTAACAGTCCTGTTAGTCTGATTCCAGGATTCCAGTTCTCTGCTCACCCAGTGTAGTATGTTGGCAAAAGTTTGACTGAAATTAGTAGATTTCAGGAACAGATAGAAGACTCTGTTTCCTCACACTTAAAGCATCCTTCAGTTTACAGCCCAGCAGTTACATCCCTACAGTGACACCTGGGATTAACACTGTGCCTTTCAAATGGCAATCTGAAACCAGAGGTATTAGAAAACTGTCTTCTGTTTCTTACTGTCTTCTGTTTGTACCCAAGCACTTCAGCCCACACCCTCAAATGAGCTGTTGCCCTGTTCTGTAAGTAGATACCTGAGGTTTTAAGGTAAAAAAAGGAAGATTTACCAAGCAGCCAAAGCTGTAAGTTCAGCCAGTGATTTGCAAGTCACACCACATTCTTTATAGTGTGTTTATAGTTACCAGTAACACAAGTTTTGAAAGATCAACTCAGCCCTCTGTGCAGCTGATCAGTCCCTCTAAAACATTGCATTAGTATTCCCGTGGGCTTCGTTTAATGCAGCATTAAAGCTCAGTTTAAAAAAATGATCCATGCAGAGGACATGCAGAAAATCTGTATTTGTTCCCAAGGTTGTGGTGGCTCTGTCAGGGCTTAGAGGCTTCCTTCTGTTGGAAAAGCAAGTGAATTTGAACAGTACACCCAGAGAGCAGTGGGAAGGTCTCACAGTTCTCTTCCTCAGAGCAGCATTTTCCAAGTCAAGACCCAAGCGTGGCTCTTATGTGCCTGGGGCACTTTAACAGGTCTCTTTAAAAACTAGCATTGTGCAAGTGGAACGCGTGCAGCCAGACTGTCAGCTGGCATAAATCAGCTTCCTCTGTTGAAGGCAAGGAACCTGCCCTGATTTATACCAGCTGGCAGAATCTGGCCACAGAATAAATAATAGGCAACTGTATGTTATGAGGCTGTAATTCCCTTGAGGGGGCTTTTGTGGTATCAGTCTTACAGGAGCCAGAGTGATCTGGCTTGGAGCTAAAGAGTAATTTGACTGTAGTTTTTTGAAGTCCTCAGAACATTAGGAACGGGAGATTTCAGGCAGTCAGGGGAAAGAGAATACCTCCAAACTTCTTGTAAGATATCATTAAGGATTTTTGCCTGGGAAGAGTCATGGTAGAGGAATTTGGGAGGAACTGACTTGGGATAGGTAGTCCCAAGAAAAGATAAATATCTAAGAAGGATGATTTCTCATCTGGACCAGACATTTTGTTTGAAAACACTTGTGTGCATTTCCTAAGATGTATGAAAACTTAAGCTCCCTCATCACTGATAAGCTTCTAGTGCTGGTGTCATTAATAAGGAAAAAAAGGAGAGAATGGGAAATGAGGACTAAAAGACAAATGCCTCCTCAGAATGTGGATGTGCCTTTTAATTTTGTTTAACATTTTACCCAGAAGGATCATAAGTGAGCTGGTACTCATTTCATTGACTTAGAAAGGAAAAGGGGTTCAGTTAGATTTATCAAGCGTTGACCTGTAATTCTCCTGCATCTAAATATTTTAGATGTGAGATGCAGGTGAGCCATCTCCCTGCAGTGTTAATCCTCCTGTGAATTCTGCAGCTCAGCATGGGATTAAGTTCATCATGCCTATACGTCACCTGTTGGCATGGTTTGATGGTGCCTGAGGCTTTTGGATGATAATGTGGCAATTTTGTAGATTTCATCTCACTAACTAATATAAGCACATCTTTAATGTTGCTGTACAAGGGGCCAAACTTTGAAGCAGACCACAAATGATTAGTAATGGGTTATCTCTTCTGGTTATTTTCAGGGAAGAAAGCAGAAGCGCCTATCCAGGATTCTTGTGTGTCTTGAGATACTGATCTGGTCTGATCCCTGAGCCTAAATTAGTAGCTTAGATACTGCTGAAAACTTGTTGTATGAAGTTGCAGTACATCAGTGGTTTGGACAGCACTGCTTCAGCAACAATTTAGGGAAGGTCTTAGTGCTCCAAGAAGATTAAACTTCTTACCATTTTGGCTACCCTCCTGATTTTAGTGTTACCAGGCTGTCCTGACCAACTTCCATATGCTTTGGGAGCTCTGTGGCTGGAGCACATGTGAAGCCATAGTGACATCAGGACTCGGAGTATCTTCAAGTACTGCAGCCAGCAGTGTGTGTGGATAACTTCTGGCCACTGAAGTGTGTGCTTGGGGAAATATGATAGATGTAACTATGTCTTTTTCCTTTTCCAGTTTTTTTCTCCAATTGTCTCGTCTCTTAAAATATGCTTTCATTATGCAGTTAGTATCCACTTTGCAAATTCAGCCTTCATTTGGGATGCTCTGCTGTCAGCTCTAGCTATCTTAAGCTGTCCTTTAACATGACTGGGTACTGATTTCGGAGCGTTGCATTCTTCTTGAGAAACTTACAGAAAGGGTGCAGGAAGTAAAGAAGTAAATTTTCATGTGTTTCACTAATGGTAAGCATTTAATGAGATTTTGAAAAATCTTCAAAAAAATTCGTCAATCTGCAGGAACCAATGGAGACTTTTAAGAGAAGAGCTGTCTTTTGCAGGTGCTGGTTGATCTTTTATTCCCTTTGACCGGTTCTGCCCACCAGCATGCAGCAATTACCCTTCTCATTTGTCTCTGGCGTACAAGGAGATCTGTGATTCTGCAGTGACTGTGCTGTGGCAGTAGGCCAGCTGCCCTGCTGTGTACCTTCTACCTCCCCACAGCTCCTGTTACCAATTTTCACGGTTGCCTTGCCTCCTTTTCCTACAGTGGTTAGAGCTTTTGCCCTGAAAGTGGGAACCCATGGTCGTGTCACTCTTCAGCCTGAGTATCTACACTCCATCAGTGAAGGGCTCTGGGATGAAGGATCCTTGCTGGCTGACACAGGGGAAGGCTTTAGAGGCAGCACTTTGCAGAGAAAGGGTTGACATGTGTGTGGGTGGTCCCTCAAAGCATGTCACAGGAGAAGAAAGCCTGTTCCCTGATGGATTCATTCATTATTCCAGCCCCTGCAGGGTGACTGATAATCTCTCCAGGGAGTTCACAGCACTACAAAGAGACACTTTACATACAGAATCTTTTTTCCTTTCTAAACTGAAAACAACCATTTCTCATCCCCATGAAAAGATCAGAGGGGACCATGTAATAGTCATGACTTCGTAAGCTTCTTTATTTAAGCCTTCACAAAGTAACTGGGTCAGCACTACATGCTTCTGGGCTATTGAATTTCCCTGCTTCCCCTCAGTCTATTCTTCCAATTCCTCACCCAACTTTACCACAAGGGAATGCCTTAAGTCAAAAATCTGGGAAGCTGAGCCTTTTATTGTATTTGTAGTATTCTCATCTGGTAAGTACAGTGCCAGGCCATGAGGCTTTCAGAGATATCTTAACCCAAGTTTGCTTGTAAACAGGAATACCACACTGTCTGGTTGTAACTAAAGCCATATCTGCTCTCTCATTGCTGTGGATAATAGATACAGGAAGACATTCCTCAGGAAGAGATCGGTAAACTATTCTGGAAAAGAAAATACAACCAAAATGTGTTTCTTTATTTTTGTTTTTCTTTCTCAATCAGCTTTTTGCTCACACACTCCTTACTTCTCACATTCTATTCTTAAGGTTTCTGGCTGGCTGGGGGCTTCTCTGTCCTCACTTTTCCCTGAGGCCACACTGGTATGATGAATATTTATTAGTGCAAGAAGCAGCCTAGGGATTCTTGTACGTATATGTCTCCTGATTTTAATGTGTATGAAAGAAAATAGAAATGTGTTTCCAGCTAAATCACCAATATTCAGGAACTAGTGTTCAGAATAAAGACTTGGCCATATCCCATCAAGTTATTTTAAAAAATATGCACTCAATCCTAAAAAGAAGATTTCAAAATATCTGTATTAAGCATGAGAGCTCCTCCTATAAAGACTGGAAGTGGTTAGAGGCTCCTTCTTTTATGTGAGAGAAGGAGACAAGATTTGGTAACTTATAACTAAGAACAACTTTTGCATCTTGGCCTATGGTTAAAGCAGTGAGCTAGGAAATGAGAAGCCTCTTAGTCTTTGGAGACCCAAGCACAGATCTCCAGCTTCCCAGGATTTCATCCATTGTATTTTTGATGCCACCATCAAACTTCAGTACAGCCATTTATATTAGTATTGCCACAGTTTCAACTTGTGTTGCTTAACATGTGGCAAAAAATAGTGCAATGATGTGTTAATTATTGTTTCTAGACAATTACAGAACTTGCGGGTAATGAACTGAGATTGTTTCAATGCTTGTCTATTGTGATTGGGAAACTGAGGTTCAAAGAGAATCATAACCACTGTTCTTTCTCTGCAGAAATTCTGGATTAAAGCCCTTAGAGCATCCAGAAATTCTCAACAGTCTCAAGCACCCTGTCAAGTTCAATAAGATATTAGCACTTTTTTTCTCCCTAATTTTTCTCAGGTTAAGAGGCTGTGTGCCAGGAGCTTGGTGAGGCACATGGAAGCATTGGTAACTTGCTTCTGTTTGACCACTGAAGGCCTGACTTTTCCCTCAGTTGTCCACATATGTATTATTCGTGGTTCAGCCAATTTGCACATTCCCTAACTAGGCTTTTTTGTTCTGGTGACTGATAGTATGACTATCAGGCACGTACCTACTGATGGATTGAAGTCAGAAACTTATTTGCCTTCTCATGGGTGCAGGTGGGTAGCAAATGCTAGAAGAAAACCACTAATTATTTGAAGTATCTTATCCTTGAAAGCTAATGACAAGGCACATTTACCACTATCATAACCACATACCTAGAAATAGAAAACACTGGCACTTGCTTTTCCAAGCTGTTGCTGAGCGTGAATACTTAGACTACCCATACAATCATCACTTTTCCCTTAAAAAGGTGGACTTTGATTTAAGTTTCCATTTTGTGCTTTTGAAAATGGGATATGGTTTGCTTTTACCACAGCATCAATTTCCAGTCTATTGTCCTTAGGTCTGCAGGGGGTAAGGAAGGAGGAGGTATTGTTTGTTTAGGGAACTATGCTATCTTTTTTTGCATTTTCAGGTAAGAGTTTAATGTTAATGATTTCCTGCTTTTTCAAAATGATGGACTGTTGTGCTTTTGAGCATAGGATAAACAAACAAATTAGGAGTAGTACCTACAGCTGCTGTTCTCTGGCTGGATATGGTTTTGGTCAGATATGCAGGCACTTTGCCATGCCTTATTAAGATACCACACATAACATAAACACCACTAACTGGGATCATTTGCCTCAAGGAAAAGGTAAGGTAGTGCAACCTAGCTAAATCTGCTCTGCCAGTGCTTCACTGTAGGTAGGAGGGCTCACATGGAAGTTTGCCACAGTTAGTTGGTGGAAAAGAAGGTGTTAAACTGTGCTAACCTGATATTTTCGACTCTGTGGGGGAGGATAGTATGAAAGGTGAAAAAGCATCCGTTTTGACAAATGAAAGCTGTAGGTGAATGAAACCGTCCCAGACACAAGGTGTGCATTTTTAACAAACAGAATACTTCCATTATTAGAGTATGGCCAAGGGATGTGATGGACTTTCCAATGTGAATCTCTAAATTAAGACAGTTTTTGGCTTGTTAAACACATTCTCAGATAAGTTAGGGCTTTGCAAAACTAGCTGAGTGGAGTGGCTTCACTTTCAGAAGGCCATACTGGGACTACCATCCATAGAGTCACAGAGCTCTTGCAACATTGAATCTCTGAGGCAGCAGGTTGCCACCACCAGGCTGGTATCACTCACATCCCTCTCTGAATTAGGACTAGCATCTCCAGAAGTAACAAAACAGTTAAACTACTCTGCTAACTAATGTTGTACAGGAATATTTTAAATATGCATGAGTTATAAAATTTTACATCCAAGGAATTTAAAAAATGCCTCTGTTGCTTATGGAACACTTTCCTCTGGTAGAGTCTAAGCTATTACTGTGTTTGGAAAGCTTGGAATTGTTTTGCCTTATGAGAACACTTTTAAAAACATGCTACGTTTTACATGAGTGCAGTATTTGTGAGAAATGCCAAAGTGACAGCTTTAGAGAATGAGCTGCCCGTGTCACTGAGCAGTTCCACCAGACACCACGACAAAGTGTGTACCTGGCTCGAGGTGTTCAAAGGGATGCTGAGTGGTTCGGCTGCTATGACCATGTTATGCACAGCCTCCTCAATGACAGTTGTCAAAATTATTAATCCACTTGGCATTTGTTTGAAAAGTTCAAGGCACTGAAGACTCTTATTGATTTCTACAGTTGAATAAGTGCCCTCCAGATGAAGGATGATGATGACCCAGAAACATTGGATGACTCTAAAATATTGAACATCAATGGGTATAATTTGACTTAACAACATTCAGAAATCACAGCATCTGCTGAAGACCTTATCCTATTAAATTTAACTAATGTATGTGACAGTAAACATCTTCTGTCCTGCAGTAGCAGGAACATTATGTAGTAGCAGAGGAACATTATGCTGTGCCAGAAAACAACTGCACCATTTAAAAATTTATGATGTGTCATCATATATTGCTTTTCACAGTTTTCAGTTGTTAGAAAAAAAGTGGTTGAAGTAATTGGATGAAGTGTGAGGTATTCACATGAAAATTGAGAGGCAGTGGTAGGTTTTGAGCTGCTGCTTGATACACTTGCCCTTGTCTTATCTCTTCCCAGCCTTTCTCTTCAATAGAAGGAATTGTTTTGTAGAGACTTAAATTAGTTTTTTCTTTGCAGTGTTTCTTTTAAACAAGCTTTTAAGTGTATATGCTCTCTTGGAGTCCTGGTGAAAGATTATGGTCATAAGAATGACTGAAGATATAGCTGGAGGACTGAAATAGTGGATTTAGAGTAACGACTGTTACCTAAAGCAACTGAGTTGGGAGAAGCCTGGAAATCCAACTCGATGTGTACATTTCAAATTTACAATTGTATTCTGCCTCATCATAAACGAAGTGTAAGAACCTGCAGTCCCTCACATCTTCAGGCAGGTAGACTAAACATTTTAGACTGGCAAGTCCCTTCCTGCTGAGCAGCACCTAATGTAGAATGTCCTCCCCTTACATTGTAATGCAAGCCCTGGTTGGGGCTGGCTGCTGCAAGCAGTGAGTAATGTGTTGTCGTAGGGAGTGAGAAGCGTTGTATTCCTACGTGCAGGGAATGTTTTTTGTGTCCACAGTTAATTTTTTTAATGTGGGTGGACCATGAGGCCATATAGATGCAAGTGTCCTTAAAATACTCAGATTTACAGTATAGTGAATGAACTCTTTGCATGTGATTTAGAAATAAGATAAGGACCTTTCAGTGGAGTTTCAGGAGAGATATTTAAGAGTGAAACACCTGTTTATTTCAGAATGGGCAGGTTTCACTCATACCTTTTATGTTCCTTTGAGCCCAGTAAAATTTCAGCCTCAAATAGAAATGAAGGAGCTGATTATTCCTGCCCTTATTTCAGCAGGGTAGTATTGCCAGCTAGTGATTCACAGTGTCAAAGGTAACTGGAGGGAGCAATCTGCAAATGCATTGAAAGGAACAGCTAATACCTGGGGGATATGTTAGCAAATTTACCTTTGGGAGACAAAAAGGAGACATCTCTCCTTTGGGAGATGCTGCTTTGTTGAGAGAGATACTTCAATCTGATCACTCACTAACAGTGTGCCACAGCAGCAGGATCTTTGCAACAGAAGTCAGAAAAAGAAACTTTTCCTAAGATTGAATATCATTAGAAGTGTGTAGTTTTATGCATATGCCCTTTTCTCAATGCTCAGTATATAATTCCCATTAACAGTTGTGGAAGTTAGATGCATTTATCAAGATAGCATATCCCCAGGGTATTGAATTCTATTATTCTGCTTCTTTGCATGTAACTTGACAGAGACAAATATAGCCATCCAAGATACTGAATTTGAGAAGGATGTATATTTTTCTTCAAATCTATTCAAAGTGATTCTGCTCCTAAGGGATTACATTTGTGTCTAACTTCCCTCTGATTTACTATTTTAGCTGAGCTGATGGATTATGAAAGAGAGTAATTTCTTTTTAATACTGTTTTCCTGAATCTGTCATTCAAAACTTGCTGTGTGGGGACAGAATGGTTCATAAACACCATTTTCCTGAAGGAAAATGGCTTCTCACAGTAAAAGGGAGCTCTGAACAGAGCTTCCGCATAAACATGTTTGCCCATCAGTAGCTGACAGAGGAGCCTCTGTGTGTGTTAACGATGTGGACTTGTTAAATGAGTCTTCTTATTTGGAAACAGTTTTTCAAATAGAGTAGGAAGGATGGATTATATTCAGGTCTAGAGGAAGAAATTGCATAGAATTCTGTCTTACCAGAATCTGTAGATTGTATTGTAAACTAGTACCATAATAGCATCCGCTAGTCAGAGGATGTGCCTTAACTTAAATTCCTCATCTCTCTAATATTCCTCAAGTTCAGAGGTCTTCAAAAAACTAAACAAAATCAGGTCTTTCATGCTACTTACATTAGTAAGTTGTCTTTTTATATTAAGCTTAAATACAAATCCCCAAGTCTAAAATTGTGACTACAATTTTTGCATGCATCACATCCTTGGTTTTGTTTTGTTTCCTTGTTTGTTTGTTTACGGCTGGGAGGGACAGATAGTGGCAGTGAATACACTTTAAAAAAATCCCTCTAATATCCTCCTTTTATCTGGAAAAAAAAATATTTATAAATCCTCTGATTTATGTAGCTGTGTAACGATTGCAAGTTTGAAAGCACAGTTGTCTGGTTAATCCATTTAAATGCTTATTTTGATTGGGCAGCTGTGAGTCCTTGTGTGCACAGAGCTTCTCCCCACACTTGCTGGGGTGTTACAAAATGCCACGGAAATTCTGGTTTGGTTCAGCAGCAGCTGGTGTGCACACATACAGCATCCTGTTGTGCAGGATGGAGGCTCTTGCCACGCAGACCTCATCCTTGTTTCAGATGGCCTTAGGAGCTGTGGCCGAGGCGCGTTGGCACTGTCAGCTCCAGTCCTGCCTGTGCAGGCTGCTGAGATCATGCTCCAAGAATGTGGGTTCTGGTTCGAGGCACAAAGCACCCCCAACTCGGGGCTCGAACACGCTCCAGCAGCTGGCACAAAAGGTGCACTTGTGAAGGGCCAGTGCATGGAAAAAGAGTGAGGAACTGCTGTTCAAATACCTCTGCCTAGGTGAAATTAAAACACTGAATGGCAGGCCTGCAATTTGTGTGCTCCAAACCATGCCATTGTACATAAAATCTTTTTATGTCTTACTCATGCTATTTCTGCCTCTTGTGCTTCATAATTCTGAAGTATTTCCTCCTTGTAAATGTGACACTTAAACTGATATTTGAACAGATGCAGCCCATTCCAATTACCATGTTATATTTTAATATTGCTTTTGATTTGCTTTTTTATTTTTAAATCCAAAATCCATTCTTTAGGTTTGGCTTTGTTTGACTAACTTTGTTCATTGGTCTTCTACAGGATCTTGATTCCAGTTCAGAGAAACAAACTGTAGTCAGAATCAGGATTTTTGAAATCAGAGATATGAGTTGCAGTTCAGCAAAAGCTTCAGAACAAGAGGTAAAGCTTTTGTCTGGGTTTACAGAGTATTTTCCCAGACTAGTAGCAGTTTCAGGTAAAAGTTAATCACACTTTTTCCCTGAAACAAAACAGAATTAGGGTGACTGGTTTAATTTTATTTTTTGTGTTCACATTGCAAAACTGCAGCAAAATCAGATGTTTCACATCAGACAGAGGATATATGTGCTTCACATAGATCACATTCATATTCACATACTCTCTGTCCATTTTATATCCTTCCTCTTGAAAAAATTATATTCTAAGAACAAGCCTGCTCTTTTTCAGCATCCTGTGAAGAGGAGGCATCCGATAGGTCTCTGTACTGCTGAAGACACAGTCACAGAGAGTAGCACCTTTCTTCTCAGATGTCTCCCATAGACGTTGAGGCACCAAAAGTCCTTTTTCTATACTTCAAAATCAAAATAACCTCCAGTCTACTTTTACTGTGGGTTTAAACAGCTATGAGGCCTGATGTGCTTCTGCAGACGTGTCTGGGAAGAAACATCAATCCTTGGAGTGCTCCCCATAGTGTCATAACCCGTGCAGATGAGTCCTAAGCAAATCCCACCTGCCCTTGGAGTGATGATGTCTGGCAAAAAGACTAACTGCAGAGCCCCTGTTTCCTCTCCTGGAAGGGCTGTGACATCTCCTACCAGCTGAAAGCAAGGCTGTGGGTTGGAGACAGCAGCAGGCAGCAGGTCCCCATGTCCCTGGCACGTCGGGCAGCCTGACCTTTCCCCAGACGCAGCTTCAGCCGCAGACCCACAGAGACTTTTCTCAGCCCTCAGCAGTGCTACTGCAGCTGAAATACGCAGTTTTTGCCTTACCCCAGCTGTGGGCTGCCACTCCTCATACCACATTCTTCATTGTGTTTGTGTTGTCAGATAGATGTCTAGACTGGAGAACTCTTCTGGGTCAGGCTGGCCTTTGGAGGGGGAGGGAGGTGTGGTAAGGTGCGGTCTGATTCCTCTGGGAGGGAGGAGAAAGTGCAGTGAGGGATGTGAACAAATAATGAGCAGAGGAGCATGACTGATGTTTTTTGCAAAGTTCTTTGTGCAGGTATTTCTCTATGGCCTCACTAGAGAGAAGGGGAAAAAGGGAAGATCTTTTGTGTTGTCAATGCATTAGAAACAAATTTGTTGTTTTTTTGAAAATGGTTTGAGGATTCCTCCATGAGACTGACAATTGTTGCTCTCAAAACATGTTGTTTCCTTTGTTTGCATCAAAAAGGAACATTAAAAATGAAATGTTGGAAGAGATGTGTACATGAGCGGGCCTTTGCTGTTGCATCCCCAAAGGAGGGATCTGATGATGGCTCTGTAAAGCTGCATGTGGCAGGAGCCTTTCAAAAGGGAACATGGGTATGACCTTCTGACTTCTAACCCTATCAGGAAAGTCTGTGTTGGCAGTTTTTAGGGCATACTAGTAAAGCAAATAAAAATGAGAATTAAAAGCATAAAACGGCAAATACACGAGTGATACTTTTTCTGATTCACCAAGCAACCTGGCTGTATCAAAGAGAACCTGTGGGAGTCAGACATAACTTTGAATTTCCTGTTTTGTGTGACTTGTCATAGTCTTTATGTCTGTGCTTCATTTTCACTACTTTAAAAAGTAAGCAAAAGTCTTCCCCCAAAGTAACATATTTCATAACCTTTCCTGGAGGTTCGTCTCTTGAGACCAGAGAGGGTTTGCAAGTGCCTGCCAGTCTCCTGAGTGAGTAAACAGTATTAATAAACATCTGCCCACCTGTATTAATTCTTGGCAAGCTACAGCAGCTTCTAGGTATTATTTACACAGTTTCCTCTACATTTTAGTTATCTTAGTGTGCTCCTTTGAATGCAGTAGAGGATATACATTTGGCAAGAGTTTAGCTGTGGCAAGGGTTAACTTTAGTGAGAGCTAGCTGTAGCTTCAGGAGAAAGATTTGGCATTTTGCCACCTGCGTTTCTGTATGCTGCCAGGGTAGAGAACAGTCTTTAAATAATTTCCACTTTGCATTTGGAAGAGATGATTTTCTCTTGTCTATCCAGCCTTCCTTATTACTGCTGAAAATGCTGCAGGTAGGTAATCAAGTAACACGAAAGGTTTTTTCACATACAGCATTCAGACCTCTTGAGCTTATAGTTGATTTAAAAGTAATTGCATAAACGACAACAACTTTATGTGTGGTAATTCTCCATTTTGAGTCTGTCTAGATTTGTTCCTAATACAACCTGTATTGAAGTAAATCAGCTTTAACAGGATTTGACAATCTACATGAAAACTTTAAAACCTCCACCCCATTTAATTTAATGCAATAAACTGATGTGATGGTGTGTGTGTGCGCCAGGCTGGCACTTAGTTATTTGAAGCCATTCAGAAAGTTACTCATCAATGAGGCCTTATACCAAATAAGAATAAGAGTAGGAGTGTCATTTGTGAGTGTTTGGCCAAGGAAGTATATTACTATTTTTGATTTCTGTGTGTCTTTGGTGATGCAGTGAGCTGTGGGAGCTGAGGGCAGAGTTCCATCTGCACAGCATGCTTTGGTGTCACAGTGTAGACCCAGCACAACATTTGTCACTGTAAGGGAAAAATAGAAACTATTGTACTCATGTGCCCACCAGCTCTGTCCATCACGTGTATCACAACTGCAATTCCCCATGGGAAGAATGGCAGGGTTTGGCAATACAGTTTAGCAAGAAGCTCCTAACACTTTTGAAGTTTGCCTCTTTGCTTGTACCTAATGTGTTCTGCTACCCAGAAGTTTAGCAGAAGATTCAGTCCCTTGACCTGAGACACAGACTTCAAAACTTCTCTGCTTTCCTCCCATCTGTAACCTGTCCAGTGAGGATGCATCTAAAAAGGCAGACAAGATTGCGTTTGCATTAAGCAGCTATCCCAAGACAGACTTGTAGGACTGCTTGTAAGTAAGAAAGTGATGCCTCCTGATAAGCAGCACTGGTACCTTAAGAATATGCTCAATTTCTTTTATGATCCCATGGGCTTTTCAGTTTGCATGTGACATAGAGCACATTCAGTAGCCTTGCAGATAAACTGAGGTGCCAGGATGTGTTTCTGTGTAATACTTCACAGCTCATAGAAATAGCTTTGCCATATAACATTTTTTGCAAATAAATTTTTTTCCACCTGTACTGGGTGGACTTCTGAATTTCCCTGTTGGAAACTGGAAATTTAATAAATAGACCCTTGAAAACAGGGTAAATTACTCTTTAAGGTGGATGTTAATTACTTCTGTAGTAAGAGACATAAAGGGAAGAAATATAAATTAAGCTTTTGGAGGGAATATGTGTGTCCATCAGGACAAATGATTCACCTTCCCCATTGCCATTATGAAGTATTAAGAGCCCTATCATATTTTGAAGTAGGTTGTTGGTGATGGTGTGACTGCTGAGGGAACAGGAGTGGAGAGAAGTGTGTTACTATAAACAGACTTCCTTAACTGGCTGAAGTAAGAGAGAAAATGGGTTCAGAAACTCCATTCAAGCTGTGTAGAAGATACAGTTCCATGGGTTTGTGCTGGCAAGGTTCTGTAGCACAGAGTGGAGACACATTTGTGTTTTTCTGAGTCAGAATTGTTCCTAATTATGTATGTTCTAAATGTTAAGGGGTCTTCCACAGAGACTCATCTGTCATGAAAAAATATCACAGAAATAACTGTATTATGCTTAAATACAGCTATTTTCAGACCATATAAGTTGGAAAAATAATATTTGTACAAAGCTGAAGTGTTTATACTCTTTCAGCTGCGTTTCAAGTGAAGTAATGGCAGCTTTCACTGAGCAGACGACAATAAAAAAGAAGGTTTAGATGTTTAGATATGCTTCTCAGTGCACTGGTCAGAATTAGTTATGCAAATGTCAGTTCTGAGCTATGAACCATGCTTATTCCAATAAAGCAGGAAAGCTGGTTTTGCTAATCTTGAGAACCAGATGAGCACTATTGTACTCCATGTCCACTGTATATCTGAAGTCCCAGGAGGGGTTAACCACCAAAGACAATTTCCAGTAAATTCCAAACTTCATTCATTGTGCAGAAAAATACCTAGACCCTGTAGTCATACTTGAATAAATTGAACTTCGTGTTATGTCACATATGGTTCTCCAGTGCTGTGTGCTATTTACTGGCTGTGTTAGGGAGGCTGTGGGTTAAAGTCAGGAGACGATGAATGTCCATTTAAGTGCCCTATGGGAAGCCATCGTTTAGATTTTTTTCAGCCTCTTTGCCTGGAGACAGTATTCTTTTGTTCCACCAGCCATGGAGTGCTAAATAGTGGCCAGAAAATGTGGGAGAGAGCTGCAAGTTAAAAATCCGCAGGTGAAAATCCATCTCATTATTTGAGGTATGACAATAATGTTTTCAGAATGCTTTCACACTTCTATTGTAAGTGCTGAGCTGGAGTCTCCTCTCACCTGCACTGCTGTCAGTCAGGCGTCACGACAGTGAGCTCTGTTCTTAGGCGTGTTTGAGGCACTGCTGTGCCCTGTACCAGAGAGAAGAGCCTAGCCCATGATTAAAACTGCTAATGATCACTCATTTTGGAAATAGTAGATAAAAATAGTGGTATTTTAATGCTTTAAATACAAAAATTATTTTCATCTTCAGGATCTCCATTTAGTGTGCTGTTCCCTCTCTTATTTTCTCTGGTTGTGTCCCTTCCCCCAGCTCCTGCCAGATTTGATTCTGTGTCTGTGTCAGTGCCTGCAGCAATCCCTAAAGCAAAGTTTTGCCAGTTCTACTTGCTGTTAAAAGCCAGGCACTTCTACTGCAGAGGTGATTTAAATGAAGTTTGCCAACTCCTGCTCCTTTTCCTTTTGTCTTCTATCTCTACATGTACCTTCCCTATACCTTGCCCGCTGGTAGGTGGGAAATGGTGGTTTCCCAAATTCAGTGCAGTTCATCAGTGGCTTTCCTGCTGTGAACCAGTTCTACTTTGGCTTTCCCCCAGCTGGGGGTGGCCAAACTACTCTTGCCTAGGTCTAGCTGGTCAGCATGGCTTACCTGGTCTGCTCTCTTCTTTCTAGCACACTTCTTAGTCATGGCTGAAGAGCAGGTTGTAGGCCACACAAACCTGAAAAAAGCCTGTGGGCCCCACCAAATCATTGGGGTGATAGATGTGACTTGCATTTTTTCATATGATGGGCAAAAGCCTTTGCATGACAGGGGGAAGCCATGACATACATCTCCTCTCGGTAGTTCACTAAGTACTGTGTTCCAACAGGAAGTTATTTTGGCTTTTATCCTTTGCTGAGCCCCTGAAATTTGGAAAAATGCAATCAGTACACTTAAAGGCACGACTTTAAGTACTGACTAAGGCAGCTGTTGGGCTCCGTGGTAGTCACTGATCTGTGACTATGTATGATAAAGATCGAGGCTGAGAGATTCTGCAAAACAATCCATAGGAATGTGGTTTCCTGGAGTCCTGCCACAGGGATAGTTAAACAGGAACCTGTTTTCCTCTGACATCTTTTAGTTGTACGTAAAAGATAGCTCATGTTTGACTTTACAGAGGCTGTCTCAGCACTCTTGATAATCATTGTTGTTAATCTTAATAGAAACAGTCACAAAATCATAAAAGTCCTGTACCCGTGGAATTCCTGCTGGGGTAAGTCATAGTTGAGATAAAGGACTGCACCCAAAGCAGTGTCCAAGACAGTGTGAACATTGTGAGCTCATACTCCCATGGCAAATACAGGAGTATGTACTAGAGTGACGCTCCATTTCAGCTCAGATGGCATTAAGCTTAGAAATGGCAGCTGCAACTGAAAAATTGAAAATGCGTATTTCATTGGGTCACCCCAAAGTGATGCCTTAGGTTTTAACTTTTATATTTTTCAAATCCTGTACAGCCCAGTGTAAGTGAAGTTTCTTGTAGCTCATTAAGACGTGTAAACCATCATCTCGGAGAGAGGGGCAGGCTTGGGGAAGTGAGATAATTAGCTAAAGTTTTAATTGGTGAATTTATGCTGATATGCAAATGGACCAAACCTATAAAGGTGTGAAGAACTCGTGACCTGTCGTCCATCTTGGGATTCACTGAGGCAGGAGCCTCCAAACCCCCAGCGTGCACCCTTTGAAGGCCTTTCAAATAAATACCTACCTTTATTCCCTTATTCCTGTCTAGTCTCTGTTTTTAGGTAGCCATTAAAGGCATCAAATGGTGTTATGATGGGAGTTACTAGGTGATCTGCAGTGTTGCCAGCTCCTGTGATTTTATGATGAGTAATACAATACAGCTATTTTTCTTTGAAGATCCACCTCCTGGATGCCAATGATTTATTTTCTTTTTATCTTTTTT
>VZRF01015561.1:11176-47707 GCA_013396875.1 Vireo altiloquus | reverse complement strand
TTTTTTTTTTTTTTTTTTTTTTTTAGTTAGACAGTAATTCCAACCCTCCTGCTCATGGCCAAAGTTTCAAAACATGTCTCAAAAAGCAGTCTTAAGAGCACAGCCAGCAATGGCAAGTAATGGAGAACCCAGCAGTTGTTTTTTTTGGTTGCTTGGGGCTTTTTTGTTGGTTTTTTCCCTTCCTTTATTTCCATGATCTGTCTGGCTAGTCTTGTGATTTTGTAACTCATGATTTTTTTTATCTTTAGGATTGATTATGTTTCCGTCTTCACTTCCTCGTATTACCACACTGAATATAATCAGTATAATTAAGAATAACCATCAGGATATACATCGAGATCTCTGAAGAGAAGCTCAGATCATGCATTTTCCTTTATTCCTTCAGTCCTGCAATTCATTAATCAATATTTGTAAGGCAAAGAATGTGCTTTTGAGCCGTCGCCTCTCCACTTTAATGAAGCTGGCAGTGTCTCTGTAACTCTCAAAGTTCCGCTGGGGTTCATGTGCTGGGGATGGTAGTCAAAACAGAAATCATGCTGTGTTCCTGGCAAAACTTGCTTTCTTTCTGTTTTATGAAAAGGTAATACAGTTTGGATGTTCTTCACAGCTGCTACCATGTTTTCCAAACACGGATATATGATGTCATGGAGCTATGCTCTTTGGGAGAGCAAGGACAATCTGCTTCAAGGCTCTCTGATAAAGGCATTGTCCTCCTGGCAGATTTCCATGATGCAGTGGAGTAAAATCTTAAAGTCTCTCCCATCAGGTGGAATTATTTCACAGCAGCTGAGTAGTAGTTGAGTTCTCATCCCAGTGTCTCTCTCAGCATTTTCTTTTTCAGGGATGGAATTTGCCTCCTATTTTATAAGTACACATGTGCCAGAGACACTGGATGAGAGAATAGAAGTGCTGTGACAGGATTTTACAAGATAGGAGTAAGAGAAACTGGCTGCTGTTTCTGAAATGCATCCTATTACATAAAAAGTTTTCCAGTGTAGATGTTTCCAAAAAGACAGCATGTTGGTTTGGGCTTTATTTAATGTCGTTAGCTTGTGAGAATTCTGTAATGATATTAAAAAAAAAAAAAATAGAGAAAAGTAAACTACAACCTTAGGCCTCAATAGAAGTTACATATCTACAAAAAGCAGGTGCAAAGCAAACTTCAAGGGAAGTCAGTAGACTTTGGATGAGGTGTCCTGTTTATGATGTCCCAAGAAATCATAAATAAAGATGTGAACCATAGAAAAGAAGTGTTGTCCTGCAACTCTGGCTCCACCAGAATCCATGGAGTGGACATGTGTAATGTGACTGCTCTAGTGTCTCTTCTGCAGTGTTCAGCCTACGTGTTGACTTGCTTGTTCCATGCATTTTAACCATGATGGCTGATCTCTGCTGAACTGGTTGGCTGCAAGCTTCATAGCCAAGAAAACACAGTCTTTTATTTGGAGCCCTTTCAATGGACAAAGAAGCAAGGAAGGCTAGAATTATGCTTCCTGTAGAAGTCAAAATAAGAAAAATAACATTAGAGAGTGGACAGCAAATTCAAATTTCAGGAGACAAGCACACTTTTTAGGATGGCTTCAATCACCTGTGCAAATCTGTGATTTCTCCGTCGACTTTTTCTTCATATCCACTTTTGTTTTTTCCATGTAAAAGAAAAGGTTGCTTCTGTCTACAGTGTTTAAACTGTGTCTTAACAGGAGAAAATCTTGAGCAGTTGGCTCATGTGGTATGAAGTGTGCAGCAGAATAGTCAGATATTTCTAGAGATGAACATTTAAGTGACTATAAGAAGAGGAACAGTCTTGCTGGTCCTGAACCACTTGTGGGTTGTGGGTCCCTCAGGGAATGAGTGAATAAACTTTCCTAGGGAAGAATCCTACCAATTTGTCGTTCTCCAGGCAGGACTTTGTTGATTAAAGGTACTTATAAGTTCATGTGGCTTAAAAGAAGACCCATTTTTCAGGATTTCTAAGTCCTCAGAGTCGAGTAGCAGGCTGTGATCAAAGGGTGATGTCAAAGTTCATATCTAACTCCAGATTTCCCCTCAGGCCATTTGCAGAGTGTGGTTTCAGGATCAGATAGAAAAAGTCACACTTGGCTTCCGTTTGGAACTAGATGGATTATCACAGTGGGCAAGGCCAAGGAGGAATTAAAAACAACACACCAACAACAACCGACAACAATAACAAACAACAACCTGCTAGAGCATTATGACAGTCTTAGAGAAAGTAAACTGCAGTCTCACGTTACATCAAATGTTGAATTATAGAATAAAATTTGTCCACCTGGGCAGTTTCTCCTGTACTTTGAACTGCCAGAGAAATGAATAGCGGGTCACTGATCTGTCAGCCTCTGTTAGAAGAATTTTGGGGAGAAAATACAAGTGTAGTCAGTTCTGGAAGTCCCAAAACCCCATTAGCTTTTGACAGTAATTAAACCTGATCAGAAATTACCTGGTCCTAACTGCTGCTAGCGATTAAACTAATGCCTACCTTAGAAACTTAAGGTTTGTGACTTTACAGGGGATTGCTGCTTTCCAGATGGCTTTTTTTTTTTCTTTTTTTTTTTAAATCATGTAGTTTGGTTTGGCAATTCCTCCTTGGAAGAGGTCCCAACCTATTTTCATCCATTTGTTCTGGTGGGTGAGCCTTGGCAGAACGTGGCACAGCCAGGGACGGCATAGGAACCAAACCCTTTCTCTCAACAAATATAATGCACTTGAAACAGTTTACCTAAGGACTCACCTTCATGTGGCTTTTGGCTCCAGTGCTGTGGGCACTGGAGGGAACTGAGTCATGTTTATGGCAGAGGCATCCATTGTGCCACAGCTGCCATGTGAGCTCAGAGCTGAAAGCAGCAGAGATAGAGCTGAAGTCTTTGCAGTTTGAGCAGCAGATGTCTTTCCCCCATGCTCAGTTGTGAGATGCTCGGCACCCTCCCTCAGGCTTCCTGTGTAAATTTGGGTGAGTCACTTCACCTCTCCCTCAGTATTTGTGTCTATATTTCTTCCAGGCTTTTAGGACCATAGATTGTTTCTTTCTGGGTAGAGGGACAGTCCCTCACTGTCAGGTTGTTTTGATCATTACTGCAACCTAGATAAGTTGATACAGCTATTAGTTTCTCTTCCAGAAGAGATGTACAATTTGCTGCAATGAAGATTATGTTAACAGATATTCCATAGAACCTCAATGAGGCTTTGTTCCTTTGCATGGCTGCTGAGAGTTGTTGCAACACATATAAAGAACAAGAAATGTTTACCTGGGGCTTAAAATTCTGCCTGCCCATAATATACTGCCAGCATTCTCCACCCATGTAAGTGCTCCCAGTGTTGTAAATGGAGTGACACACTTCCCTTGGAAGAGAGAAGTGGCAATGTTTATTTTAACAAAGTTTGATAGTAAAAGTGACAGTGCTTTAACAAGCTTTGATGTCAAGGTACACTTGATTATTTACTGCATAGAGGATAAGGTGGGACACAGCTGTCAGAGACACTCTCATATTGAGTCACGGGGTTCAGAAAGGACCCCCTTGCATTCTAAACCACTTTCTCAGGGTGTTTCCAGGTGTGGCTGGATCCACACCTAATTCCAGATTAAGAACTTAGGTCTAAAGGATTATAACAGGCACAAGCAATCCTTTATCTCACTTAGCCAAGATTTCAGAGTTTCAGCATGCTTATTCCCTGTTCGCTTACTATTTGGTGCAATAAGGATTCTCTCAGCCTCGAGAAGCAACCTCAAGAGGCATCCCTGTTCAAGGGGAGATGCTGGCATGCAGCCCACTGCTGTGCAGGAGAGCTCAGCAGACCCTGGGCTGTTCCCTATTTATGGAGTAAGATGATTGACTTATAGTAATACTTGCATGCCAGCTGTATTTTGGTTGGCGCATGCTCAACTAGCTCTCAGCTGCTAAGTAAGTTTTATGGCCCTCAGCTATTGTGTTGTTATCTGTCTTCCCAGAGTCCAGCTTTAAGCCAGGTGCAGCCCTCACAACCACCACTGTTGGCTCTTGCTTAAGCCAAAAGCAGAGGGGAGCACGCTGCCACACCCAGTGAGCTCATCCTAACCAGCCCCTCTGTGTAGCATCTTCTTCTATACCATAAAACCATTGGAAGTTTTGGCACTGATTACAGTGGCTGTAAGATCAGAAACCTGAGGTCGGTACCACAGCATGCTAGTGATGAGAAGGATGTGTGATTTGGATGAAGAGAGAAGACTTTCTCTCAGTCCCTCACAATGGTTCGGAAATCCATTGAAAATGTTAGCAAGAGGCCCTTTTATTTCCTCCTGGAAAAATCATGTATATTTATTTCCCGTAATAAAATTGGCTTGTGGTAGTAAAGAGTGAAGTTCTAGAAGGAAAAAATTGATTTCTCAGCTAATTGAGTAGAGAGGGGGGAAATTACAAATCCCTGTTGCCTATTACGGGTTGACTAGCAACAGTTGGCCACAGAAAGCAATATGAACACGGTTTTAACAAGCAGGTGGCTACAAGAGCAGGGTTGTGCTGCATGTATGCCCAGTATCTCCTCAAAGTGGTTCAATCTACTTTTCCAATTACATTGCAAAGTGAGTCAGACTGAAACCATTGTTGATTGTCTACTCCACTTTTGATAGTTGCGTGTTCATTTTTAGCTTTAGAAAGAAATTTGTGTCAGCATTTTCTGTTCCTTGTAGTTACACTGGCTTTTCAAAATAGTTTTTGAGCTAAAAGTATGTTTCCTGAAGTTCAAACACTGGCACAAAAAATACCTCTTTCCTTACTGCTGCCACACTGAAGCAGATGGTGAGTACTAAGACTCTGAAGCAGTAAGCATGTAATTATTCAGTTTCCGGGTGCAGAAAAGAAGCTGTTGGGTCAAAGCAGACATCTACAAGACAGGCTGTCATTGCAAGTTAGAGTTCACATCCCCTGGAGTTAGCCCAGTAACACTCCTGTAGTAGATCACATGAGCTGCTCAGATGTCCTGTTGCATTTCTAGCTCGAAATTGTTGCATGTCTAGTTTCACCCACCACCTCTGGCAGACCATCTACCTTACGCTGAAAGTCTGTTCCAGATCTGCGTTTTTATGAGTGAACAGTAATCAGATTAGGGATGACACCTAGGTTAGATCTCAGGTTAGTAAAGGCAAAATTGCAGAATTCATCCTGATCCCTGTTACAAAGATGTCACACAGCTGATGAGCATCCTTGCTCTGGAGCCCACAGTTACTTTGGCACAGACCGTGATGCACTGTTATGCACGGGGGACAGAGGTGCTGCCTGTGAGTGATGCAAACGGGTGAGTGCAGAGGAGTTACCTCAGTGCCACCTGGTCCTGGAAAATGCTTGATTCCACAAATCACAAAGCAGCTTTTGCTCCCTCTGAAGTCAATAGAAGTTCATTTTGCTTTTCAAATTCACTTTGATTAACCTGGTCTTGACACTGTGGCACTTACCTTGTTATAAAGAAAATTGGTAGCTGTGAAAGGTCAAAGATTTTCTAATTTAAGGTAGGAGGAAATGTTTGCTTCTGATGAAAACCTTATCTTAATAATAAGCAGTAGTGCAGTCTGATAATCTACCATTATTGAGTTTCCTGTTCTTTTTTTTTTTTCCTTAAGCTGAATTTACATCACCTGTGGACAGAAATAAGGAAAGTGGACTGAAAATGTCAAACCTATGCAAATTTTGTGATGTTAAAGTAACAACCTGCTCAAACCAACATCAGTGCAAGAGCAACTGCAACATCACTTCTATCTGTGAGAAAAGTAGTGAAGTCTGTGTTGCCATATGGTAAGTTATTTTTTCATACAGGTGGGGACAGGAGCACACCCTCATTCATCATTGCTTAGTACTTTCCTCGACTGTCCTGATATTCATAATGTCCCTGCTACCTCACCACGCTTTGTTCTCTCACTTCCAACTCATATCTGTGCACAGCATACCAAGAGTTGATCGAGGTTAAAAACTCAAATATGAAATGTTCTGGGGACATTTTTTTCTTCTAAAACAGTTCTGTTCCAGCTTAAGCTGTTATTAGGAAATAGGCTCAGGTTTGTGCAAACCTTTAAGCTGTATCCACCCACAGCACTCAAGAGGAGAAACAGATTTGAGGCTTAAGAGAGGGTTGTGGTGACAGTTGCTGAACAAAGACAATTCTCTCTCAGGTTTCAAGTGAACTAGATGATAGAGATTTATCACAAGAGGCTTATTGCCATGTATAGGTAGAAATACTTCCTCTTAATGGGTAAAAATTTCTGTGTAGGTAGAGACTTTGATGTAGGCATGATACCTTTTATATAACCTAGGTTCAAAGAAATCAAGAGTTTATGAAAATGAGTTGTAATACGTTAGGATTTATTGGCTTTAAACTTGTGTTTCAGTCTGAAAACTGAGGGTTTGCGCTTTCATAAATGGGAACCCAATCCTACCAAAGAAAGCCAGAAATGCTCTTAATGAGGACTAAAGGAACAGAACTGAGTGTTTGCAGCATTGCTGCTGATTTAGGAAAGTAATTAGAACCACTTACAGAGGGACATAACTGATTTGTGTGCTGAGGGATTAGCTGTGTCCATTGGTTTGGGACGTTCAGCATAACTGGAAGTAGGCACTTCAATTCAGGACCAGTCCAGTGTGCCGTTCCATATTTGTCCTGTGCTTCTTTAGTAAGTCATCAGTAGCTATTATTGCCAGAAAAAGGGGCTAGTTGTACAATTTAAGATACATTTTGGATTTTTCATGGCTGTTTATCCAAAAGGCAAGAGAACTGTAAAGTGCTTTTTGCCTTCGAGTCTTTTGTCAGTGAAATTAAATCTGTGGACCAGGACAAAACACAGGTCCAGATGATCAGCTGTAAATATTTCTCTGGCTGTGAGGCATCTCTAACTTGCATCAGTTTTTATGGTTGGTATTTTGGTGGAGTTTTTTCTCTTGGTTGAGGTTTTTTTTATATATAACTCCTTCTGTGCACAAACTGTGCTGATAGTAGGCTTCAAAAGCAAAATGAAAAGGCCAACTCACTAGAAATTCCTCAGATTTTGAGGAAATAATTCAGTTTTTATCCTAATTTCCCACAGATTTTTACTGTCTGCTCGGTGACCACAAAAACCAAAAGTATGTTCTGAAGTTCACAGCAGTTCATTGAGCATTAGCTTGAATAATTCTAAGTGGCATTTTCAGAGGCACTCTTCTGAGCTTAGCAGTAATATGATATAGGAATAGCTGTGCCATTGTACAAGTGTGAGGAGCCCAGATACTGCCAAATTTACCCCATTCAAGAAAGACAGAGAAGAAAATAAGATGCTCTTTAAATGCCATTTATATTCTCAAAAGAGGCAAATTTTGGGCAGGTGCAGTCCCGTCTGCTCCCTTTGTAAAATATTCCCTTTTTGATTTCAATTTTCTCCTTTTCATTTTTAGGAGACAGAATGATGAAAATATGACATTAGAAACAATATGCCACGATCCCCAGAAAACACTATATGGTCACATTTTGGATGACTATAAATCAGAGCAGTGTTTGATGAGGGAAAAGAAGGACGACGGGGGATTGATGTTCATGTGTTCCTGCACAGGTGAAGAATGCAATGATATGCTCATTTTTACATCAGGTAGGTTTAATAATTTACCTTGAATTCCTACATTCCTTGCCTGTAATATTAACTGTGTTATACCAGTGTACTTTGGAACTGCATTTTGTGGGGGAGAACTTCTAGTGGCAGGGGCTGTTTTGCTCTTTTTTGAATCTTGCAAATTCTTTCTTTTCTGTGTTCTGAGGGTACTTCTTCCTGCCAGGCTGTCCTCATTTTGAAGTAAGTCTAATATTCGGCTCGAGACATTGCGCTTAAAAGTTGATGGAAGGTGAAAGCAAGATGTTCACTGTTGTTCTGTTGATACACCAAAATGCAATATGTTAAATACATAATAAAATCTAAACTACAGGCAAATGCCCTATTTAAGGTCCTATCTCCTCTAAAGGGCTGTATTGCCACAGTGTGTTATCTGCATGTACAGATGTTACTGGTAATGTGATTGGATGTGATTTTTAAGCTTCTCTGGTGTAACTGATCATCTGTACCTCTCCTGCGGTGAGTGTGAAGTAGCTAGGTTCCTTCTCTGGGGCATTTGTTCCCTCACACGTACTACAGCACGAGGAAGTATATGTGAGTTAGGTAGATCAGGGAAATGTGAGTACAGACCAAACCATTCTGCTTCATGAACTCTAATACAGGCCACTGCAGACACAGTGAAGGCAGTGCAGGTGTGTGCAGTGCTGGTGGACCTCATGCTGCACGCACAGATGTGCATGGTGCATATTACCCCCGTGCTTTATTTTCTCCTGCCTGCTGTGGTTCTTTTGCTGAGACCAAGTCAGGTCTCTCACAGGCAAGAGTGAGGCCTCCTATGGACAACTTTTGTGCACACACTTCCAAAGGGGTGTGGCACACCACACCCATCCTCGTCACCCTAAGTCCCTCAGAAAAGGATAAAATTAAGTCCTTGTTACCTGAGACAATGAAGAGTTGGGATGCCGTGTCCACTCCTGGGAAACATGGTGTGTGACTGCTCAACTATGTGAGCGACTTGTAGCTCTCACTTCCTAGCCTCCGAGAAGGCTAACTAGTTTAGGTCCCAAAACCACACCAAATTAGCCAAGAGCAAACTAGAAAGTCTTTGCTTCCCTTGGCCCAGGCTATCCATATATGGTGCCACCCCTCATCCTCTCCCCAAGCTTGATTTGAAACCAGACAACCTGACTGGTAATCCATGAGTGTGTGACCAATCCTTACTTGGGTGATCTTTAAAGGATTTGGAGTATATACTGGTATTAAAATGAGCACAGGTGGTAGACCCAGGACCTAATTCTAACCGATTGCCTTGATTTTATTGAAGAGAATGTGTTCCCAGAGAAGAAATCTTGCTGTGTGTCAGCTGTCTAGTGTTTTTGTACAACATGAACCACACCCTTGTGGATTCTGGCTAATTTGTTTGGAGTTAGCTACATTATAGTTGTTTTTCCTGGAGCTATGTAGCCGAATGCAGTCACTGGTAAATGTGTGACTTTGGTGTGTATAGTTAGGAAAACCATTCTAGAAACAAGTGCCTTCATTCCTATCAACTCTGCAGCCCACTCACAGTTCCAGATGAACCCAGAAGGCGTAGTAGAAATTTAAACCTGGCCTTTTTACCCTAATTCCTTTCACTCTTCCAAGTGGAGCTTTTCCTTCTAGGTCACGTGCTGTAAGCACTCTAGGTGACTCATGAAAGCCATGTGCTTACATTCTTATGTATTAAGTGAATAACTACAGATAAAAATTAATGTAAAACTTCACTTTGTAACATTTCCAGTTCATTCACAAACACAGGCATTAACTCCAGGCAGGAGGAGGGAGAATTGAGGCTTTGTCATTCCTTTTTTATTGTTGTGGATTAGTGTTTCTTTTAAATGAAAACAGCCCCTTTGGGTTGCTTGCCTGGTTAGCCATGGCAGGAAGACAAACGATTTTTACAGTATCAGACATGCGGTTTCCTGTCTGTGTTTAACTTTGAGCAGAACATCACAGCCAGCTGGTCCATGGCTCCTCCAGACAACTAGATAATAGCCTGTAATAATTTTGCCTTTGGAATGACTGTCATCCAGATATATTCTGTACATTGTTCTTGTGGGTTTTTTTCCTCTACATTTCTTGTACACCAGGGCAAGAATTTTTTTGCACATTCTATAGTTTTAGAGAGCAAGATAAGAGCTACTCTAAAAAAGTCTGCTCAAACAGTGATTTTAATCATTTATTAGCAGAAACTGAGATTAAAAAGATTGCAATTTTTCACCTGTTAATCACAGCGTTTCCTTTCAAGCTATTGCTATAAATGACTACTGTTTTACTTCATCTTCCTGTATGCATACTTAAGACAGACCAGATTTAGTTTGTTTCTGGTGTTTCTGAGGTAAGAAAGAAAATTGTGGGTAAGGCAACAAGTTCTAATTTCCACCAGAGGTTAGTCACTAAATTCCAGTGATTCACAGCTGAGCTGTTACTGCTTATGGAAGAATTGGTTTATAGCACTGTTGGCTTGTATCAGTGTTGACTGTAAAGGGCAAACCTCCTGACTCCATTTTTAGACATAAGCATCTAAAGGTTTTGGGTATTGGAGGTATTGTGACTCACACAAGGGTGCCTTTAGAAGTGGTTACATCAAAATCAAATGCCTGTTTATTGTATGGATTTTCATTTAAATTGCCAATCTGCAAGATAAACAAGACACAGTCAGACATGTGCCTAAACATGCCTGTAGTTCTGCTGTGTCAGGGGGCTGACCCTGATTCAGATCCCTGGCATTCCAGGCCACGCTCAGCTGGTGGAAAATACTGAGTGCAGAATCACTACAAAAAATACTCTGTAGTTCTTGGAGAAATAACGTGCAGGATACAGGTAACCATTGTAAATCTGACTGCTGTGTGTTTATTTTTTAATCCCTCTCTTTTTTTGCCAAACAAAATTGTGGGTGACTGACAAGCAGCTTATACCCCTGTGGTGGAAAAATGCTTCTCACAGCAAAACTCAATGCCAGTGTTTTGTAATTATTATTTATTCAAAAGTCTAATGTCAGTGTTACCAGAAGGCACAGCTAGGGAGCAAAACCAATGGAAAAGATTAGCCAGAATCAGGGGTAAAAGGGGTGGCTGGAGGTTGACTTAGATGGCAGACAGAGGCCTGGTTCTTCTGTCATGGAAAAAATGAGCGCAGGACTAGACTACCAGGGATTTTTGCTCCCTGGTGTCTAGTTATGTCTGGTGGATGGTCTGCATCTTGCCTTACCTTCTTCTTCTTTGATCTGCTGTGATGAGCTGGGTCTGTCTGTAGTTGTTTGCATGGTCCCAGTCCTCCCTTGATGCTTGGGCAGCTGTGTTCCTCAGCATTCCCTTCACCACAACATCTCCCGGCCCTTAGCCAGTGCGAGCATGACAGCTGCCTAACAAAGCTGGGTTTTATTAACAATCCCTGTAAACAATTCTTTGACTCAAGTCAAGCTTTGTTTACCCTAAGGGACCAAGCAGGACTGTGCCTTTTCCAGCCCCACATCTGACCCATTCTCCATGGACAGAGATGACCAGGTATTCATTGTAGACAAGAAAATGGGATTCCTGCATGTTACTTAGTAGTGCATGACCTACCTACCTGCTGTGCTGTGCAACCCCTTCCTCTTATGCAGCTCATTCAGACACAGTCATTCAGCAATATGCAAACGAGCAGTGGAGACTGCAAACAAGAAAACAAGTCTTTTAAGTACTGTCATCAGTATATATGCAGTTGTTATCCTGGGCATCAAATTCAAATCCAAGCAGCAGTGCAGAGAACTCAAAAGTTGGAACCAGGATTTCAACACAGCTCTGTTTGGTTTATAGTTGTTTCATTCTAATAACTTACACGGTGATAATTTTTTTGTCCTCACCTGTCTCTTGCCATGCTGTGTTGATCTCCATGCAGCTTGCAACCGAGGTGTCTGTGGGATTATTCAGGTAGACTGTTTACTGCTCACCTACTGCAAGATGAAGTCATTATTTTGGGCATTCTCACCACACCCAAATATGTGGGAAACCTTTAGCAGCAGCTCTGAATCATCCAAACTGTTGCCTTGGAATACCAAAACCTCAGTGATAGAGATGACTGACAGGTCAAGATGAGTTTATGAGAATAATTAAGCTAATTGGGGAAGTGTGGCAAGGGAGGGATGGTGTTGTGCTGCCTAAAAAACTTCACGTTGATCATGGTTTTACAGAGTTGGCTAATTGAGAGTGTAACAGACATACCTATTTGATTAATCAATTGTGGCTGAGTCATTTGCCTAAACAAATTACAGCCTGTGGATTTGCAGTGCTTCAAGTGCTGTGGTTGCTCAGTGTGTACGGTTGTTACCTGGGAGAGCAGCTGTTGCTCTGCTGCCTGAACCACCACGAGTGTGCCTGTGTGATGTCTTGTCCCGTGCCCAGACTGCAGGAGATATGGGTAATGTTTCAGAGTGTCCTTTACTGCGTATCTCTCATTTGTCTCTAACATGTTGTCCCTGTCTGTTCCTTTCTTTCTCTCCTCTTCCTCTCCTTACTAGAGTCAAAGCGTTAGTGATTTTACTTGACTGCATAGGAGGATCTCAGACTTAACAACAGATTTAAGATCTGTGCACAGTCACCAGTCCATAAATACTTATGTGATGAGTTGTCCAGTGCTCAAGGAACATCAGAAGGGAGATGATTACAGCTGGACTGCTTCCAAGTGAATTTAAACAAAGGCTTTCATTAATCTCTTTTTCTGTTATCCAACTAACATGTTCAGAAGGTAACTGTCTTCCAGCTGCCCCATAAAAGAGGTCAGTAACATTACATAACGTTGCACAGAGCCTCTCACTGCTTGTATATTGGCTTTGTTCTCTATGTTTCCTCTTAGGTATTTGCAGGCACTAGAGTCCCACCCAGTGCCTGCAGCTGTGTGTAACCAAAGGAGAGGCTGTCTAATGCTGAACATCTGATTCACTTAATGGGATAGAAGGGAAATAGAATGAAAAGAGGCTAAAGAAGCCAAAATTTTGTTTTGCTCTGTATTATTTATATTGTTTGCTTCTTAGGAAAATAACCATGCTCAGTTACAGATTTGTGTAAAAAACAAACTAAGCAGTACTCCTCCAATCTGGTTGGCATATTTGTTACAATTTGCATCACTTGAGAGCTTAATAAGTATGGGAATGTGGCCAACCTTTTATCAGGTTGTCATGGAAGAGACTTTAATAATTACAGACAGAAACAAACTGTAACTAACACTGGCAACATAATATTTTGGGAAAGGTTGGAGGGGTGAAATTCAGGCTGAGAATAAAAATAGTGGTTAATGTGTGGCATCTGTTGGAACATATTGAAACTGGAGAGATTTATTTGTTCCAGAAAACCACCAGCAAACAGCAGCAGACACCCAAGCTCTATAACTGAGCCATGTATCACAGAAACTCAGTCACATCATGTAAAGTTAAAATATGTTGGCTTTCATATTGCTGAGTAGGAAAGCTCAGCTACAAAAGTCAAAGTGTGTGAGAGATGCCGTGTACACACAGTGAAGGGACCTTTTAGAAAGGGAGAGATAAGAAGGGAATGCATTAGGGGGGTCGAAGATTTTAAGCAAATGGGTGCTGTGCCAGCAAACCAAGGAATTACACTTTCTAGCCATCAGCGGGGGAATAAAAACAGCAACAAACTATTTGTTCTGTCTTAGAGCTTAAGAGTTTCTTAAACCTCCTGGGTGCTGAACAGCATACTTGGCAATCAGTTGAAAAATGAAATTCTGCTTACAATAGATGAAATATCCATTAGGTCGTTGCTGCCCGGCCTTTTTTGCTGAAGTAAGCCACCCAGAGGCAATCAAGTTGCCTGCCTCCCACTCCTATGACTAAGATGCAGTCATTCCCATCAGGTGACAGATGCATATGCATTACTCTTCCAATATTTAACACATGTAACTGGGTCATGTAACTGGAGATTTTCCCTGGGCCTTACAGAGAAGTCTTGAGTCCTGATCCCCTGGGTAGTCGTGTCAAGGGCAAAGCTGCTGGTCCGCAGGGGAGAGCAGCAGTGGGTGTGCCGCAGGTCTTCAAAATTGCTCATACTTTTGCCTTATTACCTCTCATGAAAAGAGGTAAGTGGTGGCATTGGGCAGGGACATGCATTGAGTGCTCTGCGAGCTGGGTCTGGTTTGCCAGCTGGTTTGCAGTTGACTGCAGCACAACATTTAGGCAGCCAAATACCTAAAAGAGGAAGTGAATCTGTTCCCACACCTTTAAATAAATCTTTAAGGCACAAAGTGCTGGAACCTGCATTTGGGTCACAGCAACCCCATGCAGTGCTGAAGGGAGAGTGGCTGGAAACTGCCTGGAGGAAAAGGCCTTGGGGGTGATGATCAACAGCTGTACGTAAGCCAGCAGCGAGAGCGTGTGGCCAAGAAGGCTCATGGCATCCTGGCCTGTTTCAGAAAGAGTGGAGCCAGTATGACCAGTGCAGTGATCATCCCCCTGAACTCAGCACTGGTGAGAACACATCAAATCCTGTGGGCCTCTCACTATGAGAAGGACATTGAGGTGCTGGATTGTGTCCAGAGAAGGGCAGCAAAGCTGGGGAAGGGTCTGGAGTGCAGGTCCTATGGAGAGTGTCTGAGGGAGTTGTAGTTGTCTAGCCGGGAGAAAAGGAGGTTAAGGGGGACCCTTTTTTGCTCTCTACAACTGCCTGAAAGGAGGATGTAGCAAGGTGGGGATCAGCCTCTTCCCCCGAGTAAGAAGCAGTGGAGCAAGAGGAAATGGCCTCAAGCTGTACAAGGGAGGTTTAGATTGGATAACTGGGAAAATTTAATCACCGGAAGGGTTGTTAAGCGTTGGAACAGGCTGCCCAAGAAAGTGGTTGAATGCACTTCCCTGGAGATATTTAAAAGACCTGTAGATGTGGCACTTCAAGACATGGTTTAATGGTGGACTTGGCAATGCTGGGTTTACAGTTGGACTCAATGATCTTAGAGGTCTTTTCCAACCTAAACAATTCCATGATTCTATAGATGCCAGGCAGACCTGCCAGAAACCAGAGGTAGTGCCTCTCCAGGAGAGAGATTCTCTTTTGGATACCCTGGTAATATCCTTTTCAGACTAAAAGATGAAGACATACAGCTCAAGCATGACTTACTACCCTTGACAGCCTTGGTTTACCTAGTCCAAAAAAAGCTCTTGTCAAATACAGGAACTTGTTGAAGGAATTCAACCTTCAGGAAAGTCTGCAAGAAATGCTGGGTTTATTTTCCACTCGATAGTAAGATAGAGCCCACTCTGGTTTTAAAATCTAGTAATCTCTCTCTTCTGCTATGAGTTGGTTCGGCACTGAGCTGAGGGAGGGGTGGAACTGATTTCCTGCACAGCAAAACTATTAAATTGAAAAAAAAAATTCATCTCCAGCAAGTATGAAAAAATCAAAATGTTTTAAAGAAACTATCATGATAAAAAAATGCAGGGTAGTTTGAGGTGTAGCATTTGAATTTGTTAGTTACCAAGTATTTTGTGTCAGGATCAACTGTTTTCCTAAGGAAACACCCTCCACCCTCAGTAAAAAAACTCCCACCCCCCTCTGCGAAGCTCCCAAAGCAATGCCTGTAAAATTAGAAGTTTTAAAAAGTTGAATTGACTTTCAGACCACTTTTGTCCTCAAGATAGGGGTTTCAGGGAAAAGTAGAGGAGTGTCAGAAGCAGAGTTTCTGTTTGGAAAATCAACATTTCCCACTGAAAAATGTTTTGCTGAAGATTTCCAAGCCATTTTAATTCTAGAAAGGCCAAAATCAGGAAGGTACTGACACTCTGAGCTACAGAATTTCATTCCTCCCTGAGCGTTCTTCAATAGAGATAAACTAAATTACCCCAAACAGCTGCTTGGAGAAAATTTCATTTCACTGAAAGTGAAGCATTTTGTGGAGCTAGTTTTCATCCAGAAAGTACTAAAGAGATGGGCAGGCTTTTCTATGTTTTGTTGCCTAGTGTCTTGCTCAGAAATCACTACACATGAAAGGTTCAAACTCCCATTTTGTGAAAAGCTCTCCCTTGATTCAAACAGAGCAGGTCTTGAAGGTCTCGTACCCCACCCATACTAGTCTGCTCACTGCTGGGATTCAGCACTCACATACATCTGTTGCCAAATTGCAACATTTGAACAGAAATTCTGTTCAAGCAAAAGCATTCAAAAAGTGTTGGTTTTCATTCCAGTGTGGAATTCAAATCAAACTTTGAAACCTCAGAATTTCTACAAAATGGAGTTTTCTTCCAGTCAGCTCAAAGGGCTGCTTTGTGTCTTGGGATCTTGCAAAATAACTAAATCACAGTTCTGTGGCTGGGACCATGTTTTGTGACTTGGAGTTTCTGGGAATTTTCGAGACACTGCACAAGCTTGCAATACATCAGTGTTGATATATTTAACTTGAGTTCTGCTAATATCAAATGTATTCTTTCCCTGCTGTGTGGCTTTGACTAGCAGTTGAATAGGCAGCAGCTTTAGAGCTCACAGGAGCAGCAGACAGCAAGGAAGTAGTTCTGTCAGTACTGGCTGGGCATTCTGCTGCCCTGCCATTCAAGTGTGTGTCCTCATTTCATTGCCATTGTTTTACTTATTCTTTCCAAAGTTCAATGACACTGAAGTTCTGTCAAAGGCATGCAAACCAACCTAAAGAATTTGCAGGCTCTTGTGCTTTGAAGCTCCCTGGCTGAACAGGGGCTGTACAGTGTTTCCATTTTCCTTGGCACCTGAGCCCTATTCCCTCAAGGCTTAGGTAGTGGTAAGGGTTATGCAGATGGTTTGTGCTTAGTTTAAACCACATACAGGAAGCTTTCTTTTAGCTCAACTTCTCTATTGTTATGCTATATTAATAGGCTCTTTTGAAGCTTAAGAAAGGACTGATCCACCCAAATAATAGTTCTGGGTGGGGAAAGTTATTTAGGAGCACGTTTGCAAAACATGAAAGGCTGTTTCATTTAACCATTTCCTTGCCTGCCTGTGCAGCCAGGTTTTGCTCATTCCAGTGCTCAGAAAGAGGAAGCTACACTCCCATTTTTAAAATTATAATGTTTTGGTCATAGGTATTTATTTATAAATGAACATATTTATTCTTAGATTCCTGTAGTCAAGCCATAAAATATTGGCCAGCCACTATGCAAACATACAGCTGTGCTCTGAATTTTGATCCTGTTCTGATTTTGTACACAGATCCTACAGAGAAGTACCCCATCTTTCGTTTGTGCTGGAATGGCTGATTTGATTCTTCTCATATCATCTGTCAAAATCAAAGGCAGTTCCAGAAGGGTCTTACTTGGGACACACCTCAGTGCCACCAGCTCTTTGCTCTTGCTATCACCTTTAAGTCTCCTGTCAGGCAGCTGGATCCCCTCCTAAGCTTAGAGTACAGCCTTTTCAATCCTGACACTCGGTTCTCCCCGATGTGTGCTTGTTCTTGCACTTCCCAATCGTTGAGTGGGATTTGTCTAGTGTCTTAAATACTGAGAATTAGCACAGCCTTTGCCTTGCTGCTTTAGGGGGGATTGTGCAGCTGTATGCTTTTCACCCCCTGCTTCTCTGCTTCCTCCAAGCGACCGTGCCAAAGCGGACGTGTCACTTTGCAGCAGGGCTGCAGGATGATACAGTGCTCAGGGGGAAGTGGCCAAACTGCTCAGCTTCTGCTTTGATTAAATTTTTTTACATTCTTTTTCAAGTAACATTTGCAACATCAACAGTTTTTCCCTTCTACCCAAAAATCCCCCTGCACCACAAGCAGAGCTTTCTCTTGTGCAAAAAGAGGAAGAGCTGAAGGAGCTGTGAACTCTGCTGGAGAGTTCTCAGCTGTAGGGTAAAATAATACAGCCTGGTCTAGGACATTGTTGGAGTGATTGGAGATCCTCACACAGGTAGCCGTAACAGTAAAGGAGCAGGGACTTTGGGTGAGTTTCTTCTCAGTTAGAGCTGAACATACACCCAGCTACCTCCAACTGCTTGGACTAAGGGAGCAGTTTGAAAGACAACTAATAGACAGACATCTTGGGGCTTTTGTCACTCATTTTGAAAGACATCTGTATTTCAAATATCTAGTCTACATATTGCAGCTCTATAGCAAAAAAAAGGACTTAAACATTTTCATCTTTGTGAAGGAGTATATCCTGTGATACAGATATTACTCATTTCCAAGAGCAGAGTACAAACTTCAAGCATGCTTTTCTGTGGTCAAGAAAAAGCAAAAACAAACCAAAACCAGCAAAAGAGAACCCCAAATGTTCAATAAAATTATTTTCTCTGATTGTTAGAGGTCATAGTTGTGTCACATAGTTGTGACCTGCTTGCAGCCAAAACTCCAAAACAGCCATGCCACAATGCAGTCAGTTCTCCCCTACCAGGGTGTTTCCCAAGTTCTTAATAAAGCAGATTTCTACAAGCAAAGAATGCACATGGGAATAAGCAATGCAAATCTATTTACTGACAGTCACATTTGACTTTCTAAATATATTCCTCCCGTAAGTGCCATACAAACACAGCAGATTTTTTTTCCCTCTTCAATATGTTGAAAACCAGAAGAGTTGCCTTTAATCTGTGATGAAGTTTTAGGTATTGTTTTGTTTAAAAATTTAGTAAGTTTAAAGTTTACTAACATTTTGTTGTCAAGATAAATCACCGGAGAAAAAGGATTTGTGGTTTGGACAGGTCTGGAAGGAGGGATTGCCTCCTTTTGCATAAATGTTCTTTTGCCTGAATGAAGGAAATATATTCTTTGTAGGTACTACTAGTGCATGTCATTGACCTGTGCTAAGCTGGGAATGACAGTGCTAGAAAGGCACTTCCTTTTCCTTGAAACCCTATGAGAGAGGCTAGGATTTAATTACTCACTTACATCTGGTTGATGAACCTTCCAAACAGAGGAAGCACATCCTGGTACAGAATTCAAGCCTTTTTCCAAATAAAAAGAATATACTTTTCAGATGTCCTATCACCTGCCTTTGAATAGCTGATGGCTTGCCAGCTGGGTCTACAATGGAAAAGTGATTACAAGAGAAATTGGAGGGTCAGAGGTACTGCTTGTTCCAATTGTAAACTTTTTACCCTTATCCCTTTTAGCATTGCTCACCTTTGTTTTGAGAGTCACAGAGTACAAAAAACAGAGGCTTGTGGCTAATGTAGTTAGTGACAGCTTCCCTTCAGAGCTTATTAAACTTTTCCTTTTTGTATTGACTTATTTGGCCTGATGCACAGAGCCTGAGTCAATGACATGGCTGGAAGCATCCACCAGAGCTCCATGCTGCCGAGACAAGCCACTTGCTTAACTGTGGTTGCAGCTTCAGTTGTTTTAGTCCATTCAGGTTAGGCTCCCAGGACTTCTTCCAAACAATCCCCTCCCTCACGCGAGGATAATACTACACATTTTATCTGACTCAAAGGAAGAAAGAGACTGAGAGAGTAAATTTCCGTGTGTTTGATAAATCAGGTTCAGATAAACTCTGGCCCTCCTTTAATCTCTTCTTGGAACAAACCTGTTCTCTTTTAAACTGATTATCGTCTCTAAGGATTCTGAACTAGAAGGTAGTTTTTAGAGGTGACAGAGCAGCTCTCACCTCTAGGATAATAATCTGTACTCTTCCCAGAACACATCCCTATTCTAGAATAGATCCCTGTTGTTCTTCCACCTAAGAATATGTTGGTGTGTGCACGGCACCAGACATGGAGTTTGGAGTGAACATCTTCTTTACAGCAGAAAACCAGTGTACAGCCAGCAAGAAACACACAAAGTTTTCCAATACATAAATCCATGTAAAAGTACCTGGAGGGTGGTGCTGGTGAGAGTTCTGAGCAGGTGTTTGAATTTGTTCTAGCAACATTCTTTCACATACATCAAAGCATGAGAATGAGCTTTGTTTTTCAGGTCTGTATGCAAGCATATATATTGTGCCTGAATATTGTCATACAGTGTGTGAACAGACTTCCTGAAGATGGCTTCGCAGGGATCCTACTAAAATATACTGGATCTAGAGTAATAACTGGGCAAGGGGGAGTTCACAGGCTTCATTGTCTATTTATTTATAGAAAAATTAATGTATTCTAGTAACTAGTGGTTAAAGGAGCAGTTCTGTCGAGAATACATTGACAGAGTAAGTACAGGAGCCTTTGGCTATTGTATTCAGGAAAGTGAAGGTTTCATCCATTGTGTATTAAAAGCCTGAGAAAAGAACAAAGCTACTAAATTGCATTAGGTTTTTGCTCATTCAGTTCTGGCTTTTTATAAAATAAGCAGACAGGGAAGTGCTGGTAAGCAGAGACCTACATACAAAACAACATTTTGAAGCAAAAAAGCAGTAACAATTTTTATTATGTGCTGTTTGTGGAGAAGATAGTGTATTGCATTCTGGAAAAAAATTATAATTATTGACAGCCTTCCGTACATATAAAACTGTGATATAACTTCATGCACGCCTTCCTTCTGTTCTTTACAGATGACCCTCATAAACCAGAGGAGAAAGATGAAATTTCCAAAGTCACAATCATAAGTCTTGTCCCGTTACTGGTGATTTCTGTTGCTGTGATTGTTATCTTTTATGCCTACCGCACTCATAAGAAGAGGAAACTCAACAAGGCGTGGGAGAAGAATGTTAAGCCCAAGAAGCATAAGGACTGCAGTGATGTCTGTGCCATTATGTTAGACGATGACCGCTCAGACATCAGCTCCACCTGTGCCAACAACATCAACCACAACACAGAGCTGCTGCCCATTGAGTTGGACATCGTTGTTGGCAAAGGAAGGTTTGCAGAAGTGTATAAAGCCAAATTGAAGCAAAACACATCAGAACAGTATGAAACTGTGGCAGTCAAGATTTTCCCCTATGAAGAATATGCTTCCTGGAAAACGGAGAAAGACATTTTTTCAGATGTAAACCTCAAGCACGAGAACATCCTCCAGTTCTTGACAGCAGAGGAGCGTAAGACAGATCTTGGTAAACAGTATTGGTTGATCACTGCCTTCCACGCTAAAGGAAACTTGCAGGAATATCTCACACGACACATTATCAGCTGGGAGGACCTCTGGAAACTGGGTGGGTCCTTGGCCCGAGGGATTGCCCATCTGCACAGTGATCACACACCCTGTGGTCGTCCCAAAACACCTATTGTACACAGAGACCTTAAGAGTTCCAACATCCTGGTGAAAAATGATTTAACCTGCTGTCTCTGTGACTTTGGGTTATCCCTGAGGCTGGACCCTTCCCTGTCTGTGGATGACTTGGCTAACAGTGGGCAGGTAAGTTAGAAGGTTGAAGGGGTGGGAAGGTAATGTACCAGTTGGTCTGTCAGTTCTGAAAAGATGAAAAAACCCGAAAAGTTGAAAAAATTTTAAGCTGCTAATGGCAGCTTTGACTTAAAATCATTAAAAATTAATGTGAGTGTATTTGTAAACAAAGAGGCTCTAAACATTAAAGCAATGATGAGAGAAGTGCGATGTAGGTTTTGTTGTGGCTGGAGATCTGCATGTGTGTATGATGCAACCATCCTCTCTCACTTATACTAAGCATGGATGAGCTTGTTAGCAGCTGTTCGTGGTGCTGCTGCAGTGCACACACACAAATACAATAAGGATCTCCTTCATGTTGTGACGTTTTGACACAGTTTTCATGCCTGATGGCATTACTCTCCTGTGTGACTAGACCCAATCCTAGTGCACCCCAGCATATATGAAGTCAGTCTTGTGTCCTCGAAAGGTGTAAGCACATAACTACTGATAGATGATAATTTTAAAATTCACAAAAAATAATGCTCTTTAACATTATGGTAAATTCTCCACATGCAAGCAAATACAAGGATGTCAAATAAAAATAATTGCCCTGTTGTGTTTTTGCAACTAAGGAGCATGGATAATACTCACCTACTTGACAGGGATGCCAGGGGGATGTTTATGAATGCTTTTAAGACTACATAGATCTCTAAATATTGTGTCTTCTAATAAAAACTCCAATAGTGTAAATTCAGGCCATTTGTTAATTCAGTTAATTCCTAGTAGTTTAATTATACATATATTTAGATGTGTATTTCTATATTTGTATTTTTATATGTAGGTCACTCAAAGCCTGTCCATTTAAACTGACTTTTACCTCACATGGAACTAATATATTAGCTTAGAACATTTTCAGGGATACATCTTCAGTCTGTAGTGCTCTCTTGAGTTCACAGGAACTTTACTGTTGTTTATCAAATGAAGATCTGCCTTTGAAAGTCTCCTCATTGGAAAGCAACTGTCCTGATCTCATTTTTAGAACATCTATTAACCAGAGCCAGGAGTGAATGTTAATCAGTGGAGCCATAATTTAAATGCTGCAAACACCAGTCTGTTACATACAATTTCTCCCTAGCATGTCAGATCTTATTAGAGTTCAGTGAAGCCACACTGTATTGTCAGTCAGAAGACTGGTCCCACTTGAGGCATTAAAAGTCATTGCCCACAGACACTTTGCTTAAGGTTACAAGCTGATTTCTCTGGCATTGCTCACGTGGAACTAGGAGGATAATGTTGATACTGCCACTTCCACAGTCCACACCAACACTGATGACAAAGTACAGGGCTGCCTGGAACAGGCTGTGGCTTTGGAGTTCATGTCCTTGGGCAGTGGTGTTGAGGCCCAGAGTTTTATTTTGTTTAGCTTCAGTGAATCTGTTTGAGGGTGACCCAGCTGGTGTCATTTTTCTCTGTGACAAGGCATATGAGTCCATTGATTTGACTCCACTTCAACCCCTGCGTTATTCTTTTGGGCACACAAGGGCAATGCACTTAAATTTTCCAACACACCAGCTACAGTGTTTTGGTTTTTATTAAAGATATCTTGCACCAAGATTTGCCTTATGCAAAATTTCATTTTGAAAATTTACCCTTTTACTCAAACCCTTGCCACCAGGAGATTCAATTTTATATCATGTATAATGGAGCCGATCCAATTTTTAATTCAAGAAAACCTCAAGCTTTCTATGAAATAAGAGTGTAAGTATTTAGCTGTTTTTCTTCTCATCCTTAGACACTAATATTGAAGGCAAACTGTTGGGATTGCAAAGCCATCTTCTTTCCAATCTACAAAACTACCTTCCATATGATGCAGATATAGCCATTATTGACTACAGTGCCAGTGCCCTTAGTGAAAGGCCTTAGGCTGGAAACCACCTTTTTCCCCATTAGAACCTTTTCAGTCTTTTGAGTTTGGCCATCCACGATGCTTAATATTTGTAGACATTACTTAATGTGACCATATAAATCTGGACCTTCATCCCAATGTGTTGAAAGGAGTGGTAGGTGCCTGCAAGGCCAGCAGTTCTGGACCTCAGCAGCATCAGCACCCTTGTAATAGATGGTTTCCCATATCAGATAAAGAGAAATATCTAGTGCCTCTCTGACTGATACACCTCAGGGCGTGAAACATCTCTCAACAGTTTGAAAGGAATGTAAGCTCTTCAGTTAAAAAAGATTCAAATGTCACAAAAAACAATAATGCAGTGCAGGAAGAGAGATGGTCCCTCACTAGAAGTTTTGGAAAATCAAGAAATGAAAGCAGACTGGTATTTGCAACGAAGAAGCATATCCAGACCCTAGAGAGGCAACCAGCTCCGAATTGACAGAGGTTAGGTACCTAAAAACACCTTTGAGACTCAGGAGTCACATGTTTTTAAGATGCAGAAAAAGTGTCTCTGACCAAAAGACCTAATAATATAAATGCATATAAAAAAAAAAGGACTTAATGGAATACTGCTTATAAATTCTGTGATAAATTCTAATCAGGATGGATATAGGATTGGCTCGATAGCATTCTTCAAGTCAATTTTTCTCTGCATTTTCTTCTGTGCATTTTAGTTATAGGGCTTCATCCTCCATTGTCCTGCAAAACTGAAAAATCGTTTTCATTGCTGTGAAGAGGGTGTGAAATGCCAGACCAGAACAGCACTTTGTGGCAATGTGAAGAATCTGTATTTAGGCATCATTAACCCTTGTTGAAATCAGCAGGGTTTGCAGGGGGTGGGCCATGTGCCCAGGTGACCTTCTTAAGCTTTGGATGGCATCCGCTTGGGGAAGAAATCGTGTGCTAGGGAGTTAATGGTGGGTAGCAACAACCTCTGCTTCAGTGCTTCCATATGTACATCTTATGTAGGGAAGGGAGTTGGTGCTCACCTCGATGCTGCTGAGACATGGCTGTCCCAAGAACCTCTTCAATGTATAGCTGCTACTCACATGCTTGGCCTTAAACTCATCAGTGTCACTGTAGCAGGGAACTTAACTTTGAGACTGCTCACACTGAATTTTCTCCTGTCCTCTGTTCATAAAGGCTTTGATCTTACAACCTTTCGGATATTTTTGACACAGATTTTCTACTGTTGCAAGGTCCTGTGACAAAGCCATGTTCCTGATCTTTCCTTCTTCTTATAATACTTTCCACTTTTTGTGGAACATCTTCCCATTTACCCTGAGCCTGAGGTGGTAAGACATGTTTACAGAAGCTTTTAAAATGATGTTACAGGGCTCTCTCAAGACTGCACATTCACTATGTGTCTGTCTGCAATTGCAGACCCGGGAACTAAAAGGATCTTTCACAGCCCTGTTTGCCTCTGGGCTCTGGAGTGATTGCTGTAGTGTAAACAGCTCATTTAAATCATATGTCCTACTGCATCCCACTTGTGTTTGTTCATCTCTGTGATTAACCAGTCTCCAACTTGAAGCTGTCTTTGCCTGATGAAAGACTTCTGTTTGCAGGTTTTCGAGGGGAATACATTTTTTATACCTACCCTGAGAAGAGTTTGTCATTTGAGAGCAACTGTTGAGTGATCCAAAAATTCTTCCTTAAATCCTTTCTTGTGATAAAACCAGACTTTTAAACTTCTGTAATGCAAAATCATAATCTAGATCTCAGCGAAGCTGCTAAAGTCATTGCTGAAAACTGCTCAGTATGAATAAAGTTTATGAGAATGTTTTTTCAAAGGGCCAGATTTTTGGTTTTGATTCAAATGTGTGGTTCTGCATTCAGTATTTGTGTGTTTGCTTTCTTCTCCCAGGCCTGCATTTACTCTCCTTTTAAGCCTACCATGAAAAGAAACAGCTAACACTGTACTACGCTGTGCAAAATAATACAATGTGTTTCTTGCTCATCTGAAAGACACTTGGTCAGCAGCAATTGCTTCAGGCCCAAAGGTCCAGACTTATCTGTGAATAGCCAAGAGTGAGAAAAGAGTGAGAAAACTTGTCAGTGTCAAAATTATTTGCTTAAGGAACTAAAAAGGGCTATTTTTTTCTTTCCTCACCACGAGAGGTGCAAGTAAGTTGGTAGTCAGGACAATGCCAGATTCCCCTGGCAGCAGAAAATATGGCCTGTGCCAAGTATAGCCTGAATTTCTGGATACATGTCAAATGGCACTGTTTCTGTGAAAGCCGAAGTTAAATCACAGTGGAATCCAAAACATGAATTGCAATTTCAGCTCGTGAGCTCTCCCCAATCTCTTCTCCTGTAGGTTGGCACAGCAAGATATATGGCCCCTGAGGTTTTGGAGTCCAGGATGAACCTGGAGAACATGGAGTCCTTCAAACAAACAGATGTGTACTCCATGGCTTTGGTCCTTTGGGAAATGACATCTCGCTGTAACGCTGTCGGAGGTAAGAGCCATCTGTTTTCTTCTCTCTAAAAGTATGTTGAGACACACATGCTCTCGTGGTTGTCTGGGGAGAGGGTGATTCTTTTTAACTATCACCATGTTTTCTAGTGTTTCTGGATGCTGTAAATTAACAGTCCTTCAGTAGTATGAGATGCACATGTGCACAAGCAGGCTTGAAAGCCAAGCAACTGAGTTCATGAGTAAATTGATCCTCAGTTGGTGTAAGGATAAATTTGCTGTTAGGCAGATCACTTTTAAAGATTGTTAGAGTCTGGTTTTCCTATGACATCTTGGGTAGCCATGGATTGAGTCAGTCTGGTTGATCTCATGCAAAATAATTGGAAACATAAGTAAATGTGAAATATTAAACCCAAGAAGTGATAACTGCTTCCCATTTTCTTTCATGGAATGTTAATCCTCAAACCTAATAAAGGCCATTTAAGTATCACATTTACTAATTGATAATTTTTGTAAGAGCCATCATAGTGATATGGAAAGTTTCCTGTTTTCCCAAAATCACCAGCTGCTGCACATCATGCTTTGTGATTTTGCAAGAGATCATCCAAGTTAAAAATCAAGGGATGTTCACTGTATAAAGTGTAGTAATAAAAATTATTGAAACTATCAGAACAGCTCCAGGAAAAGCTGCTATGCTTCTTCATATTCAGAGTTTCTTCTGAAACAAAAATCTCCAATTCTGCTTTGCCCAAAGCTGACCCAGAATTCCCAGTGTGAAACATTGGTATGTGCTGGAAATCAGAAAAGTTGCTGTTGAGGAATCTGAAGTTTCTCACCTTACTTCAGGAACTAAAATAAAACAAAGTTGTGTATAAAATTCTTCAGCCTCCTGGAATTTTCTAACAGTCATTCTAAAAAATATTGCTGCACAGTTCAGGGCTCACACAGGAGGTGAAAGGAGAGGGGCAGTAAAAGGTAACAGTAATGTGGATATTACAGTAGATATGCAACTGTGATTTGATGTGTTATCCTTCTTCCAAAGCCACAGAGGCTCCCTTTTCATTGGACTTGGCACTGTTCCACCTTGAAGGGCTGCCATAGATGCAGAGACGGGACAGTCTTACAGGCTAGAGCACTGTGCTATGAGGAACATGGTGTACAGGAGAGAAACCAATGTCCCAGGGGAAGATGTGCATGGCTGCTCCTTGTTTCTCTACCAGCATCTGTGGGATACCACAAGCGAGGTCTCTGAAGCCACTCTGCACAGTGACTGTCTGGCTGCACCACGATGTGCATGTGCAGGAAGGAGGAATTGCCTCCGTCTCAGTCTCCTGCTCTGTCTGACCAGCATCTGGTCCTGCTGGGTGGGCTGTATCGTGGGCAGCAGATTTGCCCCTGTTTGCACCCTGCCAGGAAAGCTACAAAGTGACTACATGTGCAGAAAGTGCTAGAATAAAAGCATGAAGAAACCACCTAACTCTTTTCTAGTCAAACATTTAAGAGTAAAACATTTGGTGCTTCAGGAAGTGAACCTCCGTCTGACATATTCCAAGGCAAACCTATCCATATTTAATGGCTCATGGTCATGCCTGTTTCTAAGTGCATTGGCACAACCTCAGCCTTTCATTAGCACTTTGTGAGTGTGGCAGAGGAGATTTAAAACCTGAGAAAAGGGAACCTTGCCCTGTTTATTGATCTGTCTCTGTTTCTTGCATTTAGGAACTCACCTGATTAGTATAAATATGAGCTGTTTACTGTGGAGTCTTTTATCTTTGATGATGCCTGAGTCCCTTCCTGTTCATATTTGCTGAGTAGGGCAAAATGAAGATTATAGCAAAAGCAAATCTTATTGCTGCTGTTCTCAGAAGGCAACTGCTAAAAGAGGATATAAAGGGAGTTTCATAAGGAAGGAAAATCACCAGCATGTTTAGCTAGAAGAGATTGAACCATTATAACCTTGGGAAGAAGAGCTGAAGTCATTTCAGTAAAGGGAAATACTTCTCTGGCCCAGCATCCTCTTTCAAGTGGTGCTTAACCCTCACCCACATCCCAATTTTCCCTATTAATTTCATCCCTCAGTCATTCTCATCTCCAGAAACACATTTCTTGAATTTTGTTTCCCTATTTCAATCATCTTCCCTGAGGTGGGGTACCCAGAAGAACCCCAGGAGCACTCGGGCAGATCTGTAGGGGTTGGAACTTGGACTTGGCATCTCTGTCTAAAGCAGTTAAACACAACTTCCAGGATGTAGATCCCTTAACTTGTCACTGGTGCTGAGCTACAACAGTATTGCACCATTACTCTCATTTCCTTCTTAGATTTTCCCCTGGTTCGTGCAGTCTGGTTATCTTTGCAGCCAGCTGGTGAAATACCCTCACAGTGATTCATGACTACAGCTCCCCCTCTGCTTTCTTTCTCCATCTGTCACTTGTGAGACTCCCTCCTCTCCTCACAGCCTTCCTGAGGAGCTGCCTCTGCTCACGCAAACCCCTCTTTTACTCCTAGACTGTTTGGCAGTGAGAGAGATGTCTTTGCATATAAGGTGGAGTAGGCTGACCTGATTGCAGACAGCCTTTTCAAAGGAGCCTAAAAGATCTAAGCTGTCTTTGCAGGGCAGGCTTGGCTGTGGTGTCAGCTCACTGCAGTTTTGAGGGCAAGAATGGGAGTCTTAGCCGAGGCGGCAGCATTAACAACTTTATTTAGGGAGAGAAGCATGCGAGGAAGGGGGGCTAATTGCCATTCAGCCACATAGAGGTACAGGGACTTATTTCTTTTTCAAAGGGAGCTCTCGGGATTCATTTGTCAGCATGCAGGTGTTCAGTGAGTGTGGGAGGTGATGCAGGCAGGTCCTTTCACTACAGCGGCTTTGTCAAACACAGCCTCCATGCTATGCCAGGCCTCTTCAGTCAGCAGACATTTAAACAAAAATACCCAGCAGCACAATCCGTACTGTGAGGCTGCTGTAGTAAATAAGCAGGTGGGGATCGGCTTTTGAGAAAGGCCATGCTGTTCGTCGTTACTTTGTTGTGCTAAATATGGAGAAGCAGAAATAGGGCACGAGGGAAAGGGAGACAGAGGCAAAGATCGAGGTTGACTGATTTTTCACCAGAGTATAATTTAAGAGGCATATTTAGAAACTCAGCAATACTACTTTGGGGAGAACTTCAACTGTTCCACACTGCTGTTAACTTGGTATTTCATTCAGCACAACAGCTGTGCACCAGATGCTGCACGTTGCAAGAAATATAATTTTCATCTCAACCACTTGCTTTCAGAGTGACACAGCTTTGGTGACTGAGACAAGTGTAATTTCTCTGACAGCCTCCTAGAAAGAAAAGAAAACCATCTGGTTTGTATTGCAACTGCTGTGGGTGAGGGACTGTTGGGGGTGGCAGGGGAGAAGGAGAGGAAAGCAAACTTCTGGGTACACGGTTTTGATAAAGAGGGAGAAGAGAAACCCCACAGAAAATGGCAATGTTGCTCGAGCAGTGGAGTGGTGACTGGCTTCAGTATCGTAGCAGGGCTTTGCTTAAAATGGCAGCCTTGCTTTACCAGAGCTGTGTTTCTTGTGAATAAAATCAGGAATAATCTTATGCTTACTTGGAAAGACTCAGCCAAGAGCCACAGTTTGGCAGCTAAACATTTGTGCATCCTGTACGTCACGAAATGCTCAGCTTTGGTCGCACTGACGTGGAGCGATGACGTGTCTGGCAGCAGGGAGCCATTCGATGGCCTGTACAGCAGGGCTGTGCCTCTGCGCTGGGCCCTGAGGTAGCTGCAGCTGGGACCTGATTTCAGTTTCTCATTCTGCGGAGCAGAGACCAGTTAGGGCATGTCTGCAGTGTGCTGGCTTGTAGTGGCGTACAGCCCTGGCTGGTAGATCCACACAGTGCAGCACTGGCCCAGGACAGGCATCCATGTCCTAGAAATTCTCCAAGTGTCGCCACAGCGCTACAGTGAGGTAGCAAGGGCTGTCCTTCACCCATTCATGGGGCCGTGGACGAGGTCACTGCACCACACCCCATGTCAAGCACTGATGTGCTCTGTGTTTGCTGCTTCCCAACTCAGGATGCAGTGTGCATTGACTGACCAGCCTCTAAGCCTACACTGATGGCAGGGCTCCTGCACTCCCAGACCTTTAGAAGGGTGACTGTGTCTTTGATCACCTGATGTGAAGTCACTTAAGAGATATCTGTGCACAGTGAGTTCACCCATCCCAGTGTACTCCTCCCCTCAACAGGGAAACCTAGGGAAATTTATGAAGTCAGCATTTGACAGCTCCTTAAACTTGGTCATGAAACAGCTTTTGGGCCTCTGCTTTGGGCCTTATTTTCCCTTTGTGCAGCTAGTGCAAGCCAGCGGATTCACTACCCAAATGAAGAAAGACACTATCTGAAGGATACTACTGTGAGTTGCGTGAGTTGTCGCAGTACCTCCACCATCAACTGATTTATCCCTTTTGCCCCCTAATAAGCTCTAAATAAAGGGGCATTTCAAAGGTACCTAGAAGTTCCCAAACACAAGCTCACTGCTGTGGACTATGCCTCACAGTTGACTTCTGCTGGCCTTTCACCTCACTCCTGCTTTGATTCTGCAAATAAAACTTCATCATCCAGCATGAGAAGCTGTCCTACAGAAATCAGTAAGACAGATCACACGAGGGAGTGTCAACAGGGTTTGTTGGTATGCTCTTCTGACCCAAAGAATAATTAACTGCAAAAAGCTTACAGTAGAAAAAGACCACAAGCGAGCCAAATTTTCCAAGCTTTCATCATGCACAACTAATAGATTTTCAGTAATGTCTCTGTTTTGGGCTAAAAAATGCAATCCCAACCTTTCTGAGAGTTGTGGCCAGGCCAATGTCAAAGGAAACTAGAGGTACAGCAGTTAGTAGTGTAAGTCAGTTCTCAACCATAAAGATTAAATATGCTGGAGGTTAAAGCTGAAGGAAGTCTGCCATTATTGGATGCTAAAGGTTCTGTAGTTCATGGTTCCTGATGTATATATGGTACTTCATCCAGTTGTCATTTTTAGAGCCCAACCGGCCTAAAACCAATCAAAAGAAACATATAAGGCATGAGAAATAGAATCAGCATCTGGATACAGCCATGCTCAGGCAGCTAGGCACAATCATCTTAACCTACCTCAAATTGACATCTGTTACATCTACTGTAGCATGTAAACATGATCCATGAATAAAACCAGCTATTACTGCAAAATGTGTCTGACACTTGAGATTCCACAGCATTAGGGTGACTTACTGCGTGAGGATTTAGTGGGCTTTTTTTTTTCTTTCCAAGGGAAAGAGAAGCATGATAATAAATAGCAAGAAGATGCCACATGCTTTTTGAACTGAGGGGGAAGGCATGACTGTATTAGTAGAAAGTCACTGCAGTGAAGTGGCATCTTGCCTCAATTTCTCTTTCTTTACCATAAACAAAAACAAAGCAACAACAGAAAATCCAAATGTGAAAAACCTATCGAGTCTTTATATTTGGAAGAGGAATGCTCATAACTTATAAACAATTTCTCAAACAGGGAAAATACATTATGAACCTATCAACTCCCAGGAAAGGCTTTCCCTTCTCCTGCTTGAACCATCTCATGAACCTGAGCAACCTTCAGATTAAATCAGTGAGAGGGAAGAAAAGTCAGCACCACAGCGCCAGCTTCCCTCTGTTGGACATCCAGACTCCTCTGTCTCCTCACAGTGCAGGATCTCAGAGCCTTGGCTGGTGTCCGTGACCACTACCACAACTAAACCATGACTGGTGGAGATGGTGCAGGAAATGGCCATCTAGGTCATGCGGTTTAAATTTTCCCAGCGAACTTTAGTATTTTTGTTAGCTTTGAACAGATAGGTATGTGCAATATAATCACTGTGCATCCGCTGCATGTCAAGCCAGGTCTGACTAGCAAGATGGCAACTTCCCAATTTATTTCTCGGGCTGAAGTCTCGTAAATTTATTTTGGCTGAGTAATCTCAGACTCAGATTAATGTGGGTGAAACTGGTATGCCTTCTTGTAGAGGAAAGAAAGCAAAGCAGACTTTGGCTCTTGAGTCTTAGAAGATAGGAGGTTTGTTTCTGGACTATAGCCATTCTCCAGAGCATTGTGTGGAAAGTGGCAACCACCAGAAGGCTAGGGAGAAGGAAGGAGAGCTCTGCAGGAGGCATCTATGGGGTGATCTGCTGCACTGCACACAGTTGTTTGCAGCTGAATATCTAAACGCTGAACATCTGAAGCCAAAAGTTTAATATCCCTTCCAAAATGTTTGTTATTTTAACTTGGCTATTCTTTTTAAGCATTAGCCTCATAATGTCTCGTGGCCATCACATACAAGTGAGATCTACAGCCTGACTTCAGTGTTTTGGAGAAAAGTCTAAATTTAGTTGTCTTCAGTACTACCTTTTTTTTATCATGAGACATGACAGAAGGATCTGACCTGTGTTATCTTGATCATTAGTTATTTTCAGTAGCATATCATATGACCCCATTCTTACCTTGCTTTCCAAACTAAACAAAGCCAAGTTTTAGAGGTTCTTCCCATTTGTTCTGTGCCTTTCATCCTTAGCACCTTCCTCGGAGCTTTTTACACCTTGAGAGGAGTGAGCAACACCAGATACTGCAGCTGAACTTCGGTTGAAACATTGGGCAACATTAGTGGTTTGTCTCTCTCCAGTCCTTTGTCTATCTTCACTCATTATCTAGGCACTCACATGCATTCTCCAGAGTGCTTTGTAGATCATACTTCAGTTTTTCTTGTGCTCAATTGATTCCTAGAAAGAAATGAGAGGCAGCAGAACAGGCCAACTTCATAAATCTTTATCTGATACCAGCAAGTTATTAGGCCTGTGAGTAAAGTCTCCATCTGTTCCCAAAGAAACCACAGCATTTTCTACACTGTGTCACTATCTACTATAATATTTCCGCTCTCAGAGATTTCTTGAGTTTTCTCCAAAGGTCCCATATGTCTGCCTCTTCCTTTCTCTCTCCAAAGAAAAGCAAAGAAAATATGCAGCATGCAGACAAAACCTAGAGTGGCAGCAGTCCCTTCAGAAAGCTGTGCCCCTGTATCACAGGCCAAAACTGATCCATTTTGGGAAGGAAGTCTAAAATAAGAGCAGACTACTACTTTCTGCAAAAGAATGCAGCTTAGGAGTGAGTAAACAAGGGCAGTATGGCAGCGTCCAGCATTGCTCCTTAACTGTATCTTTGTCCTTTTCAAGCAACTGTTTAATCCTCGCAATCTGCACATTCATGTCTCATGACCTAGATAGATTTCAGTTTATATTTCACCTGGCAAGTGTGTGTGGACTCTGGGAGAGCTAAGGGTGACCAGCTCTTCAAAAGCTTGGCTCAGGCAAAACTCACCTTAAAGCTCCTGTGTTTTTTACCTCAGCAGAGATTGAGCGGCTCACAAACCATTATAGATTGCTCTGCTTCTTGGACTGTTGCTAATATTATTATGTACTAAAGGGTTTAAATGAGAATTGTTTTGTTGGCTAGGAAGCAAAAGGGGAAGGAGGGAGTGTGTGGGAGAAACACATTTGAAACATTTTTGAAAATGCCAACTGGCTTTGCTTTGTTTGGAGCTGGTCAAGCAGAACAGTGGCAGTGAGCAGCTAATCAGTAGCTCCTGCTTCTCAGAGAACAGCCAGCTCCCTTCACTCTTGGCACCAGCACAGCCCAGCTAAATACCCTGTGTTTGCTGCTTCTCTTGTCAGAAGTGAAAGAGTACGAGCCCCCATTCGGCTCCAAAGTGCGAGAACACCCTTGTGTGGAAAGCATGAAGGACAATGTCCTAAGAGACAGAGGGCGACCCGAGATCCCCAGCTCCTGGCTTAACCATCAGGTAAGAGCACCACATGTGGGCGGTGGGAGCTGCACTGTGCATTCAGCTGCTGCCTGAAGCCTCAGCCTGAACTCTGTGCCCTGCCCAAGAGGCTGCACCTCTCTCTGCACAGAGTATAGCTCTGTCACCCAGTGACACCGGTGCTGATGTGGTTCAGACACCACAGTTCTCTGCACCGTGCCTGCCCCAAAGCCCTGGGATTCCTGCTGCACACCAGTGTAACGTAAAAGCCATCAAAACAGAACACTGGAAGCCTGAGACCCAGCAACCATCCGGACACCCACAGAATAATTAGACCCTTAAAGCACACTGTGTGTAGGTTCTGAAGGGGCAAAGAAAACAACTTCACACATGGGCCTCTGTTGCAGCCAGAATGGGAGATTCAGACAAAATTTATTAGAGAAGCCCTCCTGTTGAGTCATGAGGTACAGAAAGGATCCCCTTGCTTTCTAAACTCCTTCTCAGAGAGGAGTCTAGATGTGATTGGATCTGGTCTTAGACCCAGATTTTGCCAACAGTTTGTGTTTTAAGGATTATATAGGTGCAATTGAACCATTATACAACTTTGTCTCAAACACTTAAGGATGGCAAAGAAGATATATTTATATAAATATAAATTATTTATTACAATAATAACTAGGCAAAAATACCTTAATCAGAATTATGTACTACATAGTATAGGAGCTATAACTACTAGTATAGTGTGCACTATGAAGCAATATTGAAGCAATCATATTAAAGCAACTGTACTAAAAGTAACAAAACCAATTATTAAGTAGAGATTAAGGTCTCTCTTACCCATGCCAACGACTGTAGGCAAATCTCTTTCACTTAGCCTCAAGGAGTAACCTTGAGGGATGGGAGTAACCATGGAGCATGGGACTCCTCAAGGGTAAGAATCTCTACACACACTCCAAGAAGGGGTATGTTAGAAGACCCTGTCATTAAAAAGTGGGACTGAGTTTTCATAATATAAAATCATTGACTGTCAGTCAGATATCTCCAGGCCAGCTCTGTCAGCTCAGCAGCTTTAGATAAGTTATTAGTAGTATAACTTACTTGTTTCTTTGGCAGGCAGTTTACCAGGTCTACCACATCTTCACTTTGCTATCAAAGTGTTTAACTTTGAGTCGGGTTGGTTTCAGCATTATTCAACACCAAAAGCAGCATGACCTCCTCCTCCATTCACCACTGGTAGCTTTGCAAATAGGGCACTGTTCAACTTGTTTTACCCTGTTTCCAGGGAGACCATCCTACTACAGAGGATCTTCAGCAGAGAAAGCAAATCTCATACTTTATCTTGGAGACCAGTCATAGTTGTATCCCAGCTGTTGACAGGTTCAAGGAAATATGAAATTAGTCTTCAGCAAGCCAGTCTGGTTTTATTCAGGTTGTGCATTTGCAGTCCATTTCCCTTGCATATCACAAAGCACCTTGTCAGCTTCCTCCATTCACAAGCACTATGATTGCACTTTCTAGGCAATAGTAGAGTTTTTAGTACATGAAACCAAATGAAAACAAGCCAAAGGCATGCATTTCTTCACCTTTGCTCTCAGAAGTTTTATCAGTAGAGATAAAATGTGAATCATATCAGAAAAGTGAGGTTTGGTCATTCTACTTCTCAATGAAATACACTGAGTGGTCTTTACAGACAAAAGAAAAGTATCACAAACATTTATAAAACCCCAGACAACCAAGAATATCATCTTCTGTTTCCATTAGGAGCAATGTAACACTCCCCTTTTCATTCCATTTGGGAAGTTAAAATCAGTCTGACATCTACTTAAAAAAGACCAAGTGACTGGCCAAAACCAGTCATCTTTCCCACCAAGAACTCCCCTGATGACTATGGCAGAGTGCAGCCCCTCCTGGACTGCAGGGACTTGCTCCTTACGTACTCAGCTGTGAAGAGTAGGGTTACTGAGGAGGGGCTTTTAATGAGGAGAGAAAGCTGGATTTTGAGGGACACCTGGGTATCTGATACTATCAGCACTAAAAGCCCTTGACAGCAAAGCTGAGTGTGTGGAGAGCTGCAGCTTGAGGTACTGGGGTAGAGCTGTGGGATACACTGTGGATTTCATCACCTCTGGGTTTATATAGCAAGTAAAATGATCGTGGATTTGGACCTAGGTATCCTGCATTTGACTGCAGAGATTTCTCCCCTATATAAAACCCACACCTCAATCTGCCCCAGCACAGAGCACCCCACCAAGAGGGAGGGTCATGCACTTGTGCTTGTGTGTCACCAGAGTGGGCACAGCTGCCTCCAGCAGGGTTCAGCTAAGAGTCTAAGGAAGGAAATGGATGCCTGATAATACATTCAGAGGACATTTAATGAAGGTGGATTTAATTCCCTTTGCCTGAATCCCTTCAGTGTTTCACATTGTGCTATCTAAGATGCAGCGATGCATCAGTTTCCGCAGGGCTGTGAGAGTTTGCGGCAGCTGAGGATCTGCTTTGAACTCCACAGAAGTTGTTCTTACTGTAATGGCTCTTCCATATTCATTTCCTTCCTCTGCAGTCGTGTTTTTGTAATGAACTCATTATTCATCCTGATAAAATTCTGGAATGGATTTACATATTACAATTACCCCCACACCCCCCTTAATGAGATTTGTTGCACTATTGATTCCGAGTTAATGTTTAATATTTAATTCAATTTACTGCTTGTAATTTCAGTGCCAGCAGAAAACTAATGTTATTTGTACACAGACAGTAACACTCTGCTATTAGCATTGACATCAGTCAACATCACCAATTAGGTAAATTATACAATTAATGCAGGGTTGTGAAATGTTATTTTTTAAGTAAGTTTAAGATAAATCCTACTTAATGGGCTTTTAGTGTCATAAAGCAAAACACAGTTTCCTGGCAAATACCTCATGTTTATAAAATACATTACAGAGATGCAACTGGGTTTTTGCTCCTGTAAACATTTGCATCAGAATTGAAATGAAGGTTAAACAGTTACAACTGTGAGTGATGTGTTTAAATGTTTGTGGGACTGTGGCCCATATTTGCACATAGATTTAGGTAGTCCACAAGGAATTCATAAAGAGCTGATGTACAGCCCAATATTGCTGGCAATCAGAATTTTGTTTGACAAACCCAAACAGAATTCAGGCACGCAAAGCCATGAGTTGAACAGGAAGTCATGTTGTCCTAGAATTCTTAGCATATTTATTAAACAAAAAAAAAACCCTGCTTGATTCTACAGCACTAGTCCGAAGCATCGTTGTTCTTATAACCTATCAGAACACATGCCCAAAACTGACAGTACCAACTAAAGTGCTAAAATGCCCCCATGACAGAAGCAGCAAATCCCATAAGGAACCCCCAGGACACATGTGAAATACCCCCTTTCGGGGTTATTTCACATGTGTCCTGGGGGTTCCTTATGGAATCTGAGGGCACTAGAGCAGCTCTCAGAGAGAGGCTTTGTTGGTGGCTCACTGTCTCCGCGCTCCCCGCAGGGCATCCAGATGGTGTGTGAAACCCTCATCGAGTGCTGGGACCACGACCCCGAGGC
>VZRF01015561.1:0-10224 GCA_013396875.1 Vireo altiloquus | reverse complement strand
GCTCCTAGACGTGTTCACCTTGGCAAAGGAAGAAGTCTTGATCAGTGCCTTGACTTGCTTCCTGGAGGACTGAGGCTGTCGCTACTCCCTTTAGGCTCCAGCTCTGGACAGATGGAGATGTATCCTGGGAATTAAAAGCTGGGGGAGTAGCTGTCATACCCCAGCATTGGCAGCCGGCACCATGTCGTAGGAGGAGCTATGTATGGTAGCACTTCCTCAGGAAATGAGATTTGAAAATAGCCAATAACATTATGCACTTTATTAATGCCTGTATATAACTATGAAATTACTATTTTTATATATATATATACATATATATATATAAAATGTGTGTGTATGTATATATATATATCTATAAACAGCCATGTCCTGGGAAAAAGAAGTTATTAAAAAAAGTGCTTCCAGGAAATTACCAGTGCGTTGGAAGTCCCACCCCTTAGGGAAGGAGCCTGGGGAGACTGGTATAGCACCACACCAGCAATTGTGCACTAAGCATTCTGCCAAAAAATAGGAATAAAATGCAATAAGAAGATGACTTTCAAAGCGTGAGCTGTGACCACCTGACTGTGGTCCTGCTGTTCACAGTTGCAGGAGCAGTCTCACAGCAGACAGGCCAGTTTGACTTTGCAGTTGTACTTACACAGTCCTGTCTGCAGCACATTGTGGAATATTCAGGAATGTCTTTTCCCTCTCAACTCAAGTCCTCAAAGTGTCCCAGAGCAGACGTGTGAGGAGGTTTGGTCCTTCCCACATGTATGTTTCATTGTAAAGTTCATTAATGTTGTATGTTTATTGCTTTGAATTTGTGCTGCTTGTAAGCAGGTTGCAAAATATCAGCAGGATAAGTTTACCTCTCTTCCTATCCCCACCCCCAAACCATACAGAACAGGACAGGGCCAGCAACAATCTAAGCAGATGTTTTATATTTGCTGTGCATTCTGAGTGTGGGCAGTACTATTTGTTTTCCCTTTCTTTTACCTTGATTGTGTTGCTGAAAGAACAAACTTTTTTTTTCCCTGTACAGTGTGTCTAATTGCTAGACAAACCACAGTCTGACTCTGTCCTGTGCTTTCCAAAGTAAGAGACAACAGCTCTTGCCTTTATTTTTGCAAAAAGGCCTTGGAGGTGAGGGAAAGCTCCATAGCAATAGGTTAATGGCATGTCCTGCCCTCAGCATTGCTTGCATTTAGGGCTGCCTCAGCAAGTCAGCAATTCACAGAATAAAAAAAAAAAAAAAACCAAACAAAGAAAGACTTTTTCAATAGGATCCCTCAGACATTGCTTACATTCTTTCAGTTCCCCAAAATGCTTAAGACAGTTGACATCACATTGGGCCTAGATACATGACAGCAATGTGTTCAGTAAGTGCTAAAAATTTTGTCTTTAGGTGTTTTACAGTGATTTATCCACTTCTCTCTTCCTCATGGCATGTCAGCAGGCTTTGTAAGTTAGAAATTCAACCAGCAGAAACCAATCCTGGACAGATGTATCTGGTGTGATTTATTAAACACCTTTGACAGATAAACATCGATAGTCCTCTCAAAGATATTGCCATGCAAGTCAATAGGAATCATGCTTATTCAAATAGGAGTTAAGATTTGTGATGGCAAATACTTTATTTGAAATGGGTTTGTAACTGCTTTTTTTTTTTTTTTTTTGCATTTTAACCAAACTGCTCAGAAATATTTAAACAGAGCGAGGCAAAACCTCCACACCTACAGTGGAAGTCAGAGGATACTATGGCAATTTTGTGGGGATGGAATGTTGTAAATTCACAGGGCCGTAGCCAGAGGTAGGAGATGTGGGTTGGGAGTGCATCCAGGCAGGTAGAAGGTCATGGCCCATTTCTCTTCCTCCATTCACAGAAGGTCAAGGAATGGTGACCAGTAGTTCCTGACAGTACTGACATTTTTACGGGGTTTTTAACACTACATGTAAAGGAAAATTTTTATTCTTTTAAGGAATATTTCACCTGTACATCATGTATGAAATAGGAATGTGAGCAATATATACTCTTGTATATCAAAAATTTCAAACACTTAACTTGCTTTATAAACTGTTTTGAGGGGGGTTTTGTCTTGTTTTGTATAAATCAAATGTTTATTGGAGCAAATAAAATAACACAAACTCAATTTAGTCTCTCGTCTCTGGAGCATCCAGGATAGGAAGAGGGCTCTTCGTAAGATGAACCCTATCCTAAAATGATTCAAGTCCATTCCTTCCCACCAGGAATGTCATGCTCATGTGTCCGATGTGCATGTGTCCTGCTTTGCTAATGACTCCTTCCTCCAGTCTCCACCCTGCCCTTCAGCAGATAGCCAAACTTGCTGGCCCCACTGTTACACCTTCACTGGTCTTGAAGGAAGGGAGGGAGAAAGGGTTTACAGCTGATGCTTTCCTACTTCTGGTTTGCTCAGGTCTCAGTGTGGACGTGACTCTTATAGACATGGTTTAGTCACAGACTTGTCAGTTTTGGGTCAGCTGTTGGACTCCATGATCTTAAAGGTCTTTCCAACCTAATGGATTCTGTGGTTCTATGATAAGGCCACAGTTAGACCCCAGTCATTTTGGTGCTGTTATTTAAGTGAGCCAGAAGACAGCCCACTAAATCTGTGTCACGGAGAAGTGCATGATTAATGTGCTTGTGCCTTACAGCTACTGCTCTCTGCCTTTTTAAGCTGATACCTCTCCCACGGAAGACATGCAGAACACAGGCACCAAATAAAGAAAGAGCAAGATACCTCCCTCTGCCCTCTTTGAATTGCCTTGAATGTCACTTGGGTTGAATCTAAGCCTTTGCACAGGGTGCAGTCCACCAGTGCCTGATGTTGGCATCTGAGATGCTCCAGACGTCACCATTTTTTTCATTGATTTTATTTTTGTGCCAAAACTTCCACTGGCCCTCATACTTGGCTGCACTGAATATCTCCTTTTGAACCTTGGAGTGTGGATACCTCAAAGAGGCACCCACACGTCTTCATTCATGAGTCAATGGCAGGAGCATCTGGGTCCATTGCTGTGTTCAAAACAGGCACCTTAAATCAGGTGGCTCAAGGCCTTGTGGAATTTTGAGCATGTCAATGATTTCACAGCATGTCAGTGATTTCACACTCTCTCTGGGCACCCATTGCTCTGAACAGAGCAACACACGCAGCCAGTGTCAGGTGTGCAAAGCACAGTGGCCACATCTAGTTTAAAATTGGCAAAATGAGGGCTTTGGGAAGGAGGCCCTGCCGAGGTGCCCCTCAAGCAGACAGCCACAGGTGAGCAGCTCTTCCTTCAAGCCAGCTACCCTCTGCCAAGTATAGAACACCTCTCAGCTTCCCAACAGGCATGCAAAGGCTCACTGCCCACACCTCTGTGGTTTCCAGCAGTGCCCTGCTGAGCCTTGGCAAGCCAAGCATCCCTGTGGCTGGCCCCAGCGTGTGCCAGTGCACTGGTGGCAGTGGCCACCCCTCAGCAGTCCCCATCACTGGCCACATATTGGCAAAGATCTTCAGGCCCCAACATCCTGTTTATGCTGGCTCAAAGTCTGAGTCCTTTTGGCATAACACAGCAAGCAAGTGTTGCAAATGCATTTTTAAAATGTAGCAGGCAAATTCCACAGATCTTTCAGCCTCAAAGTACATTATATCCTTGAAACAAAGTACCCTATAGTTAAGGCTTTTGCCCACCTTTCTTATCCTAAATATCGTGTTCTGCATCCTACTGTGAGAAGCTCTTAATTAGTGTGTTGGCCAGCATTTTATCACCAGGGTACCCAGCAAGGAGGCTCCAGCTGTGCAGTGCAGAAGGCAGCCCTTGGATTCACTGCTGAACTGTGCAGTGGTTGGTACTGGTTAGGGAAGTTTCCCAGTGCAGCCTGCCTCTGTGTCACCAGTTCATGTCATTTCCAGTACAGTGGGGATTTTACCCCCTTCTAGGATATTCCCAACTGCCACTGGAATAGACATGAATGATAAAAGAAGGAAAAATCATTACCCAGCTCCTGAGGAGAAAAAAAAGAAATAGAAAATTATTAAGACATCATTATTCAGAATACACCTGAAAACAAATGGGGCTACATGTAGAGCACCTGCAATATTGTCCTCTTGTCAAGCCAGCTGTACTGGGGCCCAAGGGCTCCTTTGCTTCCAGAGGAACATTGATTAATTTATTTCCAGATTCTTAGTTCTCTCTTGTGCCTTTTTTTTTCTTTTTCTTTTTTTTTGCTTTTTTTTTTTTTCCATCATCATGTTTTTAATAAAATGCTGCCTGTGGCAGTTTTTCCCTCTAGCCACAAAGAAGATGGAGTGAATACTGTTCCAGACTGTCTGCCTGTTCCTGAATGCAGTTTGGCTGCCTTCATGCTGCTTATTACTTGGCAAACATTCCTGCAAGTCGGTTCACACCATGGGCGTGTTGAGAAAGCTCTTGCTGCGTGGGGATGGCAAAAATTCAAGCCTCAGCCTGGGTCAGTATCAGTGATGTGCCTCATTGCAAGATTTTGGCGCTTGGTTATTCTTTTTTTCAGGCACCTGTGTCCTACTGGGTTACATTTCCCAGCATGACCCACAAGACTCAGTTTGCCTGAGCCCATGGTGCCCCAGCCTGGTTGTCTGGACTCCGTTTCCTCTCCATGCCTTGACCTACTGGCAGCTCTCACCTATTTTTGACCTCGGAAGCTGAATGGCTTTGCTATGGGCAGAAAGCTGGAGGCAGTCAGTGGTTTGTTGAAATACAGCCAAATTGTGAGGCTCCTGAGAGGACCAAGCCCAGGAAATAGATTTAAAATTCTTGACTAATGAATGCTTTGAGCACCATCTAATCACTTCATGAAGAGGCAAAGGCAAAAGGCAGCTCATAAATTATCTACTGTGAATTATTTGCTCAGCCATAATGGTGATAAAACAATCTCTTCATACAGTTTCATTCAGGTAGCTAAACTCTTTAAAAGATTAGACAGTCACCTGATCAAATTTGGCCTGATTAAACCCTCACTGCTGAAATGTCTCTCTCATGAACATGTTGCTACGTGAAAACAGGGAGAGCAAAGGTCCCTGGCATTTCTTCCCAGGCTGACCTTCTCCTGTGTCACAGGAGGGAGCACTCACAACTGGAAACACTTCTCTTTCTCCTCTGCTGCAGCGAGGATTTTCTGTGGAAGAAAAAACAAAAGGCAATTCACCTTGCTCTCTTTGTTCACTCATCCATGGCTTCAAGCCTAGGCCTGCAGCCCCTCCCAGCCACTCCTGTTCCCCCAGCACCTTCAGATGTCCAACAGGGGCTGCACAGTAACCTCCCTCCTGCCTCCAGTTTTGGATCAGTGCTGATCTTTCTCTCATGAAAACTCCCCTCTGTGTTTCTATCTCAGAACAAGAGCTGAGATCAGCCTTGCACGACCTCCCAAAGGGTACCTCACCATTGTTTCTGATCAGGCTGGAGCCATGCCCTTCCTCCTGCCCCCCTCCACCCCCAGCCTTGTCTTTACCCCAACAAGGACTGCCCTGACCACCGGGATCTGTCCTCCAGAAACAGAATCTGAGCGAGCAAACCCATTGCATACACCCATTTAACACACGACCCCTCGGCTCATTTAGGGCAGGAGTGATGCACAGGAAGCAAAGCCCAAGAGAAGCACACAGCAGATGTGTTTCCAATGGGCTTGCATGGTCATAGTGATCAGGTTTCTGGCCAGTTTGCTGTCTTTCTGCTCCCATGAGTAGTTGCATGAGGCTCCCTGGACCACAGTTGTCTCCTTATTTTTCTGAATGAGAGGACGACCACATAATCGGCTTCCGGCACCCCTGGGGTGAAGCTTCTGTCAGTTTGTAATCCACATGAGCAACTTGCATTAAGCCCCCCAACATCATGCTAAACTCTCACCCACTCCCCACGAACCCCAGGTGTTGAGCCAGGAATGAAAACAGCCCAACAACATTTCCAGCCCTGCCGGAGCAAGGGTTTCTGTATTGTACAGCTCAGCCGCCTGCCAGCGTAGCATAAGGATCTCTGAAATGCCCCAGTTTTCACAGAGTGCTGCAGCCACCAGCTGGCTGTGTGTGGGGTATAGGGAAGTGCTTTATTTTGGATGAAATACGAACTAAACCAACTTGAGATGCAGGACCTGTTATCAGAGCTGTATGCTCAGCTATAGAAATGGAGCTCCCCCTGCCAACCTCAATAAAGCCCAAACCTGCCACTTTCCATGCCACACAAAGGGTTCCAGAAATAGATTTCCTTCCTTTAAAAATATGCCAGGGTCTTCATGATTCAACATTTCAGGAGACCATTTAAGGTTAGAAATTTTTTTTACAGAAGCTATTGACTGCATCTAATTCCTGATTTTGCTTGAAGATGAAAACTGTCTTTCTAGTTCTCAAACAGAAGCCAGTATAAACTTCTCCTCAGATAAACATCAGTCTGCCTGTGGCTGCAAAAGTTCAGCTCTTAAGGCTGGGCTTTATCTGACTTCCTTATACATGTATGTGAATCTGAAAGGATCTCTGCACTCACTTATCAACACTGTCCGATGCTATGACTACCCAGTAAAATAAGATTTTAAAGATATCCATATTAAATTGGGAATACATTTTTTGGCAACATATAAGAAATGCTTCCCAGACCTGGAAGTACCAAGGGTTGTTGCTTCAGAGATTGAGATGGAAATACTCTGGGGTCTTTCAGTGCATTCTTACAGTGACTTTTTGAGAATCATTTAAATTAAAATGCTATTTTTTGAAAGAGCAAAGCTTTTTATATGCCTGGAATGACAAAAACAGTGTTTCATCCTTGATCCAACAAAACTGAAATAAAGGCTGTCAGGGAAAGGATCCAGTGAAAGGAAACACAAAGCCCATCTGCTCAAAACAGCTATGTGGTGCTGCCACCAAGGAGAATTACAGTTTGCAGCACATGGGTGAGCAGACAGCGTATTCAGGAGCAGCCCATCAATAAGAGAGGCACTAAGCAAGTTGAAGATAATAACTGCTGATACTTGAATCCAGACATTTCTGGAAAGATGAGGTTTCCTCCTTTCATCAAATTAAATTGAAGCTACTGATTCTCTTCAACAAAAATACTTGCTTTCCATAAGCCATCTGCTGCTTCTGGAGGCAGAAGAAAATAGGCCATACCTTTAATTAGCTAAAAGGTTTAGACAGGACATAAATCTCATACCAAGACTTTTAATTTTCCAGTTGTTAAGTCCTGTAAAATTCTGCACAGACTCACTCATGTACTTTGACTACCATCCCCTTTGCTCATCTAAGCCCCATGTGAGAAGCAGGAGCAGTGTTTCTGTGACATGACATCACTGACAATTCAGCCTCAACACTGAGGAAGAGCCTGCAGAAGAAGCAGCTTGCAGGGAATTGGATATCAGGGAAAAGTTCTTCACCCAGAGGGTGGTTGGGCACTGGAACAGCTCCCAGGGAAGTGGTCACAGCACCAAGCCTGACAGAGCTCAAGAAGTGTTTGGACAATGCTCTCAGGCACATGGGATCACTCCTGGGGATTGTCTTGTGCAGAGCCAGGAGCTGGTCTCAGTGATCCTGAGGGGTCCCTTCCAACTCAGCTTATTCTGTGATACTATGAGTCTTAAGTATTTCTTGCAATGCATAGAATGGCTCAGAATGCTCCTGTGTTTTGAGCATAAGGACATCTCCCATTAAGCAGCAGGTTGTTTAGCCTGTGTACATCTGGAAAGGACATGCAAGCCTTATTAAATAAGGGCGGGCGGGGAACCCATAATTTCATTTAGAAATGTTAGAATGTTAACATTAATTTTCTCGCCTTGAAATAATTTCTGGAATAGTTGCTTTAAGAACCTAACCTTAGAAAAGCCATAGGAAAGGGAAGAAAGAATTTAAATTAACTTGTTTCAACATTTCTCAATTGTTTAGATTAATCATAGTAAACCAAACAGGATCCAGCCATACTTAAACACAGCCTTTGCCCAAGTATAAACTGTTTACTCTAGCCATGACACACAACCAGACAAAATTAATTCCTGATCTGGGGAAGAGCCTAATTTGCTTTTATTAGCTCTAGATGAAAACATTTTGGCAGAGTAAGGTTTGCTTTTCAATGTGAAAGAGTCTCACAATTTCCCAAGAGAGAGCAGGTGATGCAGCAGTCTCCCCACCCTCACCACGTCAGCAGCTCGGCCCAAACGTGGCTCCTACGGCCAGAAGGGAGCAGGGCTGTGCAGGGAGCCAGAGGCAGCCAAGCATGGGCAGCAAATGGTCCAGCAGCCGAAGCCTGGGGAGAAGAAGCCTACTCCATGTGCTTTCATGGCTTGCTTTGGGGCCATGTCTTCCCTTCACCAACGCTGCTCACTCAGGCCAATAGGTTTGACTTCAGCAATTTGGCTTCTCATGCCTACGGATTTGCAGGCAGGCAATACTGGCACCATGCTTTGCCCACCAGCACATGGAGAGCCCTCACAGACTAGTTTAAAGACTGGTTGTTCTATCCTTTAGGTGCCTTTGCACTACTGCTAATAATACAAAGTATTTAGTTCAAAAATACAAGCAAGAAATACAATGGATTTTCACAAAAAATTTTTTGCCTTTCAATTTTCCAGTGAGCATTTTGAGAATCCTTGCTGACGCCTGATTGCCCTGCGGGATGGCTAGGCTGGAGCTCTCTATTTTTGCACTACTTGTCCTGATGTGCAAAATCAATCATATTATCTTCTAGAGGAGATGGAAATTTATTTCATGGACAAATGCATGAAATAAGCTTTGGATACAGGGTCGGAAAGGTCAAATGCTGATGTTCATCTTTTTCATCTCCTTTTCTGCATGCACAGCCAACACATTAGCAATGGGAATGTATGAATGCTATGAAGTGAATGCCTCCTCTTTACCATCAGCAACACAGTTCTTGCCTGAGCCACATATCTTGTCAATCATAAAATTGTTAGCTTGAAGATATGTGCTGGTTTTGGCTGAGGTAATTTTCTTTACAGTGGCTGGGATGGGGCAGTGTTTTGGCTTTGTGCTGAACACAGGGTTGTTGATACAGAGATGTGTTTGTTATTGCTGAGCAGGGCTTGCACAGAGCCAAGGCCTTTTCTGCCTTTCTAAATGCCACCCTGGCAAAGAAGTTGGGGTGCATGGGAGGCTGGGAGGAAACGCAGCTGGGACAGGTGACCAAAGGGATATTCCAGACTTTAGGACATCATGCTCAGTTTATAAAGTAGGGGAAGAAGAAGAGAGAGAGGGACATTTGGAGTGATGGTGTTTGTCTTCCTAAGTCACCATTACATGTGATGGGGCCCTGCTCTCCTGGAGATGGTTGAACAGCTGCCTGCCCACAAGAAGCAGTGAGTTAATTCCTTGTTTTGCTTTACTTGTGTGTGCAGCTTTGGCTTTCCCTATTAAACTGTCCTGTGTTGGGTTGATACTGGATGGATGCCAGGCACCCACCAAAGCTGCTCTATCACTCCTCTTGTCAGCTGGACAGGGGAGAGAAAATGCAGTGAAAGGTTCATGAGTTGAGATAAGGACCAGGAGAGATCATTCATCAATTATCATCACAGGCAAAATGGACTTGAATTGGGGAAATTAACTTAATTTATTACTAATAAAAATCAGAGCAGTGTAATGAGAAGTAAACCAAATCTTAAAGACACCTTCTGCCTACTCGTCCCTCGTTCACAGGCTTTACCTCCTCCCCTTCAGAGGCTCAGGGAGACAGGGAATGGAGGGTTAGTCACTTCGCCACAGGTTGTTCCTGCCACTGCTCAGAGAGAGGAGTCCTTCTCCTGCTCCAGTGTGGGATCTGTCTCACAGGAGACAGTTCTCCATTAACTTCTCCAGCCTGAGTCCTTCCCATGGGCTGCAGTTCTACACAAACTGCTCCAGCATGTGTCCCTTCCATGGGGTGTAGAATTGCATTTTTAAATGACTGCTTTAATTGTCTTCCAGGAGTAATTAAAATCAAATCATAGGTATTGTGATCTGCATGTTGTGCTTTCATTAAGACGGTAATTATGGGGGAAGAGCTCGTAATTGGGAAGGGGAAGTAGCTTAATTTTTGAATGCCATATTTCCTACATGATTGTCTCATCTGGTTCAACACCCTGGGTCCAGAGCAACATCTTTGTCCTCCAGTTCTAAAGAAATCTCATGAATTAAATACTGAGAGCATGGTTTATGAAGAAAAACATTTAAAAAAATCAAAAAACACACAGAAAATAAAACCCATCAGGAAGAACTGAAAAAGAGAAAAGTATCT
>VZRF01015558.1:16952-42160 GCA_013396875.1 Vireo altiloquus | reverse complement strand
AGGTGGTGAAGGGCCTTGAGGGGCAGATTTATACTGAGCAACTGAGGTCACTTGGCTTGTTGTCNTTTCCGAATCTGTTTGCAGGCTGCCATCTGAATATTTTTATCAGAAGTCTCTGCAAATCAAAATAAATATTTAACTTGTATATCTGTGTTCCTACACTGCTTTGGCATTCCCTTTCCCCTCTTTTTTTTTATTGTTTGTGTTTTTTTGGTTTGGTTTGGTTTTTTTTTGGTTGGTTGGTTGGTTGGGTTTTTTTGTGTTTCTAAAACAAGAAAGAGTTTTTATTAGTAGTAATTCTGGGAAGGAATCAACCTCCATCCAAAATTCCCAAGTCATTAGAAACTGTGTGCAGTTTTGGGTCACCTAAATATAAGAAGGATATTAAGTATTGGAGTCTATCAGGAGGAGGACAACCAAGGTGGTGAAGGGCCTTGAGGGGCAGATTTATACTGAGCAACTGAGGTCACTTGGCTTGTTGTCCCTGGAGAAGAGGAGACTAAGGGGAGACCTCACTGGGGTTTTCAACTTCCTCTTGAGGGGAAGAAGAGGGGCAGAGACTTGGGTGACCAGTGACAGAACCCAAGGGAATGGCCTGAAGTTGTGTCAGGGGAGATTTAGGCTACATAACAGGAAAAGGTTCTTCACCCAGAGGATGGCTGGGCACTGGAACAGCTCCCCAGGGCAGTGGTCACAGCACAAGCCTCAAAGAGCTCAAGAAGCATTTGGACAATGCTCTCAGGCACATGGTGTGACTCTTGTGGTGTCCTGTGCAGGGTCAGGAGTTGGACTCAATGATCCTTAAGGGTCCCTTCCAACTCAGGATATTCTATAGTTCTATGATAAAGGGAAAAATAATTGTTTCCTTAAGGAAACGGTACTTATAGATGTTACTGTTTATAACTTGATTCTTGATGAATAGTTATTGAAAGGAAGGTTTATAATACAAGGACAGTATATTACCTAGCGGCAGAGGGAAACTAATCCTGTGAGCAACAACTCAAAGTTGTCTGATGTAGCCCATCTGTTGGAAAATCACACATAATTGGCAGCTCCTGTATCCACTGTAGCAGTTTGACACAAGCAGTGAATTTGCCCCAGAAATGTGACTTGTCTTTTGCTAGACAGAAGAGCTTTTAACAGCTCTTAACAGCTGTTTCTGCCTTGCCTTCTGCAAATGTGACTGCAGCCTTGCTATGAGTTGCACTAACAGAAGTGTAAAGTCCTTAATATCTTATATCTTATTTTAGTGGCATTTTTCTCTCTGAGGAACCTACATTTTTGTTCCGGTGAAGAAAGCTGGCAAAACTGGTGTGTAAATGTTGCCTTGCAGATTTCCTAGTTGAGGTAGATGTAACAGCCAATGAAGAATCAGTGTTTTAAATTAACCATGACATAATAAATATCTTTGTAAACAAACTGTACTCCAGGCTTTTAGTAAAAAGCTAGTCCCTGATGCAAATTGACTCATTCTTCACTTACTCAAGGTAAAATCAGTATCTCAACATCTCTAGTCATTTCTACAGAAATATACTGAAAAAAACATTTAAGTAATGCTTGATAATATAAAATTTCTTAAACCTCAAGCTTTTGTCAAGTATACTGTGGCTATAAATATGTGTAAATACTTAAGCTGGCAAAACCTTACATTTTAATAACAGTAAGTCAAAATACTAAAAGGAATTACCGTATTCTACCTGAAAAAAGGGTATCTGTATCAGATAAAGTTATAGTCAGCATAAAGAAATTTCAATAAAAAATCAAGTTTTCATTACTCTAAGCAAATACCCTGAAAGGATTACAGTATTTCCAGGAAAACTTCTGCTTACCAGATCCAGTGCTGCTTACTTGAGTTAGTTCTTCATCATCATCATCGCTATCACAGTTTAATGACTGAAAAGCTGTTTCTGATTCTGTGTCTACTTGATGAGCATCTGACTCTTGTTCAGCAAAGCTTCGCAAGGCCACGAGACGATGATGTATTGCTGCATACAGGTGTTCAGTGTCTTTTGAGCTTGCCTGCAGAACATAAACTGCATACAGTCCAAACCAATTGAGAAAAATCTCTATTTTTAAAATTTAACCCTACACTGGATAGATTTATTGCAAGTACTGTGTTGAGAACCACGGCAGAAAGCTGTTGCCTTTTACCAGAGTAACTTACAAAATTGTAAGTACCTGTGAAGAAATTCTCACTGTGTTGCTTCCATTTAAAAAGCCATTTCTGCATATTACTGGAATGATATCTATTCCATTGGTGGTATGTGAACCAGAGTCTGGAAATGTCAGTCTTAAGGCCGTATCACATCATCACACCTGGTTTTTTGGAATATCATTCTAAAGCATCCCACAATAAAAGCCATGTAACATCTAAGCTGAGCGTAGTCTGACAGAGCATGAAGGCTATTTGCCAAAACTAACCTTCAGCAACTCTTCGGAATTCTAGATGAAGTGGGGATTTGGGTGGAGCTGTTGTCTTCTACTTACCTGAGTTAGAAATACTTGAACAGAGTGGTCCTCTTGATCCGTTGCAGTGAAGCACAGGCTCTTTCTGTCTAATCTTTTTATAACCATTTGTTCCCAGAGTCGAGTGTTGAGAATCAGCCTCAAGCTACCTTGATTTCGCATAACTAAAATAAGAAGGTTAATAAGATATGCTGCAGCAGTTTTCTCCAGCACTTGTATACAACTAATATTTTCATAAATTATTCTTTTTAATTAGGTCTAAAACCCTGATATAGTGAGGTTTTTTTTTAATATCCAAATATATTAGCTTCTTTCACAATATGTGTGGCACACAAAGGAAATAATCTGCTGCAACTGTGCAATACAGTACAAAAAAATGACAGCGCAGTAAAAACAACATTCCCAAAGTGTCTTGAAACTGTGCTGCTGGAAAAGCAGAACCAACAAAGAGTGAAATATTGGATTGGTGACTGAGCTGAAGACACAGTGCAGCAGAGAAGTACACAGAACCTAACAACCTATGTGAGCCCACTTCCTCAGCCTGTAACACAGAAAATTTTATCAGGTAAAAAGATTTTCAGCAACTTGACTTAAATATAATTATATTCTTCGTTTTAACTATTCTGAAGTAAACTCTGGCCAACAATAATACAGGTTATTTGGTGTATTTTCTGTATGGGGTATTTCATTATTTAATTCTTACTTAGCCTTGACTGCAACAATCCATGCTTATTGCTAGAAGTGTCATTAAGCCTCAGGGAACCTCTGCCTCTTTCAGTCCAGGTTAAAGAAAGCTTATTAAATACAAAGAGCTTGCAGTTAATCTGAAAGAAAAATACATGATGAAAACTTCCAATTCCAGCCAATGCTAATTTTATTGGCTCTAAAACTTTATGGTTATAAATCTTCTGATATGGCTTTTAATACATCCATATGCATGTGTACAAAGGTAGATATATACACATATATCACCATTATTACTTAAAATTAAATGGCTCCTAGATCTGTGCTAAACTCTTTTCTCATCATAGAAAACATTCAGCATAAATCCCAGTTTACTTTTTCAATTATTTCACCTTCATTAACTCTTCATCTATGATATCCACCAGCACAGCTGAATTTGTTGCAAAAGTTGTACAGTCTTATTTTCTCACTCATTAAAAATGTTACGTAACCCAGGATACCAGTACCACTACTAGAAGAGTACTGCTCCAAAAAGAGTAAAACTTTTGTGTTCTGCCAAGACAGAAGAATTAATCAAAGGTGAAATAATGTTAAGATTTTTAAAATCCTAATTGCTATTTTCTGAGAAAAAAACATTTTGAAGAGGAAGAATAGCAAGATATGTCCTGCCAGTTTGGAAAGATAATTGCTGTTTTAGCTGAACTATAAAACAAATTACTTTAATAACACATTGCTTTTTCTCCACAAAAATTTTTTTTCATAAATCCCATCTTTACTTCCAATTCTAAGGTTTTGGTTAGCTGGTATACTGTGTAGAAAATTCCACTATAGAATGACATTCGGAAAAAGTCACTTATTGAAAGGGACTATAAAATGAACAAATATGATATGAAAAATACGAACCTACAGAAAAATGTGTTAGCTAAGGCATAGCTTTAACAAAAGCAAAAATTTAAAATATAAATTGAAGCAATTTTCAGATTATTTTATCTGCAACGGATCTAGATGTTCTTTTCAACAACAAAACTACTCATCATCAGGGTTTTATGAAATACACACCTGCAATACATTGTGTTCTGCTTCTTCTCCAGTTATAACTTCAACTTTATCTAACAGGATTTTCTCCCCTGGCTTGGAAATACAAGCAGCTGCAGATTCCATTAGTGTTGCATTCATCAACAAAGTTTTTTCTGTAGGGAAAAAAAAAATTCTTTCTGTACAGGGAATATTTTTAGGATAACAAAACTAGTACACAGGATGGCCTGTGACCTCAGTAATACCTGTGGTATCTGACATTGTTTAGTGTTAATAATAAGTTTTTGGCCAAAGCAATAAGCAGAAGAGGAAAAGGAAAAGGCAGGAACACAAAATACCTGACTAAACAGACTCATACAGAATCGAACTGTTTATAGTTGCAGAGGTTTGTCCCAAGGGACAAACAAAAACAAGCAGAAACAAGGCCTAAATATTTAGAAGCTTATTTTCCATGTTAAACTCATCTGTTATATTGCTATTCAAGAGTAAACCATATCCCAATATCCAGAAAAATAATACATACACAATGAATATTTAACCGGAACACAGAAGGAAAGATTTGAAAGGAACATTGTTACAAAGCTTTGTATATTTTCATAATATGCGCACATGTTCCAAAGGCTTTATTTTTATAATTTTTTACTTGTAAGTATGCTTACACAAATCATAGGCTCTAATATATCTGTTAGTAAAGAGGAGCGCAAAATTTGTCAAGAAAGCTCATGATAGGGGCCTGTTGGCGATTCCCTCACAGCCTAAGTTTACATTGCTTGTTTAGTAGAAAATCTCACACCAGAGTCACAAACAAGTCCCTGAAATCTGTCTGTATAGAACTTTCAGTCCCACAATTAGGATCCAAAATAAAAAAGTAATTTATATGACAATTTGCAAAGTGGAAGCAGCAGACGACTTAAAATTGTAGTTCAAAAATGTGGTCCACAAGGCATTCATAAAGGTTGCTGCTTTTTTTTTTTAAACAACAAATAATAATCTGTAAAACTCTGTGCTTTCCTGAGTAATTTAGATCATGCTTTCTGAAGTTAGTCCAGTTCACATGTTGTAAACCAAACTGTAGCTACTTTCTTAATATAGATTTTGGCACATACTCTAAGTGTACTCCTGACTTGATAGCTTGAGAATAGATGAAAATTATTGACCACCACTCATTTGACATCTTCTAAAGTACAGTGAAACATAATAATAAAGCTAGCTGCTTGTTTGCTTAGTATGCTTACTTGTTTGTGGCCCAACATGTGGAGATCCTAAGGACATGGATCTTATTTCTCCTTTACGTAAATCAGCTTCATTACACAGCTTGGGATGCTTCTCAGGACTCTATAAAAACACGGGGGAAATAAGAATTGCTACTTAAATAAAATGGTATGTTACTTTATATCAAACAGAACACTGAATCATTTAATGCATGCTAGGCTGAAGATTAGCAATTTTAATAGCTTCAGAGTAAAAACTGGCCCAGATGATGCTATTTCAGTCTGTAGAGGAAGTAATATTATTCTGATCATAGTAATATATTCTGATCATAGAATCAGAACACTATTCTTCCTCCAAGAAGAATGGCCTCTTTGTATGGATCCTGGACTGGTATTTAAACCCACTGAAGTACTTAGATGTTAAGGTACTGGTTTATTTCCAGTTCAAGCCCATAGTTCCCAGAAGAGTAGTTTAAAACTCTCAGTCAGCACTTAATCTCAGAGGACTTAAAAATCTCTGTCACCTTCAGTTTTGCAGATAAATTTTCTTAATCATGTGTAAATAAATGCCTGTGGCTCCTGACAATGCTCAGTGGAGCAACTCATACCTTATATATAAATCCTAGCCAGAAGTCATAGCCCAAAGCTATGGTTGCCAAGCTTTTTACCTGGCAGATAAGCATACAATTTTCATCCTACTTCTGTTGAAAACTGAATTTCAATTCCACTTTCAAGGGTGCAGTCCTCAGCTTGAGAAACAACTTTTTGTCCTAGAGTCCTTCAGGACTTAAACTGTCTCACAAGCATACACAGTATGCTTTAACATAGACACTCTCTAGGCTGGGTGTCCAATTATCCCCTCATACTTATTTATCACAGAATCACAGAATGGTTTGGGTTGAAAGAGACCTTAATAATCATCTGGTTCCGACCCCTCTGCCATGGGCAGGGACACTTTTCATTAGACCAGGCTGCTCAGAGCCCCATCCGGCCTGGCCTTGGACAGTCACCCTGGATGATCTCCGTGGATCCACAGCATCCCTAGGCAATGTGTTCCAGTGGTCTCACCACCCTCAAAGAGAAGAATTTCTTCCTAATATCAAATCTAAATGTGCTGTCCTTCAGTTTGTAGCTATTTCCCCTTGTCCTGTTGCTCCATGCTCCTGTAAACAGTCTCTATCCAGCTTTCTTATATACTCCCTTCATATCCAATCCCTTCACAGTTATGATGGAAGTAATTAGAGCAATAGGGACCACATTCTTTTATCTTATGTTGTGGCTGTTCCATTTTACATGGAATAGATAAAAAACTCTTTTTAAAGTCAACAAATGAGCAAACCAGAAGTGCTTATTGGTATGCATTAGTAATTAAAGCACCTATATACGGTGGTGAAAATAAGAATGCCTATACCTCCAGCAGCATATTCATAGGTATTTTCTCCTCAAGAGTCATTGAACCATATTTACTCCCATCTTTAAAAGAAGGAGAACCTAGAAAGATTCAATATCTGAAAAAATAATTATAATCTTAAGTACACTAACCTTGAAAAAAAGTCTGCCAGCATGTGCAGATCCAACCAAAACTCTTTCAACCATGTTTTCCCCAAACACAAAATCAGAATTGCTGCTGTTTTGTACACTTCTTTCTTTGAGAAACTGACTTCTGTGGGAACAAAGTAACAAAAGAATGTGATTTAGAACTATTTAAAGTGTTTTAAAGATTCACCACACCTAACATTAAAGAAAAGAAAAAAAAAAAATCATGTCAGTAATCAGACATATTCTTTAAGAGAATCTGAGAATATTCTCTATGCAACATTTCACAAAAGGAACAAAGATTAGCACACAGTATTTCATTAAGATTATTGAGGATGTTCCTTAAGACCAAAGAACAAGCAGCAAAACAACATGCCACTTCCTCCTCAGCGAAGTGTCTTACTCCAGAAACTTTAATGAAACTTACTTTTGTTTCCCTGTTTCCTTTAGCTCCTCCAAAGAACTACCAACAATTAACAGCTATCCTTTCATGTTAGTGAAACCTGCAGAATAATGTACACCCCGGTGCCTTACAGGCACTCCTTGGTCATCCTCCTTACATCTTGGAAGGGCAGGAAGGCAGTGTATTAACGTACACGCACAAATACTGAAAAAATGTAAACATACGATAGCAGATGGCTTAAGATGAGGTGTAAGTAAAACAGGAGAGAAAAGTGTTTCCATTTCTCAATTACCTGTTCCATAGATACACTTAAAATGAGAAGAGAACTAAACACTAGCAATCCTTTGGTACTGGCCAACTACATTTTGGAGATTACATTCAAGAATATTCTAATATAAGTAGAATTGTGATTTGACCTGCTAATTACATAGCGACTTTAAATTAGCAGAGTCCATTTTTTGTAAAAGTCACTAAAAAGTCCTTGTAAACTCCTTTACGTGGAAGTTGTTCCTCTGCTGCTTAGGTTTTGGTTTTGGTTTGTTTGGGGATTTTTACGAAAGGGTTATAGGTTGTTTACGCTTTCTGTAGAGCTTAATCCAACATGTCTTGCTGGCATAGGCAAAACCATCCACGTTCTTTTCACTTTCTGTTCCAGAAGGATGACTTGGCAGGAAGGCAACTTGATACTGTGTCACAAACTGCATACTTCAGCACCACTTACTTCTCTTTCACAGTATTTATCACCCTTGGAAGAGCTTAACATAACATATGTCATGCAGAGGATATTCCTGTTAATTAGCTGGGCTTGTTGGCAGAACTTTGATGATTGCCTCTAAAACCCAGTTTCTCAGTTCACGACTACACTGTGCTTGAAATCTCTTCTAGGATGAAGGTCTTACCAAGTACCACCTATCTCAATCTTAGACTTAACGAGAAAATATTCCATAACATTCTCATGCTTGAATGTGTTGCTAAGACTAGGAGCGAAAAAGGTAGATTAGAAAATACTTGTCTTTTCAGCCTTGAAAGTTTCTATGCATGTTTTGGGCCATGAACAGGGAATCTGAAGTGTGTTAATGAGGTTTTATCCTTAAACACACCCCTTACTAAAATTCACTGAATTGCAATCAATTTCCATACTGACATTTCATCAGCTACTTCTAGGCTGCTCCAATAGCAACTTCTTAAGGACAGCACACCAAAAGAGCTAATAAACAAGAACTACAGGCTTATTTCTAAGAAAAAAAGTGGGAAATTATTTTGATTGTATTGAGAAATGTAAGAAAAATTAATCAGTCTGGGATCTTTCTTTTAAGAGAAAGTTAACTGTAGTGCCATCCTTAAAATGTTATTAAAACCTCAATAGCCTTATGTTTCTGCATGGCAAGAACAAAGTGTACCAGGGATGGCATTGTCATGGAAAAAAACACATAAAACACAGTCATTGATACCAGGGAATGATCACTAAGAAGGAACAATGGGAGGAGAAATGTGGATAAGGTATTCGTATGGGATTTTGGAAGGGGAATAGATTCAGGTACTAGCTTTCTCAGAGTGTCCAGGAAGGTCTGCGTAGCCACCAGTTCCAGTGCTGGCCTTGAAACCTTTCAGTTTTCCAGGCAAATCTTGTGCAAAGCTGAATACGTGACTGCCAGCCTGGGTTTTCCCATTGTTATACTTCTTTCACTTATGACACAGGCTTTCAAAGCTTTTAGTCAGAATCTGATTAATCTCCAAGAATGGGGCCCTTTCCATCACATACAGTGTCAAGAGGATGGAGAAACATCCTAGTCCAAGGAAGTCAGCTTCCTCATACAAAAATTCTGAAGTCTGTGCTGCACAAAAGTGCCAGCCCATCACTGTCACCAAAGAAAGCTTTTTGTGCCAGGAATTCTGCTTTGTGAATGAAAGTAGAGCATCAACTGCAGCATTCACCTGGTCTTCCAACAATCCTGTATTTTTTTGTTTAGGCCTCTTGTGTCCAATATGCCAACATGTATTGGTAATTCCTCAAAAGAATGAAACTTCCTGAGTTTCTCTGCATCTTTTTTATGAGATGCAGCAGACATGCAGTCAGAAGAGAGATGGCAAACCAAAATAGTTTCTGGCTTGGTGGTTGCTAGTGAGAAACCACCTGTCTCAAAGAGATTAATTACAGTTAGGAGTCCATTTTTTATGGCACATGAAGCTCATGTCAGCATACAGAAATCGTGGCACCACACAAAGACACCACTGAGCCCTGTGTGGGTACAGATAGCATGGGCTTAGTACCATGTTAGACATGCAGGACAAAAGGACATGCCATCAGCCAAGTGATAAAATGATGTAGAAATGTAATAAATAAAATCTTACTGCATTTTTTGAGAGCTGGAAAGACTCATGGTTGTAGATGACCCCACTGCTGTTTTGGAATTTACTGAATTCTCAGCTGATGAATAAGAGTTGTCTTCAGATAGCTAGGAATAATAAAATCAAATGGATTAATAAGAACTAGTATATTTTCTGCTATTTACAGATCTGCTAAAATCCAGAGGCACTGAGGTACAGATAGACAGACAGATAAAGATTGTTACAGATATAGATGTGGTAGTTGGCAGAGCTTCCTCCAGCTGCGTACTAAGCCAGTGCCCTCAATTAAAATACTAAAATCTCACTTTCTAAATAAACAAAATCCAAAACACCCAAAGCTGATTTGCCCACAGAACCCTGATATCAGAAAGGTAAGACAGCCTGCTGAGAAGTGGTGATTTTTCAAACACAGTCAGTATGAGTTTAACATTTCACATCACGTCAGTGATTCATCAATTCCACTGAAACTCATATTGGAAATTTCTTGAAAATCACACAGTGGAATAATTAATTGCTTTAAAACAGCACTAGTTTGTTTGGTGGTTGGATTTGGTTGTTTTGGGTGTTTTTATTTGGTTGGTTTTTTTCCTTAATTTGAGCTCCAGTAAAATTATTTTTCTTTTTACCTGAACACATGCTTCTTTCTTAGTCACTAGAGATACTACAGGAATTTCAGGACAGGTCAGGGCTTGTGGGGGCTGTAAAGTGGCAGGTCTAATGACATTCCACAATTGACTTGGTGACAAGGATCCTTGCAAAATACAAAGACAAAATATTTAAACATATACTTTTTCTTCACATCTAATTCATGCCTATATGTCTTGCCTCTTTAACTGAACGTTTCAAAACATACTAAAATAACATTTACTGTTGTTTACTTGCTTCATATTCTGAAAAATTGTAATGGTTTCTAAAATACACAACTCTGAAGTGAAACCAATGTGTTATCCTATCAGGATAAAAAAGTTGATGTGTTATATACATAAACATGCTTATTTGTACTTATAAAATATATTTGTATTTATATATTTAAGTATATCTTTATACTTATTTTTATTGCTTTGTTTTAGATATTTGTTCTGGCATTCCAAATTTAATTCTGCATCTGCAGATGCCAAGAGGTTTCTTCATTGCCTTCTCCAGGAACAGAGGTACTCAGTTAGAAATGTGAAATTTCACTATGCAAGGTTATATTTAGTCCACTCAGGAAATAATTAGTCAGAGCAGATGCTCAGAGCAGAGTTCATAGGGCATTCACACAGTCAAACAAATAAGTTATGAACTGCATATGACTATCATTTAGTCTGGAAAAGAGCAGTTATTTTTATGTCTTCCATGTCTCTAAAGAATGTCTCTCTGAAACTAGAGTAAATAGATATTAAAATGACAGTTACCTTCTCTTGTACTTTTGATGAAGTCAGCATTTCTTTGAAGAAGAGCTGAGGTCATGAATATGTTATTCTTCTTTACTACAGAAAAGGAATTAAAAATTGAATAATGAGTAAACCCAAATTTTAACCATTAATTCATGTTTCCGTAACCCCTCTCTGTTTTGGTAGTACCTGAGCAATATTCTAAAATAACCATTTGAAAAAGATCTCCAAGAAAACTGTTACTGTCTCAGTTTTAACAGCTGGGCAGGCTTTGGCACAGAAAGCACCAGAGGTCTTCTGGCTGTGTCAGAGTCTTTTGGATATTAATGAATGTTTTAAATGCAAAATCCTTCTTCTTTGAAAATTAGGTGTTCCTGTTTTGTAGAAGTCATTGAAATGGCGGTACTATCAGTTCAACTTTAAGGCATTTTTAAGATGACTGAGAGAGGCCCAAGCATATAGGAATAAATAAATAAATGTACCCTGCCCTGTTCTGCTAAAAAGGCTTTCATAACTTTCTAAAATGATGGCAGTGCACTATTGATGCTTTCACTGTTTTAATAAAAATACCAAACACCAGTGAGAAGGTGATGGCAACCATGTTGTAAAAGCCTTGAAGATAAGGGTGATGTGCAGAAAGACTCCACAACTCCTTGGTTGTAAAGTAGGTATTTCGGCAGCCGGGCGCATGGGGAAATAATTCCTCCAAAGGCATGTGCACTGGCAGCAGTGTCCAGCTTGGTACATATCAAATTACAAGTTACATTTGTATTAGATTTCCCAACATGCTTATACATTTTCATAGCCTATCTCTGCTTTGTATTAAAATGATCTCAAAAGTAATTTCCAAAAAATTTACACGTGCGCAGTGCCTCCTGGTGGTCGTGGGCAGGGGTCTCTGGGATGAAGTAAGTCATCTTCCTCGGATTGAACTCCTCACCCTTCCTCCTTTGCGCATACTCTCTGTGCTCCTCGTTTAGGTCCAAAACTCCTGGTCTAGGTCCAAACCTTAAGGTCAGTTTGAACTGCTTTCAGGGTCCGATACCAGGATCTCCAGTCACAGCTGCTTCCCTTTATCAATGGCCATGCATCCTCCCTTCCATTCTCCCTCTCTTCTTGGCAAGTTGAGCAAATANCCTCCCTCACTTCTTGTCAAGTGGAATAAGTGTTGAGCAAAACATACATTGTTCAGCAAGCAGCCCTTGAAAAATCATTTCTTAACCCCTAAGTCCCCCGATTCAAGGGGGGTAATGTGTATTTACTGATATCCGGATAGCTGTGGAGCCAGCCAAGGACTGCTGGTAGTAACTCGCTCTGACAAAGTGCAGGATGTGGCTGAAGAAGGAGCCATACAGAGGTAGGGCAGCACTTTTCCAGCACAACATGGCTCAGCACACCAGGAATGAGGCCAAGATGTGGGTATGGACTGTAGCAGCATCAAGACCACCCAAGACCCCCAAAGCCTCCGACCCATTTCCAGAAAGAATGAACTGCACATGAGAACTGATTTGCACAGAGAGACAGAAACTTATCTCCAGGGTGGGGAAACCTTTCTATGTAAAGGTACCCCATGAAGCCCAGATGTGTGCCCCAGGATCCTGGACATGCCTTCAGTCAGACTGATGCTGATGCTGGAATCAGGACTGGTGATCTCTTCCTCTTTTTATTGCTTTCTCTCTTCTCTTTAATTCTTTCTCCTCCCTTTCACCTAACCCCTTCCTCCGAAACCCACCCCCACGTGCTTATAATAGATCAGGGGTGGACTTACACCAGTTTTCATACCAAGTGTGTAATTTACCAGTAAAACTTTGTAAGCTTTGGCAGAATCTCTGACTTCTGTCACTCCTTTCCGCCATGACCACTTACAAATCTCGGGTACTCCCTTGCCCTTAAGGGTGGGATGCCACAAGTGTACCACATCCTGTAAAATGGCACACTGATACACTACATACAATCACCACTTTTTCATTGCAAGAGTGTGTTTTGCTTCTATTACAATGCTGTGAACTCTCAACATTGTTTAGAAATCCTCTGTGCCAGTGTCTTTCAAGAACCTGTCTCTGGTAAGAGACACAGACTAGGATTTGAGACCACTCCATTGTTCCTGATAGTGCTAAGAGTGAGGATATTCCCTGGGTCCCTGGTTAGGTGGAAAACAGGCTCCTAGGATAGAAAATTATATTCCTGTAGGAACCATTACCGTTAAATTGCAAGCAAACTATTCATGTAATTACTGTAACTTCTGGTTTTTTAAGTATAATTTATATCACACTCTGTAAATTCATATTTTCAATTATTCAAAGATTCCACCCCTGTCTGCAACACAAATGCAAAAAACATTTATTGTATTGAACTGCCAGTCCTCTTTATAAAGCATTCCTTTTTCCCATCTAAATACCAGGCTAATCCAACACACTTCAGCTCTGTCTTGCACAAAACACATTTCTGCACGCATCTTTATTTTAGCTAATACTTGCTTTTCTACATAAATATTTCTTTTTAATTACCTGTCTGGGAGGGAGGAAAAGTAGGAAAGATGTTAAATGAAGATGATCTCCCTCTTTTCTGTGTGAGAGCCATATCTAAAAGAATAGGAGACTGAAATTATCACTTGTTTGGAAAATAAGAAAGACCAGTTTTAGGGTTAGCCAGGCTGATGTCATGCTTTCATTGACTGTATTATTATTATCTGCTACCTACCACCTTTCTGAAGCAGACTGTTATGTCTATGCTGCTGATCCCAGGATGTCTCTGAGGCCAGGCAGCACAGCCTGGAGACCACCAGGTAGAGAGGTTCAAAACAGAACCAGACAGGGACCTATCACTTAAACAGTGTGGGTAATCAAGAGGGCAAACACTCCAGCTTCCTCCTGCACTCTGCTCTGTTTTTTGGTATAGGCACCCCCTAAAATTTCTAGCATATCTATCCCAGTATAACTTTCAGAGTAAACCAAACTTAGCTTATCTTAAGTCCTCTTAGGTACATTCAGATGTGTCACAGGACTACATTAAAAAATACACACTGTACACATATTAATGCCTCAATTCAGAAGTACCTTTCTGGTACCATCCATATGTTAAATAAACATTGTAAAAAACAGATCAGTCCTTCTGCACAGTAGCCTCAGTGATTTGTGTTCATTTCCCATGGAAGCAATACACAGTCCTTAATGGGCCTTCCCAGTCAGCTCTTGGCTGGACAGAAGAAGAGGCCCTTCTGAAAACTGCTTTACACTGTAAAGGATTGCCCAGGAAACACTGATCTCTTTCAAAAGCCAGAGAACATAACTCCTTTCCAGCCCTCATCCTCCCTTGACCGTGTGAGCAATTCAAGAAAATGATACGGAATTTATAGATTTTTCACTATATGTGATATTATGTAATATTATGTAAATAATAATTTATTTTTAATTTAAAATGTACTTATTGGAAAATACCAGCAAGTCTCAATGTTTTAGGTTTTCATGACTTGCATACCTACAATGCAGAAACACTTCTTAGACAGGAGAATTCATTCTTTCCTTTACCAGAAGAGAATACAGAGCCAGAACAATTAAAACATGACTGGAGCTAAATGTCATACCAGTGTTAGACTGAGAGTCAGACTTCTGGAAAGTCAAAGATGATGATCTTGCACGTTTTCTGGAACAACTAATGAAATCTAGAAAATAGAAAATATGGTGTTATTCTGGGACAGGTTGGCAGGAGGCATCAGCACGATGTTATGATACAGAATTAAGATCTGAACACAATAAATTCTATGAGTGACTTACACTACAGGTTTAAGGCAGTACCTAAGAGCAAGAGGGCTTTGGAATCTCAGTCAACACCTGTCACAAAGCCCTGAGGAGTCTTCTCTATTTCTACTAAGTTCAGGGATCCTAAAGCAAGCACTTAGAATCAGTTCATAGCCCACGGGGTCAGAAAACATGAAGAATGAGGAGCTACATTATAATATTGCCTAAGCAAATAGAAAAAGGCACTTAGGAGTTCATACAGCTGATGAATATGCTTGGGCAATTTTCAGGGCTTCTGACGTTTGTTTTTCTGGTAAATATGAGAGGTAGGATGGAAGAACTCTTGAGGTAAGACAGGGACATATATATCAGGATAGAGTAGGTGGCTCTACAACCCACAAAATCTTAGTCTGGTAACTGGGATTTGCCCCTGCTCATAGAAAACAGTCCAAACACTGTTTCCACAGGCAACAGGCAGACCTAGGAACAACCCAGTTATATTATGCTCTTTCAGGGAGGTGGTCATTACCATTTTCAGCTTTGCAAACTGGGTTTTCTGCAGGCCGCTGGAAAAAAAGTAAGCATGGAAAGGTCAAGGAAAACAGAACAGTCATTTTCTATACAGAGACACAAAGTATAACAGCTCAGCATACAAGCATTTAGTCTTGTTTCTGTTTTCTATTCTTCCTTGCTCTATTTTGAGATCATTTATTACAAGTATTAACTGGGGCTAAAATCTTATACTACTGCTAGGATAATTGTGTATAGAATCTCTATTTCTCAGCAATTTTTATCAATATTGAAAAAGGAAAAAAAGAGCTTTTTTTACCTTCAAAGAGCGATCCTTCTTTTCAAAAACAAATGTCGGCTGGGCAAGCACTGATTTCTCTGCAAAAGTGAAGAGATAAGTTTTAATAACAATTCTGTAATAGTATTTCTCAACCAGACCCTTGAAAATGCTGTACAACAGGAATTTATCCTTTTGTTACAAAGGAAGAAAATATATAGATGCAGTGATGTACAGCACAGTACATTAAAAAAAAAAACTATAATCCTCAAATCTCAGTGTGAGTTTTGTCTAACTAGATGCCATGGGATCTGGCCTCATATTTTTAATACTTCTTTTGGTTAAAAAAAAAAGTGCCTTTAGCCTTTACAAAAAACATCTTCCATCCTTTAAGAACAAGGGTGAACTGCATCTTTGCATAGCAGAAAAGAGCAAGGATGTGAAATGTAAAATAACCCTAAAGGAAGGAAAACAAGGGAATATGTTACACTTGGCCTTTCAGCTACAGTCACACATTCTGCTCTTTAAGCTTCAGGTAGGTGGATGTCTAGTGTCAGCTTTAATGTGGGAGTATGATAAATAAACATATGGAGCTCAATAGAGCAAATTCTAGTCTCAGCATACCTCTGCATCTCTTAGGCATAACCAAAAATATCTTTGATCTATGCTCTTTTTTCCATGAAACATATTTCAGCAGACATTTGTCTCACATCAGATTTTATATTGATTCAGGGTTCACTACTTCTGCATCTCATACAACTTCTTCAGGCTGTTTACTTTGTTCGGCTTGTAACCTCACATACTTTGTTCGGCTTGTGACCTCACAGCCTGTGCAACACTAATGCACTAAATTTGGTTGACAGTGTAAAAGAAAAGCTGTTTTCATCAGCACCACTGATTAATGGCACATTTTTTATACTAATTAATGGCACAATTAGTGAGCAAAGAAGCAGACACAAATAGATGTTTTTTAAAAGACCACTCCATATAGGATTGATCTCACACTAGCTTGATACATCTGTCATGTGCAGTAAATAGGAACAATCAGCTTCTGACCATGAGCATATTTCAGCTGTGTATTTTAGATGATAAATGGAAAGATAAATGTGTGTATTTCTCTCCATGGCTGATAAGTACAGCGTGCAGACTAGGGTGACTCCTGAGCTATTTGATTGGCCTCTGGCCAGAGAAATCTCACACTTGAAGCCTTGTTAGCTGACATTTGACAGAATATTTATCACATACACAACATTTTTGTAAGACTCTTTTCCTCTGTTACCTCTTCAGCAAAAACATCCATGTGAAAATATGTGGATAGGTACTTTTATCTAGAATTGCACACCTATCTGTGACCAAACAACTCAAGCTTTGGCATAAATTACTTAAAGGTTTAATAAAGCAGACATCAGCCCCTCATGGAGGAGTTAAGATTACTATACAAAAATGTATTCAACTATCAAGGAAAAAGTAAACATTGTTAAAATAAATGCTTCATGCATGCAAACAGGGGCAAGGAGCATGAAACTAGTACTCAGACCCAGGGATATACAGTCACAGGAGTAATAACTATACAGTTTTGCTGTTGTAAAAGTTAATTTTATATTTACTTGGGCATTATGTGTGTGCAAAGGACATGATTTAGCAAATTTAGCAGGCTTTGCAATGAAAGCTAGCTCTTCCTTAATAGAAAAAGCAGAAAAAAGTTCACATTGTTCCACGCAAAAAAGATAACTCTCTGTCATTGAAAGCTGAAGAAAAATTCCATATCTGGTTGCAGCTAGGGGGTCAACGGCATGGCCTGAGATGGAGCAATTCCACTTCTGTTCACTAGAGGGGAGTGGCACACATAAACAATAGTATTTCACTCAAATATGATTTTTTGAAGAAAATAGGCTTTTTTCTGTCTCCTTAACAAAACCTGGCACTCTTATTGAATGAAGGAAAAATACAAAAAGTAAAGAGTGACTGTAGAAACCTTCATATTCTTCTCCATAATCCTGAAGCTCAGAAGCTTGCAGTTTTTTTAAAGGCACATTTTCTACTCCAGAGAATGGAATTAGCAAAGAGTGAACTTCTGTGAAAAAGGAATTGACTTTTTTTCACAGAGTTAAGTTTTTCTAAAGCTAGGGGATTTGAAGGAATTAAAAAACCTCACTACATTTGAAACAACTAGGAGATTCCAATAATATTTTAAAACCCAGAAGTTCCTGAAGAGAAAAAGCCACAACTGGTTGATTACCAACAGAAACACATGAAGCTACAGTATAATGGCAACCCTCAAAGATAAATATGTATCTTTTAATATTGCAGTAAATATAACGAATATATCCCACTGACTGCTCTTGAGCCAAAGAGCTGCCTGTAGATTTAGCCAGAGGCTGCTGAGGCTGCCACAGTTATTTATAGTTTTTACAGTTCTATAATGCTTCTACTCAAATCAAGGAAATCTTTTTATAATTCCTGAAGAGTACTCCATGAAGTTCATCAGTAAGATCTTCACTCCTCAATGAGGCTGCTCATAACAGGGTTTTAAAAATATATTTATGTTAACTATATATGTATCCTAAGCATAAATTTCGATTTCCATTTTCAGCTTCTCAGATATTCAGGCACAAAATATCTGCAGCCATTGCCCACAGAAAAAGACACCCAGAAACTCTAGTGGCTGTAACTCAAGGCCATCAAGGAGTTACCTACCGCTGTCGTGTTGACATGATAATTTTAGCACTGGTCAGTAGCTCTGCATTTCTCCCCTTCATTTTCTGCAGGAAGTCAGCCACTGCCAGGGCGGCTGTGCTGGGTGAAAGAGCAGTGCTCCTGCACCCTCTGCTCTGAGCAGCTCTCGGGGCAACCAGCCACACAGTGCCAGACTGTCCCAGGAACAGGCAGGAGCAGCCAGGAGCAACAGCAGATGCCAACAGAGGAATGGGAACGGGTGGGCCAGAGCCAATCCCCCTCACCATCATCACCAGGACACAGACAGACACAGGCTGGCTAGTGCCTGGTTCAGACTGGGCCACTCCAGTCCTCGGCAGCTTGGCACTTGTGGATTAAAGCTTTTGTTGGAAAAGTTACCAAAAAATAATGCCAAATGAGCTGCCTCTGGCTGCAACGACTGGAATATCCTCAAAGAGATGCAAAAAAAAAAAAAACCCTCAAATCTTTCAGAAGGTAAGGTAGGAATTGGGATCTCAATAAAAGTTTTTTATTTCTGATGTTGGAACAGTCAATTTTTACATTTTTAATTTGAAAAAAATAAACCTGTTGCTTCTTCACCATTACCAAACCGGCCAGAAGTTTGAAAATGCTTTAATTCATATCCTTAGCAAAAACTTTCACATTTTTGTACCTAAAGATAGACCAGCTGCTGGGCAAGGCTGAGCCCACCAGCAATACCTGACATAATGGCAGCACCTCTGGGATAATGGATTTAAGAAGAGGAAAAAAATACTGCACAAGGGCAATTGCAGCTCTGAGAGAAGAGGAGTGACAGTGTGAGAGAGGAACAGCCCTGCAGACAACAAAGTCAGTGAAGGAGAGAGAGAAGGTGAATGGTGAGGCAGCCCTTGGAGGTCCCTGAGGGAGCACAGATCCACCTGCAGCCCCTGAAGGACCCACACTGGAGCAGGGGGATGCCATCAAAGGAGGCTGTGAGCCCATGGGAAGCCTGTGCTGGAGCAGGCTTCTGGCAGGACTGTGGAGAGAGGAGCCCACACTGGAGCAGGTGTGCTGGCAGGACTTGTGAGCCCACAGGGGACCCACATTGGATGAATGCATGGAGAACAGACTGTGGAAGGAACCCATGTCACAGAAAATCATGGAGGACTGTCTCCTGTGGGAATGACCCTGTGCTGGAGCAGGGGAAGAGTGTGAGGAGTCCTGCCTGTGAGGAGGGAGGAGTGGCAGAGACAACATATGATGAACTGACCACAACCCCCATTCCCCATGCCCCTGCTCTGCTCAGTGAAGAGAGATAGAAAAAGGAGGCAGTGAAGTTAAGGAGAGGTGGGTGGCAAGAGGGTTTTTTTTTTAAGACTTAGGTTTAGTTCTCATTACCATACTCTAGTTTGATTGGTATTAAACTAAACTGATTTCCCCAGGTTGAGTCTGTTTAGTCTGTGATGCTAATTGCTGAGTGTTCTCTCCCTGTCCTAATCTCAACCCATGAGCCTTCCATAATTTTCTCTTCCCTGTCCAGCTGAGGAGGGAAGTGAATGAATGGTTTTAGTGGGCACCTAGCATCCAGCCAGGGTCAACATACCACAACATTAAATAAACAATACAAAACAAACAAGCAAAAAGGAAAAAAACCTGCACAAAACCAAAACCAAACAGAAACACCCTTTTTAATCAGAAATAATTCTTCTCAAACAGAATATGATACTTGAAAACTGTATAATGTCCAAATAATGTCACTGACTTACAAAACTTTTAACTGCATCCAGCTTTCCTTCACAACATCCTAGGAAGTGCTACACAACACAAAAAGACTACATGAAAATTTATAATCAGCTTAGAATTTTATCCTATCAAACAATGAAGCTATGTCATAGAATTATCAACTTTCTGTGCTCTGATATGCTATAGCATATTTTGGTAGCTTTTCATGTTACTGCTATAATTTTAAAAAACAGAAGCAGAAACAGTGCTGTATTTTGATGTTACAGCTTAGATTGCTGGTTCCCACAGAACTACAACCAAAGTTAATCAATAATAACAAATTCTTGCACATACAACTGCCATTTTGATCGTAGCACATATAAATTAGCTCAATAATAACATGTAATTTGGGAAGATGTTGAGAAGAAAAGTAGATTTAATGTAACTTTGATTGCTACATCCCCAGAAGTAGTTTTATATCACTAAAATAGTAAGGAAAAAAAACCACAAGGGAAAGCTTTGATTAATGAATATATGCTGTGTAGAGCTCTTACTTGAAAAAACACTACGACAAAATTTGTGGTATTTTATGGCAATATACATGAAGAAAAAGAAAGCAACAATGGACCAGCATTGAAGTGGGAGACATGGATGGAGAAAACCATTGATAAAAGAAATTCATAGACGAAATTATTTTCACTGGGCTAGATGATGATCTGTGCATTAGTGGCCTCAAGGAGCACCAGAGTTAAACTATGGATTAGTAAGAACAATTTTTGTTCAAAACACTGCAAAAACAGAAAAATACCAATACTTTAGACAGCAAAACTGCAAGAGGCAGAAGAGGAATACATATGGTGAAAACAAGAAATAAGATATATTAACAAAATGCTTTGCTCCCTAAGCTTGGTCTCATGTTTAAATATTGTTTCTGGCTTTTGATCCAAACAGACATCGGTCAGTATTTCCAGTGATAGCCACTTTGATCTAAAATGAGGTGGAAAATAACAAAAACCTTCTGGCTGAGAACAGGATTTATCGAACCTGCAATAGAGCCACAGTTTCTGTTTTAAAAATACTCACTGAACTTCACAACATAAAATAGTTCACAACCAAAAGAAAGTGCCACAATGCTGCCAGACAACATCTTGTGTCCGTCAGCGACCTCACTGCAAAAGCCAGGCTTTCCAAAACTGAAACAAGACAGATGACATGAGGCAAAATGGGGATGTCATAGAACAGTTCTTCATGCAACCAACTTAATACAATGGATCAACTTAAGAGAATTTTAGGAAAGGGTTTATAAAGTTTCCCATTGCTGACCCTGAGTAACAGGTGTGTTTCTGGAAGCACCGGGCAGCTCAGCACCTTTGAAAACCAAGTCACTAATTAAAGCTCTAAATATGAACCTGGAAACCTACTTTCAGATTCTCTTTTATTAACCTCTACCCTTTTTATCAGTTTTAATGCCAAGACTGAGGACTTTCCAAGCAAANCTGTGATTGTTCCCCGGGTGACGTGAACCAAGTGCAGCGTCAGCACAAATAGGTGTTGCGGTCCCTCCTTCCAGACGCGCTGCGCTGCAAGTTCCAAAGCCTCGCCCGTGCCTCCTGCTGTTCTCTTAAACGGCAACAGCCCCAAATTCTTCAAGTGGGAGCGATTTCAGGCCATTATATATTGCAGGCCTGGTGTCAAACTGCCTGTAATCATAACAGTTCGAGACAAAAAGGCAGGAATTTGCTCTAAGTTCATCAAAATCATATGTCTAGTCTAATCTAGTGTCTTCACGCAGCCAGTATCAGAGGTTTCCCAGAAAAAAAAGATGCAGAAGTCCAAGAGCACACAGATGCTCAGTGACCTTTCCTCATTAGAGCCCCAGTGTGTGTTGGCATAACTTCTGAAGTGTACCATTTAACCCTTCTGCAATAGAATCAAGAGAAACTTTTAGACTGGAAAAGACCTCTAAAATNTTTTTTTTTTTTGCTAAGACATTGTAATATAAGATTGATTCGTTCACTTGCATCTATATTATAGGTACATAACGGATTTTATTTAATCTGTAAACACTCAAAACAAAATGACAAAATAAAATAGGGTCATAAATCAAATGAAGTTCTCATCTGGCCAAATCTCCAGCGTTAATCAGAAGAGTTTTCCATACACAAAGGTACCAAAGATGCATATTGCTACACAGCAACATGGATGTCCAGTATCTTAGCCATAATTCCAAACATGAATGCTAATGGAATTGTTTCTTTTACAATACTCTTCTAAATGTCAGTGAATCAAGAAATTTGCAAGAATTTCTCACGAATCCTGATTTTCCAAATATGTTTAATAGAAATTTTTCTAAATTGTTGGTCCAAAACCATGCTGAAGTGTTTCATGTGAAAAAAAAATTTGATTATTGTTAAAATAAAGTACTTCAAACCTATTGAGATTAAATCTCTGGCAAAGATTTTTATTATTTTTTAAAAATAGGAGCCACCTATTGTTGTGAATTTTATTTCTAGAGAACTGAAACATATATCACTGATATTTGGCCACTGGCTGCACTTGCTGCAGAAGTGACTGCGGCCCACAAAGAGACTGCTGGACACAGCACTGTGTGCAGTGTAAACACCCTGTACTGAACATGAAGTGCATGTCACTTATCCTGGGTTCAGACAGCATCCTGTAAATACAGTTTGGGGAACCAGTAAATAACTTCACACCTCCTTGTTTGGATCAGCAGAGAGTACATCATCAGAGAAGGGAGTTTCTATTTCATTGCACTCAGAAAGAAGGAAGTTCTTCTAATTGACTATTGCAAAATAAAACTTCTGAAGGAATTTTTCCTAGGACAGCTTTACTGCATTGTTGGGACTACAATATTGCACACTCTTTGTTATACAAATAGTTCATAACCCACATAAATAATTTCCCTGTCATCAGCGACACCAGTTCTGAGACCAAGGATTTTTCATGCAGGCACAGTCCTGCATAATCAGACTCTTAACATTTTAAGACACTCTCTCTTTTTCCACCCTCTCTTAAGTCACTCCTCTCGATGCTACGGGTTCTAAACACAGATAGGGATCAGGGTGGAAAGGGTTCTTCTATCCAAAAAAATCCATCTAATACTCCTAGCTGCCACGTGGTTTATAGCATGCCACGTGAAATATAAGATTTAAAATCTAACATACTTCTCTTCAGCCATGGACACTCAGCTGACAGCCTGTGGAAGTGTTTATAAATACAGCATATGTCACACCCACTCACCTCTGTAGAGCACAGTCCTCATCTTTATATGGCAAAACATAAACAGGCAATAAAATAGCAATAAAAATCACCCTATCTCAGTAATACTATAATTTCTGAGAGAATACATAATTTCTGAGAGAAATGTAACCCAGCTGGCTTCATTTCAAACATTAGAGTGAAGAAAATATTTTTGAGAGTCTCATCACTGGAGTGTAATTCTAGCAATGATACAATACCAGAAGTAACTAGACCAGAATGACTGTGCCAAAAAGTGTAACCAAAAGTTATTTTAGAAACACTGAAACTTCTTACATCTCAGTGCTCAGAATTCTTAATCTGTTGTAAAAGCCTGTAAAATACCCAATGCAAAGGCAACAAAATTCATAGGCATAAAAAGTGTTACTCTTTTCAGGGCATTGTACCAAATTTAAATTTCATAAATCCCTAAGAGGTAGCACAGAAGTAATCTCCAGGGGGTTTGTAGAGAAATTGAACTATACAGGTAATAAGGTCATTATCCTACAACACTCACACATCCTTAAATTTCAGTGACTAAATTGGACCGTGTGCTCAATATTAAGCACAAACTGAAAGGCTGGTCAACTGATAAATTAGCCCAACTGCTCTAAAATGTACCAGTCATAAAATCAGGCTTAGATTTCCTCTTGGTAATCTGGATTCATTCATCAACCCTTGTGGTGAAAAATGGCTGGTGGCATCATCTGCAAAAAGTCCTCAATGTTAGCACTTGTTTCATTATGCATCCTCATCAGTTTTTAATGATACTGAAAGATCACTCTTAATTCATGGCTCACCTCACTACCTCAATAAGGGATTTTGCTGTCCACCTCTGTAGTCAGGCACCTGCCTGAGGAGCTAGAGCAGGACAGTTTTGCTCTCAAGGTGCAGGGCACGTCAGGGCATGAATATCCTGGAAAATGAGTGTTGCTTCCAGGTATGGCCAGGAATGCAAGTGTTACTCCCACCGGTTGCCAGGCCCAGCATTTGGGAAAGCTGCAGAAAGCTCAAATGGCAGGTAGTTGACACTGTCAGAAACATAGACCACATACACACATCCGGTAGTGTCCTTTCCTCAAATAAAATACAAATTGGAGATTTCCAACAGATTACCAGTAAAAACAATGCAATAAAAAAGCACAGCCAGCCAAGCTCTTGTTGCACTGTTACTAACCAGGCACATCCTTTTTGTTTATCCCATTCCCCAAAAAAACCCGGGGGAACACAAGATACACGCAAAAGATAATAGCTAACAAAACCTACCTGTAAAGCATTCCTCCTTGGGATCTAACATGTTGCCACGGGAGCCTCGGCAGGACCTGGGCATGGTCTGTTCTTGCAGGTGAGCAGCTTGGTGCAGAGCCCAGGGACCACCGGGCCAGTCTCTTCTTTCGGGGAGGTCGGGCACCTTCGCGCTCTGCCGGGGTCTGACCGAGAATTCAAACCCAGCACAGGAGCATCGCGTGTCGGCACATAAAACACTCCCTTTGCAAGCAGCAATCGGCTCGTTTCTCATCACGAGGTCAGCATAAGTACCCTTTCGCATACATCCATCTCTCTAAATATGTGATCATACATGTCATGTACGCCCCGGCTGGAGACCTGCCACCCTCTGAAGCGGCCAGCGAGGCCCCGGGACGTGAGGGGCGGGCGGCGCTTCCCGCACCGAGGCAGCGGCGGCGGGGCCGGCTCGGGGCTGGGCCCGGGGACGTGAGGGGATGGGCTCGAGGCCGGCTCGGGGCTGAGGCCCGGGGCCGGCTCGGGGACGGCGCGGGGATATGGCCCGGGGACGGCTCGGGGATGTGGCCCGGGGCCGGCTCCTCGCCCGCGGGGCGGGCCGTGGGAGGGGACTTGTAAAGCCGGGCACGGGAACGTGAGGAGCTACGGAGGGCGGGCTGCGAGCCCAGCGAGTGGTGCTTCCCGGGGGGCTGCTCCGTCACGGGCGGGCTCCCCTGAGTACCGCGCCCGCTGTGAGGGGTTTTTTTG
>VZRF01015558.1:2445-16776 GCA_013396875.1 Vireo altiloquus | reverse complement strand
CTTCAAGTGGGAGCGATTTCAGGCCATTATATATTGCAGGCCTGGTGTCAAACTGCCTGTAATCATAACAGTTCGAGACAAAAAGGCAGGAATTTGCTCTAAGTTCATCAAAATCATATGTCTAGTCTAATCTAGTGTCTTCACGCAGCCAGTATCAGAGGTTTCCCAGAAAAAAAAGATGCAGAAGTCCAAGAGCACACAGATGCTCAGTGACCTTTCCTCATTAGAGCCCCAGTGTGTGTTGGCATAACTTCTGAAGTGTACCATTTAACCCTTCTGCAATAGAATCAAGAGAAACTTTTAGACTGGAAAAGACCTCTAAAATCAAAGTCCAACCCTTAACCCAGCACTGCCTAGTCGCTCACTAAACCATGTCCCCAAGTACGACATCTACTCATCTTTTAAACACCTTCAAGGACGGTGACTCCACGACTTCCTTCGGCAGCCTGTTCCAGTGCCTGACAACCCTTTCGGTGAAGTAATTTTTCCTAATACACAATCTAAATCTCTCCTGGAGCAACCTGAGGCCATTTCCTCTTGTCTTGTTACGTGGAAGAAGAGGTTGAGCTCCACCTGGCAACAACCTACTTCTCTGGACATGCTTCAGCACTTCATTGTCTTGTAGTGAGAGTCCCAAAAGTGAACATAGAACTTAGGATGCAGAACCCTCAGCCTTAACTGTTAAGACTTGGTATTTTTGTGACCTCCAATTATATATGCCACCTCTGTATAAGACTTAATAAATCTTTGATTTGAGGTGTGCATTTTGTCATCACAAAATGATGCATGAAGTTTGTAAATTTTGTTTTGTAAGTTTTCAGTTTAAGTTGAATACTGCCTTGTTACTATTATGTGCAACAGTCCTGTTCTAGCTTCTGAACAACATTTAGTTGTTTTATGCTTTTGTTATATATTCTAGTCGTCTTCTGAGATCACTGTTCAAAACTTTTCAATCATTATTCCTTTTGAATTCACAAACATCCTGCTCCAGAAAGACATGGCCCATGGGCAGCTGCAGAAAAGGTAATGGCACAGAGCTATGTCTGATTTCTCCAGTGAAACCAGCTGCACTGTTTGACAACAGAGACATTTGAAATTAACCCCTTTAACTCCCTATAACAGTCTTTACAGAGTCATGGGGGATCAGTAGATACCCATAATAACAACTGCTGGAAAAGGAGAAAGTATTCTGTGGAAAAATCACATTATTCTGTGCTGTTCTCAGCCTCAGCATCTGTTGCTAGCCACTGCTCAAGAAAGGATCCTGTGGTGCAACTCAGCATTACCATTCTTACATCCTTGTCTTAATACTATATTCATTTTCCTTGTCTTCTTTAAATAATAAAATATTTAATTTAATTAAATCTGAATTTAAATATTAGTTAAATTTAACACACTGTGACAGCCAAAAACTGTAAACTAGAAGTAAAAAAAAGGCAAAATTATTTGAAAATCAAAAAGCACACATATGTATTCTTTTGACATTTCAATTATGAATATGGAAATTAACCAACAGTTAACTTCTCCATAACCAGTTTTTCATCACATCATGATGAAATTAATTTTGGATTAAGAGAGAGAAAAGTAAAAAGCAGAGTAGTTATCTGGATCTACTCTTAGCTAGGTCATGAGATAAATTCCTCATTAGTTCAAGCTACAAATGGTGCAAGATTTTTGATAGGCAATGTTTAAGTATGAACCGTAGATCAAAGTCATTATAGTTTAATTATGAGTCTAAAACTTTTGTGAACACTCGATTATAATGAACAAACCCAAGCATTTGCAACTAGTGTTCAGACACAATCCTGAAAATGCCTGCATGTGTCCTGCTGTCACTGAGATCTCTGGCACTCTTCCCTGCAGACCTGTTTGATCTGAAGATAACATCTGAGAATTCCCTATATAATATGAATGCAGTAAGCACAATACATTCATTTTAATTTACAGATACATTAATCATTCAACTAAACCCTTGATCTGAGAACTCTCCACTTATTAAAATTTTAGGAGGGAATATAGTTCATATCAAACTTGATAACAGTGCTGTTGTGGTTTAACCCCAGCCAGCAGCCAAGCCCCAAGCAGCTGCTCACTCTGTCCCCTATTCCCCAGGATCAGGGAGAGAATTGGAATGGTAAAAGCTACAATACTCATGGGTTGAGATAAAGAGAGTATAATAGGGAAAGCAAAAGCAAAGCAAACAAGGAATTAATTCCCCACTTCCCATGGGCCAGCAGGTATTCAGCCATCTCCATCCAGAAGGGTCCCATCAAATGTAACAATGACTTGCTAAGACAGATGGCATCACTCCAAATAATCCCCCTTCTTCTTCTTCTCCCCACTTTATATCCTGAGCATGATGTCATACGGTCTGGAATATCCCTTTGGTCAGTTTGGGTCACCTGTCCTCTCTTTGTCTCCTTCCAGTCTGCCAGGCACTCCCAGCTTCCTTGCCAGCATCACAGTACAAAAGCACAAAAGGCCTTGGCTCTGTGTAAGCTCTGCTCAGCAGTAACCATCTCTATATTATCAGCCCTGTGTTCAGCACAAATCCAAAACATAGCCCTGTACTAGCCACTGTGAAGGAAATTAAGTGCACTCCAGGTGAAACTAGCAGAAGTGCATGCACCTCCTGCATCCAGAACATTGATAAATACATGGAACAGGACTGACCCTAGACTTGAGCTCTGAGGAGCACCACTGCTAAATGGTCACCAGTCCATAGTCCCATCTGAGCCCTACCATCTGACCTGTTCTTCACGCAGCACGCTGTGATCCTGCTCATCCCACTGCTGGACAACTCGCCATTGGAGGATGCTGCGAAGGACAGTATCAAAAGCCTTACTAAAACCCAGAAAAACTACATCCACTGCCTTCCCTTCACCCACTACACAGGTGAACTTGTAGAAAAATACCAAATTAGATGACCATAAATTTCCGTCTGTGAACTCATGTTGCCTGTGCCTGATGGTTGTATTGTTCTTTAAATGCCTTTCTTCACACTCTCTGTGCCCTATATGCTCTTTTTTCATGGCATGAAAATCTAAGCAGACAAAACCTGTATTTCCCTGCAGCACATACTCTGAACGTGCAGGCCAGGAGAGCAGGGCTGCTGTAACACTACCTGTGATTGCACATTTAGTCCTCCCTGAGCCAGGGCTGCTCCCAATACATTTCTCCTCTCTCAGCATATGCACATACTCCCACTGCTAGATTTTTTAATATCATGTTTTTCTTTATTAAAGCATTTATTCTTTAAATGAGCCAAAGTCTCAAAACCAGCTAGACAACCCACTCCAAAATCATTATGCCATCTATACACTGTTGATGTAAATGTAGAACAGCTGCAGGCTGCCAATCTCTAGGAAACCCACACATGTTCACTGGTGATTTCCCTGAAGACAGCTACTTTTTGAGCAACAGCGGCCAATTTTTGACCTCATCCTGCAGGAGGTCTATGCTGTGGAGGATACAACTTTTTAATCAGGATATGATGCAGTAGTAAATCAAAAGACTTGCAAAACTTGATATGGAAATATGTAAGGGCAATATCAGTAGTGCAAGCAGACGTGTACAGAACAACTTTTACTCCAGAGTCTAGTTCTATGATTAAATTTGAAATATTTGGATCTTTATTTTAAATCACTCATGGTAATTTTCAAGAGAGCAATACCTTGATCTAACACTTTGGAGTACATTATGAGTGAGTGTTCAACAAGTCATTCAACACAGTAAAAACCTAGAAAAATATGTCTGACATTTCTGGATTTCAAGCAGGAATCAAAGAAAAGAATTGTCAATAAATACTGTGAGATATGTTAAGATCTCCAGGAAAACACATTCCTGTTTTCTGTATCCAAATCCCTGTTTTCTGAAGTTACACCTTTCTAGTTTTAGGCACTCAAGTCAGGCATCTAAATTAAGACTCCCATTGCTCTGCTTCTACTCTGTATCTCATAGAGTGTGACTGCTGGGATCTGCCTCCAAGGCAGGGTAACCAGGTTCCCTCTTAACAGATCCTTTGCCGTGGATTAAAACAAAACAGCGCTGAATAACCAATATAACAATGAACAACTCCATTGAAACCATAACTGGGAAAAAATGAAGAGGGGTATATAGCTGTTCTGGAGGGTGTGATCATCATAAGAGAGGAAAACTGGAAAGAGAAAAAGAGGGAAAGAGAGATAAGAGAAGAGATAGAAAGATATCCCTACCCATGGCTCCAGCTCATAGTCTATGGTTGTGATATGCAGCCCTGATCTGTTGGGAGTGGGGACACATGTACGCATCAGAAATTGGGATTTTATAACCCTGGTTCTCCCCATAAATGCCCCAGAACCTCCACCAGGAGTTCTGGCCACGCAGAGTCTTATTTCTGGAAGATTCTGGAAGAGTGGTGGCATCGAGAGGAGGGAGTGAGAGTGTGACTGTGTGTCTGTGTGTGCCTGGACAAAGCTCCTGAGTAAATTTCCCGAGTTGTGTGTCAGCACAGTGGTGGATCACGGTGTAGGAAAGAGACCAGCAGAGAAAAAACTCTACCCTGCCCCTGCAGGATCTATTGATTAATGGCAGTTTGTTTTTTAGTTCAAAACCAGCTTGTTTAAGCCAAAATTTTTCTGCAAGATGCAACTGTTTTCCTACCATGATCTGAGTAATTCCAGTGACCTGAGCTACCTCTGGACAGACACTGTCCCTCCACTGACTGCAGAAGGAGCATGGACTCTCAAGGATTCCCTTCAGAAAACTACCAAGTGAGAAAGATGAATAATTTCTTGTGTAGTCCACACTGAGGAAACTGTCCCTCTGAACTCTATGGAATACTTTACTATAGTTTGTGCATAAAAATAAATCCATTGAAAGCCAAAATCTTTAAGTATTTGTAGAATCATACCTGCTTTTTGTTTGCATTAAAATGCTTGACACCACTTATTATAAAAGACAGTAGAATAGACAGGCCTTCTTCTCAGGCTTTTTTTTTTTAATTTGTTAGTCATTTGGAATAACTTTGTGTTCAAATATAAGGTGTAAAGAATAACTTCTTGTTATTCCTCAACTACCTACCTCATCCAACTGATGTATTTCACAGGGTATTAATAGCATCATGGCATTGCAAAATGTCAAATCTGATACTGTGCTTCATTGTTGCTATGACAATACTGTATGTTCTGCTGTAATGACACATTAAATTAGCTCGATGCGATACCCTGGCAACTTTCCAGTGTTTTTTTAATAGATGTGCTTGGACATCATTGACATTACTTAATGCTATGTACAAAAGGCTTCATTTTAATTAACCTGCCTCCAGTAATTATTGAAAGAAAATTGAAGGAGAACTGGGACATAAAACTCCTGCTGTGCTCAGCAGGACAGGATCAGAGCATGGATTGTCTTGTTTGCTCTTCAAGAGAAGGAGAGGACAGGAAAAGATCCTCTGTCGGCTCTATCAGTTGATCTCCAGCTATGTTAACAGCCACCTCAAAGATTTCTCTAGGAGCTAGTCCAGAGATGGAACTGAAAGAATGAAAAAGAATGAAGAAGAGACATCTAGGAAAGCAAGATAATACTGATTAAAACAAAAGAAATGAATATGCCATTAGGTCTTGTGGTGCACAGAAGCTTAAGGCCTTGAAAGGTATAATGAAAACCTGCTTTTACTTAGGAATAACTGGGGTTTTTTTGCCTTGTTTTTAACAAGTACTGTATTCTCTTTTGGTGAATATAGTCTTAATACACCCCCTTTTCACTGAGTTTCCATTATATTCTCTGTTGGCATTGAACTCTCATTTCCCCTGAGATAGGAAATGGATTCATTACTATCGGATCTGTAATCAGATACAGAAGCACAATGGGCTACAAGACTTACATATGAATCTCATTTTTATGCTGTAATTTATTTACGTATTTCAAATATTTCAAATAACTGTAAAATTTTGATTGTAGCAGAAAGCTGCTTTTGAGTGGCAGAAAATTCACTAATTAACAGGACACAGGTTTAAAGATGCATATTATGAAGAATATGTCTTAAATTGAAACCATTACACTCTGCAATAGGTTTGCATCTTCTCTACCAGTGATGCCTTGTCTGGCTACCTAGAAACAGAGACTAGACAGGACTAAAGGAAAAAAAAGGTGGTATTTTATTTGAAAGGCCTTCAGATGTACACTTTGGGCTCCAGGGGGTTCTGCCTCACTGGATCCCAAAATGGACGAGAGGTCACAAGTTCTTCACACTTTTATATCAGCATAAATTCACCAACCAGAACCCAGCCAATGATGGAATTTCCCCAAGCTTGCCCCCCTCTGCCCAAGATGATGGTTTACATTTCTTGCTCTGGGTGTCCTTGGAGAGCAAGTTACAGAGGTTTGTTATGTCTATCTTATAGCATAAGAGAACAGCACTTAACAAGCTACAGGAAACTTCAGAGTTACACTAGCAGTACGGTATTTGAAAAATATAAAAGCTAAAATCTAAGGCATCACCAGTGGTTTGTGTTTTCCCTTCTTCCACCAGCACTGTTTAACATCTTTGTCAGCAGCATGAACAGGGGTGTTGAGAGCATCCTCAGCAAGTTTTTTGAGGATGCCAAGCCATGTGTAGCATTTGAGTAAATGCTAAAGGGCAAGAAAATATAGTTTAGCATCATAAAAAATAATGCTGGATAGTAATGAATGAAGTTATGCTACTAATACAATTATGCCTTGAAAATGCAGATATTTTAAGGACAAGAACGTAGAGAGTAGGATGCCTATTGTTTCAGTTATCTGTCAGGACAAAAGAAAATGTATGAATTTGATAGAAAAATTGTTTTCTATTTCACTATGTTGTTATGTCAAAGGAGTAATTTCCCAAAGGATTCCCACCCATCAAATGGAAGACAATTAGACTCTTCATATCTGTTGGGAAAAAAAAAAAGAGTGGAGCCCTTTTTGTCCTGGAAGGGTTTCCTTTTGGCAACTCAATTACCAAGAACCATCAGCAGATTATTGTGCAGTAGAACAGATGCTTTTGATGATTACTTCAGACTTCAGGCAAAACTAGGTTTTATTATCCATTGGTTTATCTCCCAAGCATTTGCAAATTAGATGACTGAATTGTGAGAATCATTCAGTTGCTTGTGGTCCAATAGTAATATATTTTTATGTGTTTTCTTTTGGTTTATTGCAAGTAAAAAGTGACTTCCCAGAGCACAGGGGAAGAATAACTGAAATTCTTTGCCTGAACTATGCAGGAGGTAATGAAATGTTCAGGATTACCCTTTTTAGCAATAATCTGTATTAATCTGTAAATCAATGAATAGAAAAAGCTGCTTCAGCTGTTAGGACTCATTAGTGTTTTAGCACATGCAGAACAATTCCTTCCCACTTATTTTGCTTTTGGAGATATGCAGAGGAAATTCCTTAGTCCTTTTCTGAGTGCAAAACTTGTATCACCGTAACTATTCAAATTGCTAAAAGTAATATTTTTCTCCTGGTGAGAAGGAAATCACATTCTTCAATTCGATTCTCATTTACCTAAGAATTGGGAGAAAAATAAAACCATAAGGTCCCTTTCTACTGCTGTGAATAAGTTCAACTTGGACATTATCAAACCAAAAATATATCGTGTCCCTGGCCAAATCTTATGCTATGTTACAAAACCTAGCTAAATGCAAAGCCTTAATTCTACAATATAACAAAATGGCCAACTAAATGAAATAGTATTTCTCTAATTGTGTTGGCAAAACACCTCCCCACTTCAAAGGCGATTAATTAGTAATTTTTTTAAAGCACAAGGATTGTCTGTCAGTAACACAGCACATGAAGTCAGTTAGCTAGCCTAATCTCTGTGTCACAGAAATTTTGAATAGAACTTGAGGCATCTAAAGGCCAGAACCATATAAACCTTATGAAAGTCTGGGAAATACTTTTTTATTTCAACAAGAGACTGTTCAAATCCTTAATAAATCCTATTAAACATACTAAGCTCTAATTCCTTGAAGCAGACAACCAGACAGCTTTGTGATATGAAACATGAAGTTTTATTTATATCACTCTTTCACCTTGCTTAAATACAGATTAATTGTCTACTCCTTTTAGTATAAAACACACATACACAATCCAGTCACTGGTTTTTTATTACTTCCTGTGTCATTAAATTACCCAGGCTTATCCTGTGGACTAGGATTCCTTATATGGAATTCATATTTTAATATTTTTGGAGTATGAACCCTTTGGAATTCATTTGAAGCTGATACTCAAAGCAAACCTTGGGTTGTCAAAGCCCACTTTAAGTGAAATGATGAAAAAAGCCGTGTGGAATGCAAGTGTCATATATTACACATCTCTGATAAACACTGAAATCTCCCTCATTTGCCTCCTGTTTAGGCTCTAGTTCGTACGGTGAGCAAATGGGCAGGTCCCAGTCGAAGGAAATGGATTTTCAGCCTCTGCTGTTCCACGCTGGCAGGCACTAGACACAAGAAGGCTTCCTTCCTTGGCAGACCCTATCACGCAGCTGCCAGGGGTACTGCAGGACTGCCAGTTTTGAAGCTCAGCTTCTCTGCCTGTCTGTGAATGATTTCTCAGTGTTCAGCGCAAAGGAGAGAAAGATCAATTCCCACATCCTAAAGTAGCTGTTGGACCTTGCTGACACAGACATGGCAAGGCTGCATTTCATGGCCCTGAGTTTCTTCTTAATAAACTAACTTACTGAGCAGAGAAACTTCATCCAGCCTCATGAAAGCTGCTGTGCTGATATAATCTCCCTATAAGTGAATAATTTGTTTTGGTTTTGTTTTCAGTGTAGATATCTTTATATTACTTTACCCTTGTGTGTACATGTACATAGTTGATCAAGTGACTAACTACTCACAGTTGCCAGCTCATGGTATTTTAGAGCAAACAATAACTAAAGAAAGCATTTCTGAAAGAATATGTTTTCATGTGACAGCTGTGATACAGTATATTAAAATTACTATAATTAATGTTTCTACTGTGGAAACTGTTATCTTCCTATCAGATTATTTTTCATCATTAGCCAAACACCAACAGGAACTGAGTTACAAATGCTGTTTTTTTATTATCCTTTATTCCAATAAAATCAGATACAAAGCTGGCTAATACACAAAGTTACAGCTGAAATCAAAAGCTATTCCTCAAGGTTAGAGTCAAAAGCCTGATATGCCATAGTCATTGGGACTATGGCAAATGCGGGGATTAAGAGATTGGTCTTTTGTGTAAGAGATCAGCAAGTGAAAAGAAAATCAAGGAGAAAGAGAAGCATTTATGTTCTTTTAAGAGAAAACTAGGCAGAACAAATCAGGAGGTAAACTCAAGTAGTTTTGTCTCTCCTAATCACAGATGCATTGTCAGTTTCCTCTTTGATTACATGGAGATTATAATAACAAGAATAGTGGATAATGACAGATTTCACTATAATCCAGAAAGGTTTCATTCTTCAATAGTGTTCACAGAATTCCTTGGTATGACTGGACACAGATTGACAGGGAAATGAAAATTATAAAACTCAGAGCTACTGAAGTTACATTAAAAAAGTTAAAAGGTGGCATTGTAAAATACATTATTGTGGCCTTTCCCCCATGTTGTGGTGAATGGTGATGGGCCAGAGGGCGAGAGAGACCCCCAAATGGTGGGTGGAAACAACTCCCAGACTAAGGTAATAAAGGAAAACTACCTCTCATCGGCCAGTGCAGCTGCCTCCGGCTGAGCAGGCACCCAGCCCACCCTTTCCTTCTCCCCATTTTTCCCTGACCCTCCTGCACCCCTCCCCTCTCCCCACAGGTGTTTTGTATATCCCCCCATCTTCTCTCTGCCCCTGTGCCCTCAAATCCCTTTAAAAGCCTTCATCCTACCTGGCATTGGCCTCTGCCTCTGGATTACTTTGAAGAATTAAAGCTGTTTCGGAGCACTGTGCAAGGAGCCCTCCTGTCCTTTGTTCCTGGCAGCACGTGAGGGATCCCAGCTGGGTGAGAGAGTGTGCACAGTGCCTATTTATCGGCCAGGGAGTGGGAAGGGTCAGCCTGCTGGGGGCAAGATGCACCTCCAGAGCGATCTCATGCCAGAGACACTTCTGGATTAACGTGGTGACTGCACCCCACACCCCTCATTACCCCCAGGAAATACAATGACAGATACCTCCCTTTGTGTCTGACCTATAAAATAAAATGTGTTTCCATAGTCTTAAAACTATATACTACATACCTTTTTTTCTCCGTAACTGTACTTAACTTCATTGAAAATAAATTTTGAGACATTTTACTTGTGTAAAACTAGTAAGAAATGAGAGCTAGCCAGTGTTACACACTATTTCACAACTCTATTAAGCAATTCAACAAACCAATTTACTGTTCAACATTTGTCCTGAGAATAACTACATCTGTGTATAATAGAGAGCTGAGTGTTCCTGCACCAAGCCCCAGCTCAGATAACAGCTGCTTGTCCTGAAACTGCACAATAAAACGGAGGAAAAACATTATTATCAGAATGGATAAAGAGAACTTGGAACACTCTGCCACAAGATAAACTTTTAGCAAGACAGTAGTAAGTGTGTAAAAGATCCATATATAGGAATAACAATCATATAGGGTCACAAATGAGTAAGGGATAAATTCTTATGACCCAAGGCATGAACCACCAATGCATTTGCAAGAGCTGGGAAGAAACATTGAATTCAGGTATTATGGAATTGCACATTCCTCTGAAGTTCATTTGTTCATGGACGTTTGTCATTCTGTTCATGAAGTTCATGGACAGAATGACAAATCATTTACCTCATATATGTCTAAAAATAACAACCTTAAAGCAGGATCTGGCTTTTTTAAAGTCCTGCATTTAGATTTGTGTGAAACGTTTTGTGAAATATTAAACTTCTTTTGATTTGGAAAGCTGTGTCACTTCCCTGCATGTGTAATACGTTAGTCACACAATGTCTTTCCTCAAAGAAACTGTTTCTGCTTCCTATCAAAACATAAGTTTTCCAATTCTGTGATTTTGTTAATACTTATTTTCTGACTTCATTTATCAGGTGACTTTTGCTAAAGCATACTCTGATAATAATTAGGTAAAAGGATAAAATAACGAAGTTGATGGGGAAGAGATGGAGGAAGCAAAAATACTGAGGAAATCATCTGCACAAACATTCCTCCTCAAAACTGATTCGCGTGTAAGGGTAGGGGAAAAGGAAGAAGGTGCTGAAATAAATAAAGGATTTGGAGGAAGAAGAAAACCAACCATTCAAGATGTAACAAGTTAATGAAAACTAGAGGTTTACAAGGCAAAGGATCCAGGTGAAGGGCAGGGATAGAAATCCAGCTGTTAGGGACCACTTCTACTTTACTACACTGTAGAACAGTGGCCCATAAAATAAAAACCCTGAATTCGTACTTTGTCAATGGGCAAGACTTCCACGGAAATAAATGGGACCTTATGATTTCCAAAGCTTTATCTGGAAGTCATATCTGCTCCTTTGAAAAGAGCACATACAGAACCCTAATAAGGATGCAGCTAGGTACTTTCTTCACCTCCCTAGTTCAAATAAATCATACCCTTTTACTTTATCTCTTTAGGTGTGCATCTTCTACCTCTTTTGAGGCTACGACTCTGGTTCCTCACTAGTGAGGAGCTAGTCCAAGCTCTTGTTCTTTCCTGGATCCTTCTCTGACTTTTTTCATGTCTCTTCTGAGGCAGAAGTAGAACTGTACTCAGAACTCAAAGGCTTACTGCTTCAAAGAAAATTATCTTGACTATCAATTTCACATCTGGACACAGGATTACAAACTCAAGTTATATAAAGAGCTCGATCTATAATGTTGCATCTGCTCTAAATATGTGCTACCTGTTCACAGATACATTATGGAAAAGTCACAGCTGTCAGTCTGGAAGACTGTTTGGATCCAATGCCACACACACTCTGCAGAAGTGAGGTGTACAAGGGTGAGCCCATGAAAATATTCATCTGCAGCAGACTAAAGTTAGCAGTGTAATGAATTTTAAGAAAAATGGGGATTTGGTGTTTCATAATCTGTCATGGTATTAGTCCAAAGCTGGCCAACACCTAAGGGCTATCCAGTGGAATGCTGACCAAAGGCAACATGTGCAAAGGCACAGGTATTGAAGCAGAACCAGCTGTATGATGGAAAGTGCAATGGCTTATAGTACTTACAGGCATGGAATCCTTCCAGACACCTTCTTTAGGATATTAAAAACCTTAATTGTATTTACATTCCAGTTAGCTGTTCAACACTTGTTAGATCTTTGTAGAAGCATCCTTTGCACTATTCTTTTCGCATCATTAGTGACTAAATTTTTAACATTAGAATTTGCATATAGGATTTCTTAAATTGAAAAAAAAAATGTAACTGCTGATACTGTTTCAGGAGTCTTCATCACCTTCTGACAGTTGATGCAAGATTCAATTTCTTGGCTTTGTGAAATTTTTGTGAGTGCCCACATGAAATGTTGGAATATATTGCCAGTATATTCCAGTGAGATGGCAACAACAGCAAAGATCTATGATACAGCTAAAGTGTTGTTTTTACACAAATGTGCTGGCTTAGAATTTGCTGTGGTTTATTGTGCCAGTTCATTCAGAGGGAATCTATATCTATAGATATGTTCCTTTCTGATCAATGTTAATGGTAAAAAACCTTTCCATAGCTAGAGAAACATTTCATTTTGAATGCATTTTCATTTGAAATTGCCTACTTTCATACTGTAATCTCATCAGTCACTATCTTTTCTCCATTGAAAATGAATTGCCTATAAATAGAAATGATACCATTTTTGTCCTAACACAAACAACTGAACAGTCAAGAGCACAAGAAAATGTAAAAAGAAATAGCATCTTCTCAGACAGACAATAAAGTAGCATGGTCTGTTTCTTTTTTCTGAGTTGGGTGAGGCAGGGAATTCAAATTGTCAGTGTTGTCAGATATCACTGCCAAAAACAAAAGGTTTCAGTTTCAAAGAAATTTGCATGCCTGTGTAGATTAAAATGGGAAGAGTAAGTCTGGAAAGGTGGTCTTGATTTATGGTGTGATGGAAGTGTATTGCAGCCATGCAGAAGGCTTCTGTCCTTGTTTCTGAAAGGTCAGGAAAGATCTATTTTCATTTTGTGTAGTGCTGTGCATTTTCTTTTACTTGTTTATTGAATTAAAAATTTCAAACTCTATTCACATGGATGTTTTCAATGGTATCCAGGAGAGCTCCTTGTCTACAAAGGATTTCTTAGTTCCCCAGTAAAATATTAAAAGAATCAGAACTTATTAATCTTGCAGTTTTAACAAAAAACTTATGGTGACTAATGAATATTTTGTGTTTGTAAATCTGCCTGGAACAAGAATTTTATTATTTCTATTGTATCAAAAAGACCTACTGTCTCTCCTCTCCCTGTAGGAATCTTTAAGGGATTTAAACCCCTTTGACATCCATTAGGCGATGAGTACTTAATTTGGTTAGGCGCCTTTGAAATCCTAGCCTTACACTCTGAAAGGCTGACAAAAACTGCTCTTTGCAGAATGAATTAACCATCTAGTGCCCAACCTTGGAATTTACAGTGAGCTGGTACACAAAAGCCGAAGGAAACCCAAGATAGAAAGGTCATTAAACTCCTCAGCTTAATGAGTTTTATTCTTCTCAGGAATTCCCTAGTGTTAAATACAGACACACTTAATTGATTCAGAATAACTTGGCTTGTACTTCACTTTCAGGATTTGGAAATGAGATTGTGCTTGTCCCAGTGAAGGGTATACAAGTATGAGGCATCTTTCCTCTTGAATCTTTTAAGCAATTCGTAGTGTGTGTTTCTTCTGTTCATTTTAATGTAGATAAATCTCATTAAATAAAGCCTAAAAAATGTATTTCCTGAAGCTTTGGTCCTAAATCAAAATTTATTAGCTGGTCCAAGGACATGATCCTCTGCCGAAAGTCCAGCAGATTGTTTTGGGAGTTTACCTCAAAGAAGATAAAAGTTAAATTGAAACTGTTCAGGAACTTCATAGATTTGCAAAGGATTTGTTTTCCTAGACAGCACACTGTGGGCCCAGTTAAAAAAAAAAAAAAAAAGCAACAACTCAAAAAACAGGAAGGCAAGTATGAGGCTAAATATGTAGAAATACACTTTTTAAAAGTCTCAAAGATCCAGAGCTGAATGTGTTTTATATTTCCATTAGATTTGTATTAGATCACTTCCAAGAATTGACCCAGATATTAAAATCTATTCAAATTATTTTCTGATTATTTATATAAATATATAAACTTCAAATATTTATCAATATACATAAAGAAATATGAAAATATGAAAATCTATATACATTCACAGTAACACAGAATCTA
>VZRF01015557.1:75087-103314 GCA_013396875.1 Vireo altiloquus | reverse complement strand
GGGGACGGGGGGCGGGGGCGTGGCCTCTGAGGGGGCGCGGCTGCCGGGGAGTGCGATGAGTTTGGGGGGCTCAGCCCGAGGGGCGATGAGTTTGGGGGGGCTCAGCCCGAGGTGCGATGAGTTTGGGGGGCTCAGCCCGAGGGGCGATGAGTTTGGGGGGCTCAGCCCGAGGGGGCGCGGCCAGCTCGGGGGTGTGGCCGAGCGCTGGGGTGCGATGAGCTGGGGAGGCTCAGCCCGGCCCCGGGCGCCGCGGGGGTGTCCGGGATGCGAGGTGCGATGAGTTTGGGGGGGCTCAGCCCCGCCGCGGGGGTGTCCGGGATGGGAGGTGCGATGAGTTTGCGGGAGCTCAGCTGCCCTGCGTCCTGCGGGGCCGAACGCGGGAGGTGCGAGGAGTTTGCGATGAGTTTGCGATGAGCTCGTGGGGACTCAGCTGCCCCGAATCCTGCGGGGCCGAGCGGGGAGCGGGCGGTGGGGCTGAGCCCACCCTGCTCGGTGGCATCGAGGGATGGATAGCATCATCCCCTGGAGCGGATGGAGGTATGTTTCCCCACTTCCTCAGGTGTTTTTGTGATAACCTTGCCCCAAAAGTGAGTGGTTCCAATACAGCAAGGGTTTTACACCATGGGAAGTCCTAGTCCCTTGTTGACGTGAAAAAAGTCCATCATCCCTGAGTTCATGGCTTTTTGTCACACGCTTCCTCCCTGCCTCCAAAGCGAGATGCCTTCCTCAACTCCTAGAAAACTGCTCCCTGTGTTCACTTCAAAATACATCTTCCTCTGAGGCGGTGGCATTGCTCTTTCCTGGTGGGAGCTGCTCGAGATGCCCACCTTGCTGCTGTCAGAACTCGGGATGCTCCCGGATCTGTTGGTTGGAGAGGTGTTGCAGCAGTGCCTGCTTCAGCAGCGTAGCAGTGCTGAGGGGAGCCGTGCAGAGCAAACAGGGATTTAAGCTACAGATAAACATCCTTTTAGCCCAACCCGTTCCTCTCTGAGCATGTTTCTGGTCTCCCAGTTCATGCTTGTGTCAGCATCCTCTAATTGGCTGTGGGAAGAATTGGCAGGATGATCTTAAACAGCTTAAATTGGTGGTTTGAACTAACCTCACTAACCTGGAAGAGATTTAGGAAGCCTTCACGCGGGCGGATTTGCTGAATCAATGAACAGATGGGCAGTCCGGAGGGAGCTGAGCCGAGGGGCTGGGAGTGGTTCCTCCGGAGAAGGGACAGTGGGAACTCCCCGAGTCAATCTCTGCTCCAAGGCAGAGGTGTCAGTCATGCGTCAATGGGCTCGGCATGGTCCAGGCGAGCTGGGATGAGAGCATCCAGCCCCGCTGCAGGAATGCTTGTGCAGTGTCTTAGCTGGGTGGTTTTAAGAAGAATTGTTTTAATTCTCTGCTTGTCCTGAATTGTGTGAGATATGTGTGGGACAAAGGGGAATGGCTTCCCACTGCCAGAGGGCAGGTTTAGATAAGATACTGAGATGAATTTTTCCCTCTGAGGGTGCTGAGGCTCTGGCATATGTTGCCCAGAGAAGCTGTGGCTCCCTCATCCCTGGAAGTGTCCAAGGCCAGGCTGGATGGGGCTTGGAGCAGCCTGGGACAGTGGAAGGCAAGGGGTGGAATGGGATGATTGACACAGTCCCTTCCAGCCCAAACCATTCCATGATTCTGTGATTCTGTTTGGTAATAAGGCACTTTCTCATTGTGTGGGCTGTCATTTTCTGCCTGCCCAAATTCCCACTCATAGTGTGGGGAATCAAAGGCAGATGATCCATTACAAACAGGGACCCACTACATGCAGAGACAGAGCAGTGGATGTGGTTTCTCCTGACATTAGTGAGGCTTACTGAAGGATCCCAGCATAGCTGAGGCTGGCAGGGAGACCCAAGCCCTGCTCAAAGCAGGGTCACCAGGAGCAGGTTGCCTGGGACTGTGACCTGGTGGGTTATGACCATTTCCAAGGTTAGAAATTCTGCGGCCCTGACAGTAAAGAAAGTATTTTCTATGTTCAGTAGAACTTTTATTTCAATTTGTGCCCATTTCCTCCTGTCCTGTTGCCATGCAGAGGAGCCTGGTTCTGTCTTCCCCTCTGCTTTTTGTTTGGTTTTTAAACACATGGGTGAGATACCTCTGAGCCTTCTCTTCTCCGGGGTGAACAGCCCCAGGTCTCTCAGCCTCTTCTCAAGTGTCAGGTACTCCAGTCACTTGGCCCTCATGGATCAGGATAAACAACATCTGCTGCTCTGTGCTTATCCCCTGAGCCATCTCATCGTGGAAGACACTGGTTAAGTCTGCTTTCCTCTCCTTAAATCCAGCAGCCTACCTCCCAAGCACCTTGTCCTTCTTTAGAAGTGGTTTCCAGCAATCAAGGTGGGGCTGAGCCTCCTCCTTGTCCTGTTTGAAGGGATGGGTGACATTTGCTTTCTCCTAAGCCTCACGAACCTCTCCCAATCACCGTGACCTTATCAATGGATATGTATCTATATGTATATCAGTGTCTGTAGGCCCCTGAGCAGGGGCAGTGGAGGCAGCAGAGCCCAGCTCAGCCCAGTGGTGCCCATTGACAGGATGGAAGGCAAAGGACACAAACTAAAACACATCAAGTTTCACTGGCCATAAGAAAAATGCCTTCTACCGTGAGGGTGACCAAGCACTGGCACAAGTTGTCCTGGATGGTTGTGGAGTTTCCATCCTCAGAGAGAGTCAAAACCCAACTGGATGTGGACCTGGGCAGCCTGCTCCTGGTGACCCTGCTTGAGCAGAAGGGTTGGGTCTCCAGAGGTCTTTACCAACCTCAGTTATTATGTGATTCTGTTACCAAACACTGATTAAGCTCAGGTATTTCATTAAATCACTTAAAATGTGCACAATCTTTAAAACTGCTCAGTATGACCACTTGATTATTCCAGCTTAAACCAGCCAATTAATCATGTTTTCATGTAATCATGTTTTTGTGATTCCCTTTGGGATTCTTCCATGATGGTGGGCTTAAAGAGCTCTCAGACCTTGGCTGAGGCTGGGGATTCTGCACTAGGTGCTGTCCAGATAGGTATAAAGTCAAAGTCCTTGTCACAACACTTGCCAAACAAATGGAGTAGAAGTCAGCGGAGACACACACTCACTGCTTGTGCTGTGTCTCGGCATGGGCTGGTTTGCCTGACAGCTCCTGATTCCCTTGGAGCAGCCCTGCTGCCTTCAGCCTGGCCCCAGCTGCTGCTCCAGAAGGGTGCAGGTGGCCTACAGGTCCCACATCTTCTCTGTGGACATCTCCAAGTTCATAGAGCACTTGAGAAGGCACCCTGGGTGCTAAGGCCTGACTTTGAGCTGGGGATGCAGCGCTGGCTGCAATGCTTTGCTAAGGGAGGTTTCTTACATTAAAACAGTTGGTGAAATTCTTGGAAGGCAGAGAGGAGCAGCAGATGGGAGGCTTGGAGACTGCGGGTATGTGTTTGAGGATTCAGTTGGCCAGGGAGAAGGAACAGAAAATGTTTGCAGCAAGGTGCTCAGCCTGATTTGTGAGAAAATAAGTACACTCACATTTCAGAGAATCAGATTTCTTTTGTTTCTCCTCTGCCCAGTAGCAATGCACAACAATCCATAACTGATGATCATTTGAGAGGGGGTGGAGTGTTTTTGCCAGACTTGTAACATGACTTCCCCCTCCTTCCTCCCAGTCTTTTTTTGGCAGTGGTTTCCCCCTTTCCCCGCTGGCCCAAACCAGTCTAGTTCTTGAGCATTTCCTGGTGATTCCTTAATTTCCTGTCATTTCTGTTGTTCTGTAGCCTGTCACTAGTTGTTTTTTTGTCTCAAGACCAGAGTGCTACGAGTTTGGAAGTGGCAATCCCAGGTCTTTCCCTGCCTCGGGAAAATCAGTGATTTGCTCCCCACATCAAACTGATTAAAACTGACACCATCTTTTTTCCTCCTTGTCAGGATGTTGTATTGCTGATGGGATGGGTTAAATTTAAGATTTCCTGGGAAGATAGGATAGGGTGCCTCTCTGGGGGCAGTAATCGTGCCGTGCTCTGAGGCTGTCAGAAGGCTTGCACCTCCATCTCTTTCCTCCTTGTCCCACCTCCAGCCCTCTGCAAAACTTAAATTATTTTTAATCTGCCATTCAGGCCATTAATGAAGAGAGTGATTAGGACCAGCCCCAGAGCTAGCCCCAGAGGTCAGTGTGAGAGGCATGGCAGTGGATCAGTAGCTCTTGGAAAATAGTTTTCCAGTTGAATAGTGGTTACACCTGTGCTAGGGTCAGAAAATTACTAACTTCTCATTTTGTGTTTTAAAAACATTTAAAATTTCGTCTTCAGCTGCAAATGGACTGCCAGGAATTAAAAGGAAAAGTTGTGAAAACCTCAAGGGAGATGGAAGCTGCAAAGTCTGCTGAAAGTTTCCATGGAAGCTGGGGGCGAGGGGAATTCACTGCTGCCGGTGGCAGAGCTGGGACTTGCCGGATGGTGTTGGTTTGGCAAAACCTAGGAGCCTCTGAACAACAGACAGGGAACCGAAGGGTTCTGAATCGAGTTCAACTTAACTTTCATTCACCCCATGTTGCTGAATTCACCAGATGGAGGTTTCTGAATCTTTTGCCAGTAAATATAAAATGTGCTGGTCAGGAATGCAGCTCCACAGAGATGGATGTAAGACACACTTGCGAGCTGGCGGGGAAAGGATGGACTCATTCAAGGGGATTGAGGCTGCAAGTCAGATGCCTCTTATAAGGAAAACCAGTGTTGAATAATTAGAAATTCTTTTGTCCTCTCAAATGCTGCAGAAATCAGTTGTTTTTTCCAAGACTGAGCACAATAGGATGCATCTCTTGTATGCCAGCATGAAAAAGCAGGATGCCAGGTTCGATCCTGCCACTGTGACTGTTTCAGTGCTCTCACCGGGCTTGGAAGGAGCATCCCAGTGGCAGCCCTCCCAGCAGCCTTTCAGAGTCAGCTTCATTTAGAAACCAGTTCTGTTGACCCACAGATCACTCGAGAGGAAGGGCAAGCAGGAAATTTGCTGCAAAATCAAGTAAAAAGCCTTTTCTTCCATGATTTTGCCTGCTTTGTTTCTGTCCTGGGCTGTGACACACATTGAAGCAGCTGAGCAGCCTTGTCCTGGATGTGAACATCCAGAATTGGCACACGAAGGTGTGCCAGAGAAAGACATGTGATGCTCTGGTCTCCTTGTCTTCCTCCTGGTGCGAGGACTGGTCTGGTTCCACTTGGAATGGTTCTGACAGAAGCATCCTTGGGTGCACCCCTTCTGCCCTGTCAGTGGAGGAGATGCTGCCCCTCTGCTCAGCCCTGGGGTCACCTCTGCAGTGCCGTGTCCAGCTCTGGACCCTGGGCACAGCAGGGCCAGGGAGCTCCTGGAGCGGGGCTGGCAGAGGCTGCAGAGCTCAGGAAGGGCCTGGAGCATCTCGGTGCCCAGGACAGGCTGAGGGAGCTGGGGCTGCTCAGCCCCAAGGGGAGCCCTGGCTGAGAGGGGTCTCGGCCCTGGGTGTCTCTGGGTGTCCCTGGGAGTCCCTGGGTGTCTCTGGGTGTCCCTGGGTGTCCCTGGGTGCCCCTAGGTGTCCCTGGGTGTCACTCTGTGCCCCTGGCTGTCCCTGTGTGCAGGGAGGGTCAGAGCAGGGCCCAGGCTCTACTCCAGGGGCCCAGGAGTGGCACCAGAGCCACGGGCAGGGACTGATCCCGGCAGTTCCAGCTGAACATGAGGAAGAATTTCTTTCCTGTGGGGTGACCAGGCACTGAACTGGCTGCCCAGGGAGGCTGTGGAGTTTCCCTCACCGGAGATATTCCAGAACCCTCTGGCCACAATCCTGTGCCCTGTGCTCTGGGATGGCCCTGCTGGAGCAGGGAGGTGGCACTGGGTGACCCACAGTAGTCCCTTCCAGCCTGACCCAGCCTAGAGTTCTGTGAAATGCAGATATACAGCTTTGCATATGTTTTTGTTTTCACCTCTTCTATACAGAGTTGAAAATTTGGGGTCTCATCTCTTATTGACCCATCTGTAAAATATCCAAGTTAGTACATAAAGATACTGTTGATAAAGTTGCCTCCACCTGGTGTTGGACCCCTTTAGCTAAACCACCACAACTTACATATAAATGTTACTCCATTATTTAAAATTTCTTCCAGCTCGCTGAACCCAAGTGAGAAATGAGAGAGTTGACGTGGCTCATCTTTCTGGTGCGTGTCTCCCTCAGGTTAGCTCGTGCCCTGGAGGGGAAAACTCCACCTTTATAGCTCTGGAGACAAGCCTTAAACATTGAGAAGTAATTGAAGTTTGCTGCAGGCGAGTTACAGATTGCTGCTGCTCTTGGGACTGTCTCTGTGGAAATTCAGCTTGATAAAGTTCACAAAGAACTGGAACCGCTCAAGGACACAATTGAAAAAACATTTTGGGAAGCCAGTGGAAGGTTTCCAGCACGGCTGGTTGCAGAAGCAGGAGCAAGGAATGCAGCCTGGCCTCCCCAGCATCAGCATCGCTTGGGATTTTTATCACATGTGTAGGGACATTTGGGATGTTTTCCTTTAAAAACAAGCCTGGCTCGTGCAGACGTGTAAGAGGGAATAGCAGCTTTTTTATGAGAAAAAAAGGCCTTATAATTTATACGCCTAATGTTTGCTTACATGAGATTATTTTTCTGCCTCTGAAGCGAATATTAAAGAAATGCTTTGTGATTTGTGTAGCTCTGGCATTGGCAGCATTGCCTCTTCAGAGCTCCGGAGGCTGCGGAGTTTGCACTCACCCTCACCAGCAGGAGGGACTGAAGTGACAGGGCTCCCTGGGAGCTTGGAAAGGGGAAACCAAGGGAAAGCAGGACGGATGGGAAGGGGATTTCATCAGTCTGGAAGTGGCACGTTTGGGTACCGGGGCTGTGACCCGTCCCCACAGAGGAGGGAAATGTGTCCGTGAACCAGAGGATGCCTGACAAAACAGTCAGGAGCTGGTGTTTGATTTACCCACCCTGCCGAGAGCCTTTCGTTTTGAGCCAAATAAAAACACTTCCTAAATAAAGGAAGTTCTGTGAGGGGGGGCTCAGGCTGGAGCAAAGGAGGCTCCGGGGGAACCTTGTGGCTCTGCACAAGTCCCTGACAGGAGGGGGCAGCCGGGGGGGGTCAGGCTCTGCTGGCAGGGAACAGGGACAGGAGGAGAGGGAACAGCCTCAGGCTGGGCCAGGGCAGGCTCAGGGTGGACATCAGCAGGAATTTCCCCATGGAAAGGGTGCTCAGGGATTGGAACTGCCCAGGGAGGTTTGGAGTGCCCATCCCTGGAGGTGCCCAAGGAATTCCTGGAGGTGGCACTCAGTGCTCTGGGCTGGGGACAAGGTGGGATCGGGCACAGCTTGGATTTAATGGTCTCAGACATCTTTCCCAAGCTGAATGATTTTGGGATTCTGTGAAAACATGTGGTGGAGCTGCTGGTTTATATCCTTTAATTTTACCAGGGTGGGAAAAGGAGGTACCCCTGATGTCTCCTCCTTGCTCGAACCTGTTCCATCCTGACCTCAGCACGTTGGGATGATGAACTGTGCTGACCCTGCCTGGAATACTGATACGGATTGAGCCAGGATGGTTGTCCTGGGGTTGTTGTTTTGTTCTGGTTGTTCCCTTTTCCCTCCAGGCTCCTCCAGCTGAAGTGTAACTTGCCCAGACTTGCACTGCACAGAAGTGGGAGGGAGCTTTGAGGCTGATACAAGCAATGGAGTCCTTTGGGAATAACAGACTCCAGGGATGGAAGTTAAGCTGTAACCCCATGCCAGTATGCTTTTGGTTTCTGAATTCCCGAAGGGAAAGGGAGGAAGTGGGAGCAGGACAGGGGATTTCTGCCAGACAGAGCATCCTGCCCACTCGGCTTCCCAAGCCGGATCTGGGGAGGGCAGTGCAAGCAGGGAAGAGGCTGTGCGGCTCGGGCCGGTGGGGCAGCACTGCGGGCGGCTGGGAGGGGCTGGGGGAGCCGGGATGGGCAAATGGGCAGCGTGCTCCTCTGCAGAGGCACAGGGGCAGCTCTCTGAGCTCCAGCTGCTGCTGCAGCCCGTGTGCCTGGGCTGTCTGCCTGCAGCAGGCACCTCGGCCCTGCCTTTATCCCTGGGACTCGGATTCCCTGTGACATCTCCGGGCTGTTGCTTCACCCCTGTGTTTGCATCCTCCCAGTGCTCCCTGATTGCTTAACTGCTTGTCAAGGACTCTTGAGAATCTCAAAGGAAACTCGGGAAGTGCAGAGTGGGATTACTTGGCCACCCTCCTCTCCATGTTTCTGTATGCTAAACAGAGTTGTGATAGTAGTGGCAGAATATAAACATCTGGGGTTGAAAAAAGTGCTGCAGAACCTCTTGTGCAGCCTGTGGAGATCTCACCCTTTTTGGGAAATAATGGCCAGCACCAGTTACCCTGCACTAAAACGTATTTCCTTTTTTTTCCCCTTTTCTTTCCAGACTTTATATTCAGAGCACCCATTAAATTAAGCAAAACAGGGGAACTCCGAGAAGAATATGAAAGCCAGCTAAGGAAGGTCAGTATTCTGGGTAATTGTGGTTTTCCTTTCAGAATAACTTGGATTTCCTGCAGGAATGCCATCCTACCTGTAGGGAAACCTGAAGGGCTCTTTTTTCCTCTTCTGTAACAAAGGTCATTTATTCTCTTTATGCTGTTCAGCCAGTTCAGGAAATGGCTGTAACTGAGCATTTAGAAGCCAAATTTTGCTTGTCTTAGTCTGCCTTCCAGACCATGGAAATATACCTTCTTTGGAGTGACTGGTTGGTTGTGGATATAATTCCGTAAAGGCTTTTGCAGCATAAGGCATCTCCTGCAATAACATCCTTCTCTTCAAAAACAAACTATTCCAAACTAGAACTTTCTATTTATTTTTAGCCAAGAAAAAAATGTCATTTAAAGACAAAAAAAAAAAAAGATAAGAGAATAAAGGCTTTTCAGCTGGTTTGGAATTAAAGTCCATGAAAATATTTTTTAGAGTGTTGATCTTTGTGATCTTATTTTCCCTTGATAGGAGTCCAACCCCTTGCTGATTATTTTACCTGCTGGGGAAAAGGAAACTGAGGGGTTTTTCATTGTTGAAGAATTTTCTTTGGGTTTTCACTTGTAGATCTCAACAAGTGTAAAAAGGGCTGGGAGGCTGATTGAGTTAGAAAACCAGTCTTGTGTGAGTAGGAAAATACTGCCTAGGTGATATTTCAGGTAAATAACCAGTGTGGGAAATGCGTGTGTGTGAGGAGACAGTTAAAAAGCATCCTGCTTCTCGTGTGGAATTAGCAGTGACACTGATGGACACTGTCACTGAAGGTGCCTAAGATAACTTTGGCTGACTATTTCATTAACTGCTCGTAGGAATTGCAAGCTCTTCTCCAATTCAGGTGCATGGCAGGAAGGCAGGGACACTTTGTGTGCAGAGCTGTGGGACTCAGGGCGTTTTCAGCAACAATTCTCTATCAGGTTTAAGGAAGTGCTTCTGCAGTATGGTCAGGCTGCAGCTGAAAAGGTTTTTGTATCTACAGCTTGACTTCAGCAAAAAGATACCGTGTGCAGTGCAGTGCCAGCACAGCTCCCTTCCCTTCCAGTCAGAAGGAAATACTTTACCATGTTTCTGGCATTTTGTCATGTTTTTGTCTTGTTCTTGTTCAGCCTGCTGCCTTCCCCTTCTTGCTCCCTGCCAGATGGGAGATGGATTTCTTCCCCCTGCCAGCTTAAACTCGCTTTTTGTGAAGCTCAGCTGAAAGAGCTGTGTGGGAGGAGATTCTGTGAATCGTCATCTAAGAGGAAATGGCAGTGAAATTTTGCTGGTAAAATGACAACTGATGATGCAGTCACACTGTTTCCTTATTCATGGAATCAGAATAGAATTACAGAATCACTTAGATGGGAAAAGCCCTCTGAGATGGAGTCCAGCTGTTCCCCCTGCACTGCCAAGGCCAGCACTATCCCGTGTCCCCCAGTGCCACATCCACACGGCTTTTACACCCCTCCATCAGTGGGGACTCCACCACTGCCCTGGGCAGCTGTGCCAAAGACTGGCTACCCTTTCAGGGAAGACATTTTCCCTGATGTCCAGCCTAAACTTCCCCTGGTGCCACTTGATGCTGTTTCTTCTTGTCCTGTCACTTGTTGCCTGGGATGAGAGACTGGCTCCCATTGCAGGGAAACAAAATTGTGAGTGTTGCTACTTTTCAAGAGTTTCTTGGTGTCTCTGAACTTCTGAATTAGGCAGGAGGAGACAGGAACTCAGGTTTGGGAATCTTTGTGTATGGTTGGGTTTCCTTCCATGTCTCAAGACACGGGGTTTCATCCCAGCTTCCCTGCCCATGGAGTGGGGATAATAACCCAAGCTGTCCTGAGGAAGGGAAAGGAGCACTTCAAACCTTTTTATATCTCCCAGATGTGAGTTATTTTATAAATCTGAACTCTTGACCTGCTTCCCAGCCGTTTGCAGTTGAAAACAAAGTACATAATTATGTACTGAAGAAATTTTATTTGACAGGGATAATCTCATAGTTTAATTTTCTCAGCTGGCTTTCAGAACGAGGTAGATATTGGCTGTCGGTGCAGAATAGCGAGATTGGTTTTCCTCTTTTGTGCCCTTGGTGCTCTTGCATTTTATGGTTTTCCAGAGGGGGCTGTGATCTCTGTGTGCTAAAAGCCGAGCTCATCCTGCCCAGCTGTCTCTGTCACAAGCAAGTCTGTTCCTTGCGAGCACACGCAGTGGGAGGGAAACTCCTACCTGAGGCATGTGCTGACATGCAGCTTCCCAGAGCCAGGGCAGACGGAGCAGGCTCCGGGAGGGAGCCAACCTGGGCAGTCTGTGGAGGCAGGAGAAGATACCAAACGTGAGTTTGCCAAACTTTCGGAAATAAATGTTAGTGTCAGGAATGAGGGTCCTGAAATGGGCGTTTCTTAAGTGAAAAATCATTAATTGCTCGTACAGCACTTCTTTTCCCCTGCAGCTGGGGTATCCAAAAGGACTGAAATGCATTTTCTGATAACTGTGCTGTTAACAGCAGCTGTTGGTCCTGCATCCAGTATTTCAGAGGTGCTACTCAGATAACACGAGGTCCTTCTCCCAGGGTACATATTTCATACTACATTGTTTCAGTTTCTTGTCCTCCTGTCCCAGCACAGTATTGCCACCTCTGGAAGAAAATTCTCTGGGAGATAATTTACATTAAGTTTACTTCAAATTTTTATTTTTGTAATTAGTACAGATTTTATCATTAGAGTTTGATTTTGTTTGCAACTTTAATTCTGGACCTAAATTCTTTTTTCTGTCCTCTTAATTAGGATTTGGATCCTGTTTTGCCTCTTTGACTTCACTGTCAGCAAAGCTTGGGTTGTCACTTCACACTAATTATGCAACAGATTTGCCCAAAATCCTTAAATATTCCCATGTGTTGTTAGATATTCCTGTGTCTTTTGATTTGGGAATTGAGTATAATTTTATAATTTAGCCAGAAACTAACTTCCACTGAGAAATACAGGAGGGACTCAAGTGTTGGGTAGTATCTCAGCCAACCAAAAAAGAAATCTTTATGATAAGTCTTGACATGAATTTGTTTTTCAGATGCTTCAAAAAACACAGAAATACTGTTGACTTAGAGCAGACTATTCATCATGTCTGCATCATGTGGTCACAATGTATGTTAGTCAGACACTGTTGTAGTTATTCCTCAAGATTATTAATAGAAGAGGAATTTAAAGATACATCTTAAAACAGCTCTAAGCAAGGAGTCAAACCGGTCTTTGAAAATATTTGCTGAACACTCACAATCAGCCAAACAGTGGAGTTTTTCCTGGTTTCTGCCTTGTTTCCTCCTTGTTTTCCTCCTTGTTTCTTTCTTCCTCATCTCTGGGGATTTGGATTCAGTAGGATTCAGATCCTTCCCAATTTGAAAATCACAATGTGCTTTCCATGTTCATGAACTCTGTTTCCTTTGTCATCCATGTGTCCATACTTTTGGGGTTTTCCCCTCCTCCAGCAGGGGAGAAAAGCACTAAATATTTTTGGAAGAATGAGGAGTTGTTGCAACATCCCCCACTGCCTTTATGAGTTAGGGAGCTTCTTAAGCACCTGGGATGCCTATGCCCAAATCTGAGGAAGAGCACAGGGGTTTGAATTCCTGGTGCTGTGGTTTGTGAGCAGGATGAAGATGTGTCAGTCAAAGGTCTGGATAACTTCTGCATGGAGGAAGGAGGGAGGATCTGTTCTATATACAGATACATGTAGACTATTCCTGGGGTGTGTCGAAGTTGGGCAAGAGGCAAGAGACAAGCTGGGGGAATGTCTGGGTGATGGAGGGAGAAGGGAGCTGGATGATGTTACCCTGAGCAGGGATAATCAGATGCTGTTATCTGAAGTATGTTCTGCAGAGCCTGTTCATCAGGAAAAGGTGTGGAAGGGAGAAAAGGGGTGTTTGATTGCAAGTCTGGGAAAAAAAAAAGAGGTCCTGGCAGAAAAGGGGAGTTTGATTCCTTAGGTGAGGAGCAAAACAGTGCAGCTGGGCAGGCAGCCCATCAGAGTCTGTGTGTCCCAGATCCTGGCATTCCCTTGCACTTCTCATCTGTGTTTGAAACTGAATTCAAGCTTTGAGCCTGGAGCCAGCTGTCAGGGGTGAGGTGGCCTCTCTGGACCTTCTCCATCCCCACACAGTGGTGAAGCAATGGGATTTTATCTCTCAGGTAGCTTTCACCATGGGACTTGGTGCATCTCACCTTTTATTTTAGGTGATGCTGCTTATGTGTTTGCCAAATTGTGTGTGCTGATTTCAGGCCACTGGAAGGCTCAAACTGAAATATCACAGCTTGCACTAAACTAGTTTTGCACATTTTTGTATGTAGTATGATCATCTACAAGTAGAGAAAAGCTTTTTGTATTTTAGAAAGTACAGTGGCAGAGAAGGCATTGTCCAGCCCTGCGTCTCACAGGGCCTGTGGTGTTTTGCAAAGAAGATAAAATCCACGATACTTGTGTATAAAACACAAATGTGGTGTAGAAGTAAACCAGTCTTCACATGATTGTGAGAGAAAGGCAGTGGTGGAGTAGAGAAATGAAGGCACAAAATTAAATGATGTGACCCAACTCTTGGTCTTGTCAATCTGTAAGTGTAGGACTTTAAATTATAACTACTGTAGCTCTTTTGTCATTATTTCCAGCTGAGAGAAGAGAAACTACAAGAAGAAAAGACATCTGAGGATCTGACTCATAAGTTCATTCTAGATGACATGGATGTTGGGAAAAGAAAAATGGAGGAACAGCAGAAAAAAGATGAGTCTGTAGTGCTGAAAGGGAACCAAGAGTGTGTAAGTAAGCTCGTGCTTCTCCTTGCTGCCCACATGTCAAATTTTTCATTCATTGGCTTTCCAGGATTCCTTGATTGAGTTTTTATAGTTTATGAAGGCTGTGAGCTGGCAGATTATAAAGCTCTTTGTTAATGAGAACTGTCTTCTAAGGTTTGTTACAACTGTAGATGTTCTTCTAGAGGCTTCTGTCTCTCCCCTTTTACCCTCTGCTACATGACTCTTCCAAGCACAGCACATCCCCTCAGCTTTGGGGTTGTCCTTGGTCTTCAGGCTTGCATGCATTTCCATGAACTTTTCTCCATGAATCTTCTGCAGTGAAGTTGTTTAACTGAAGTTCAACACATTCTTCATGCTATTTCCCATTTCATTTGGGAGGCTCTGCAGGAAATGCTCTTAAAATTTCCATTAGATAGGCTGACCCATGGGGGCCAAGTAACCAACACCCTGTAGTAAGTTCTATTGTAGATAAAATTAATGTAGATTTCTCACATTTTCTTGATCAATAAATTAACTTTATTCAATGACTAACAGCTATATGTAGGAGCTATGTGCTTATTTTTGTATTATTTCTGCCTTATGTCCTCTCAGTATAATCAGAAATGGGAGATTTGGGGATCTTTAACACTTTTGCAAGAAAGAGCTTTATTTTGCAAGTTATTCATTTGTTGTACATGTCAGCTAACTGTTCCTTGGTTGACTTCAGTGTCCTGAACGTCTCTCGGATTCCGAGAATGAAGAACCATTCCAGGGCAAGCAAGCACATCGGTCAGCTTTTGTTTCCAAGACCAGTGCCTACTCCTTTGCTTTCCTTTCAGGGTAAGGTGCTGAGACTTTATTCAATGTCCTTTAAAGATGTTCTTTCAACTCACTTTACACACACCTGAGATGCTCTAATTCAAATGGTGATTCCAATCTAAAATAAGTGATTTGTTTTCTGGAATTTTAGAGCAGATTCATTGGTAGAACATGGTGTCTGTCTGATTGCTTCCTACCTGGAAGTTAAGAAAGTTAATGTTCATCCCATGAAGGAGAAAAATCATTGCCTGTATATTTGAACCATTAGTCAGAAATCAAAATTCTGTAGGATGAACTCAAGAGTGCTGATGCCTTCTCCAGCACACATAGGAAGGGATAGCATCAGCCCCAAACAGCTTTTTCCCTGGAAAGCTGTTCCTTGGCGCAGTGGAAGCAGCTGAGTAACCAGGTGTGTTTCTACCTGAGGAGCAAAGGGGTTTCCCCAGCTTCCTCATTAGCGCTGCCCTCAGTTAATTATGAGCCGGGGGTGGAGGTGTTGGTGTGTTCAGCACTGAGCCCGTGAACGCAGACCAGGACTGCCACAAATCCAACATTCCTGGATCCCTTTTCCCCCAGGGTGTAGGAAGTATCTCTGCCAACCAGGTGCTGCTGAGGCTGATGCCTCTCCCACAGGTCCCTCAGCTGCCAGGGCTGTTGAGCTGCTTGTTCCCAAGGTCATGAACAGTCTCCTCACCCATCTGCTTTTCAGGAATTTAACCGCCAAGGTGGAGAGGAGTCGGAGCTGCAACGACACCATTCAGGAGAGATCCAAGAGCCGGCAGAGATCAGCCCCAGCCGCCAAAACAAAGGTACAGGCAGCATCTGGAAACAGGTTCCTGTGTGTATATGTTCTTATCTGAGGTTATACAGCACCAGTAATCCAGAGATATAAAATATGGGCATTGTGGCACTGTGTTATCGCCGTGGTTATCGCTTCCTTGTGGCTCCCAATAAAATCTGCTAGGTTAGGAATTAGAAAGCAGAAAAGCAGACAGGTGGCAGGGTTCTTGTGTGGCATTGGAGGCTAATTGGAAGTTGAAAGGGTTCTCATCAGGCTGATTTATCCAGGTAAAGAGAAAACACATTTCAAGGCCAGGTTGGACAGGGCTTGTAGAGAATCTGGTCTAGTGGAAGGTGTCCCTGCCCATGGCAGAGGGTGGAATGAGGTGGTCTTTAATGTCCCTCCTCCCCCAAACCGTCCCGTGATCGTGTGTGATTTCGAGTGCTTTTTACTTGTGACAAGAGCAGGTGTTAGACAGAAATAAGTTTGACACCCAGATCGTGGTGGACTCCGGAGTGTCCTCATGTCCCACATCAGCCATGGAAGGCACAGTGACAGCAGAGGCTGTCAGGGAGGATGTGTGGCACCATCCTCTCTGCCCTTCTCCTCTCATGTCCGTGTGCAGCTCCCTGAGCCTTTCCCAGCTGTGCTGCCTTGCCTTGCAGGTTCTGCCCGTCACGGGCGCCTCGACGCCGCTGCTCGGGGTGCTGTCGTCCACGCAGAACAATCGCTGCCTGTCCGCCCCGGACCTGACGGCCGAGAAGCGCCTGGTGCTCAGCGCCGTGTCCTCCCTGTCGGCCCTGCACAGGCCCGAGCGCTCCATCAGCCCCGAGAGCAACGACAGCATCTCGGAGGAGCTCAACCACTTCAAGCCCATCGTTTGCTCCCCGTGCACTCCCCCAAAGAGGCTTCCCGATGGCAGAGTCCTGAGCCCCCTCATCATCAAATCCACCCCCAGAAACCTGAACCGCAGCCTGCAGAAGCCAACCACCTATGAGGCCAGTCCTAGAATACTGAAAAAATGGGAGCAGATATTTCAGGAGCGTCAGATCAAAAAGACTCTCTCTAAAGCGACCCTTACGTCCTTGGCTTCGGAGCCTGGGGAAGACATCGCGGTTCCTGACATCAGCAACTCCAGCAGTTGCACTAAAGAGCAGCCACAAGTGCAGGATGATCACCTTGCACCTGACACAACAGGAGAGCCTCGGCCTGAGCTGGACTTCTTCCCTTCCGTCAGTGAAATGAAGCTGGGAAGAGGGAGCGAGAAGAACAGAGGTTCACAGCCCTTAACCACAGAGGATGGTGCTGCTGAACCAGATGTGAGACCAAACGTAACCTCCCTAAACACACGGGTGTCCGAAGTCCCTGACCTAAAAGTGAATACGTTCATGGACAAATCCTGTCTTAGTCTAGGCCCAAAAGTGCTGAGCAGAAGACTCATGGGTGTCAGTGCATCCCTGCCTGACAACAGCGTGCTCGGAGTCCCCATCAAGCCGTCGGGCAAAAAGCAGCTCAAATACCTGAACAACAGTGAGCTGATCAACGTCCAGAACAGCACCTGCAATGAGAACATCATCGGGGAGCAGCCCCAGCTGCTGCGGCGGGGCCGCAAGAGACGCTGCAAAACAAAGCACCTGGAGCACAACGGCTCCGTCAAAAGACTGAGGCACGTGGCAGGGGACGTGGGGCTGCCCCCGGAGGTTCGGGACGTGGAGCAGAAGCTCCAGCAAGAGGAGGAGGACAGGAGGCTGGCCCTGCACCTGCAGCGGATTTTCGACAGCGAGAACAGGACAGTGGACAGGCGGAAAGTCCGCGTGGATCGCTATCTGCTGCGGTCCAAGAGCACTTTGGGTGCCAAGTAGCACTGCTGGACAATGTTGCCTTTCTAGAGGACGATGAGGTTTATCAGATTATCTTATAGGAAAACTATTTTTTGCCCTACTTCCACCCATGCAGTTGTTTTTTCATTTCAGTGGTAAGACATTTCTAGGTCCAGTTCAGAGAGAAGCCAGAGTCCTTTCAGATATAAAAAAAAAAAAAGAGAGAGACTGAGAAAAAAAATCCTCCAGTCCTCTCTGGTCCGTTGGTCTGAAGGAATTGTCTGTCATCCCTGTGAATACACTGCAAGGCCTCCACAGGCAGTCAGGCACACGTGGGATCCCCAACTAGGAGTAGGAGTGTTGTGAACGTGAAGTATGAGGACCATCCCTTGCCAAGAGAAATGTGAGCTCTGCTCATAGAAATTGTCTGAGAGTCTTCTCCTCTCTGCCTGCCCCATTTTCTCCCTCAGGCTGCATCTGGTTGTGGGGTCAGGCTCTTATCCATGCTCCGTATTTCTCCTAGGAAGTCCTAAACTCCCATAGTACTTCCAAATGAATGTATCTCCCTGTCTGCACCAGCAGTGCAGACATTTGTCACTTTCTTGAAGCAGAAAGCCAAATGTAGTGAAAAGAAAGACCTAAAATAAGGATTTTACTGAAAAACCTGATAGGGACTTGTAATTTCATATTCATGACAGCAGAGAGAGGTCATGTGGAGCAGCTGGAGCCACACACTGAGCACTGGGACCCAGGGAGCTTTTCTCCCAGTCCATGTCTTTTCCAAACCAAGAGGGTTTCCTGTTCTTCCCTCTGATACTGGAGAAAGGGAAACGCCAGCCAGGGAGTTTCAGGAAGGACGTGCTCCCAGCTGCCACGTCCCTTGCTCAGTTCAGAGCTCTCTCAGCACACCTAGGCCTGTCCTTGCACATCCCAGAGGAGCATCCCGAGCGATCCAGTGCACTGCTGTGTCCTCCAGGCCCCTGCTGTCCCAGAGCACTGCCCTGCCCTGCTCCAGCTTCTGCCTTCAGCCTCATACCACTGAGAAAGCTCAGGTGAGCAATGCACTAAAAACTTCCACTTCCAGGCATGAAGTTGGGCCTGGAGCAGAGCTGCCTCGGAGCCTGGTGGAGCGTGCATTCCACCCTCTGAGTGTTTCTAGCTCTTCCCTGGATTAATTCCATGGATTATTTCCAGTAACGTAGCTCAGAAGGTGCCGTTCCTTGGCAGCTGCCTTGCAGAGTGTTCACTGGGACCCTCGGAGCCCACAGGGACCTCTGCCCGGGGCAGGGGCTGACCCATCCTGCCCCCCAGCCCGTGTGCCAGCTGCTAGAGGTGGTTTTGGGATGAGCAGACTTCCCTAGGGATGGTGTGAAGGGAGGGTGTGAAGGGAGGGCAGCCAGTGCGCATAAATAGACAGATCTGATCTAAGACAGCAGCATTGCCCAATTTCCTCTCTAAACATGGTTGCATTTTCTCCCTCCATCTTAAACGGTTAAAAAGAAAACAAGAACGGATTTTTTTTTTTCACTGCAAGGACCCTGGCAGGTTGTTTTTTTTTTTCCTAATTGAACTGGATTTAAAAAAAAAAAAACCACACAGAGAAAAAAAGAAATCTTATATTTTATTGGGTAAAATTTATATATTTTAAATACTATATTTCAGCAGATCGACACTTTTGTTTTGAGAAATCTTATAGCAATGATTCCATAATATATATCTCTATCTCTGTATCTCCTTGCCACACAAACTACTGGAAGGTTAAAGTTGCCCCTGGGGCTGGTGGGACCTGGCCTGCTCTGCCTTCCCAGCACTCTGGGCCCTCTTGCGCCGCAGCCTCGGCAGCTGCTGCTTGAAGCAGGCGCTTTTCACCCAAACTGAATCCTGCTCCTCTTTCCAGCTGTGATTGGAAGAAAATTAAGGAATTAGGGCCTTGACTGGACCTAGAAGAACAGCACAGAGAGAAGTAGTGATGGGCTGGATCTGCCCTTGGAGTTCAGGAGGGAAAGCCACAGCTTTAACTCGGAATCCATGCTGTTTTTCTGACTTTTTGAGCTAAAATATGCACTTCCCAGGTGCATTTAGATTTAGAATTATTTTTACAGGCCCCCTTCTCTGCGGCTCATCCCTGGAGCCCCAAACAGACTTCCGTAAACAGTTCCCTTTTTTCTCGTGGTGTTTGTGGGGGTTCAGCCAGGCCTGGGCTGCTTACACCACAAAAAAAAAAGATTTACACGCTGAATGTATCTTTTTTTTTCCCCTCTTAAAACAGATTTCACAGCCCAATGCACTAGGCCACTGTCTTAAATACCTTCTTTTGAAAAGGTGTTATAAATATTTAGGGGTTTGTGCGTTAATTTCCTGATTCCAAATCCAAGCTGGGCAGAAGTGCAGGAGGCAGTGCCTGGGCTGGAGCTTGTCCCCAGCCAAAAAAAGCTTCATGGGACCCCTCGTGCTCCCAGCTGCCCCCAAAACAGAGATCCCAACTACCCAAGCATCATGCACGTGGCATCTGCGTTCAAGGAGACCTCTGGATGTGGAACCACAATCATGTGGAAGCGTTGCAGCGACACAAAGCCAGGATGAATGTTGTATTAATTTAACACTCTCGAAGTTTATGTAAGCTTGCACAAAACAACAAAAATTGTAAATAATTACACTCAAAAGAGCAGGAATTCCCAGCCTCTCCCCTGTAAAGGTCAGGAATGACGCCACCTTTGCCAGAAACCATGCCAGCTGAGAAGGAAAATACCTCCTGCTGAATGGTGGATGCAGCACAAGATTAAACCAAGTATTTATTCACGCTTCTCTGAAAGTCCTTTGTAACCCTCAGCTGCCTTCCCTCCAGGATGAAGGCGTTCCTTGCCGGCTGTGGGACAGCACGGGCAGGGGAGTGTCCTCCCAAAATGTGAAGCTGTCTGACCCGGAGGGGCTGGGGCTGGTTCCGTGACAGAAGGACTGTGTCTGCCAAAGATGCCACCGACTTCCAGAAAGTTGCTTTCTGACTCTCTGGGGTTCTCTGCCCGGGAAAAGCCGTAAAGAAAGGTCTGTGTTTGGAGTCAGCGAGATCAGATAAATGAAGGAAAAGTGCCAAAAGGGATCATGCCAGGTGATTGTATGACATTGTTCTATATTGTCAGTATTTCTCTTCCAATGCTATTGTACATGCAGTGCACAGTATTCATGAAGTGTAGCTTGAACAAGCGCTTTGTATTTTCTCAGTGCAAGCAGAGGGGGAGATCGAAGCCTTAAAGACTCTCACTGATTTAGAAAACAAGCCTTTAGCAAAGCTGCAAGGGCAGGGCTCACTGACAGCCCTGTCCTGCCTCCCAGCTGGCCGGCGGAAGGTTGGCAGAGAGCTTGTCCCGCTCACGAGGGGAAGCATTTCGGGAGAACCTGGACCCTCTCGCTCTGTGGGGGACCCAGAACCCCCCCTGTGCAGGGTGGAGCCCCGCGGGATGTGCCAGGATGATCCCTGTGTGCCCCTCGTCCCCTCCCCGTGTCCCTGACACACCGCGGCGCACCCGCCCTGGGCTTAGCTCTTCACTATGCAAACGGCAACACCTTCGCCTGGTCACGGATGGGGGTGCGCCTGCTTTCCTTGGGATTTGCTGTGAAACTGTTCCAAACCCACCCAGATGTCGCTACACCTTCTCTCCAGTAACGCTTTAAATCGTTGTGCTTTCATGTTCTCCGCTCGCCAGCAGAGCACCCGCTGGTTACAGACTCTCACGGCCGTTCTGGTCCCAGCTGAGCCCCGTGGCTTCACCTGAATGTGTTACCGAGCGATGGAAGGCACCAAAGGACCACTGACTTGCATGTGTGAAATGTGTGAGTGGAATGACGTGCAGGCATCTGTCATGTTGTGGCTTCTGTTGTTTGAAACAGAGTAAATCCTGCTTGTGAAACAATTGTCACAAACCAGAAATGTGCCAACAAATGTGTACAAATAACAGTGTTCGTTTTAACAGCAACCAGGACTTGAACTGCAGGGCAAAGGCCGAGGTTCAAACCGAATAAAACCAGGTTCTGACAGTGAAACTCTTCACTTCTTGCTGTGCTTGGAAACAAGCAGGATCCTAGCGCTGCATGTCCCAGACAGGTAACACTTGCCTCTAGCCGAAGGAGATTGTGGAGTAACTGTAGAATCACAGAATCATTTGGTTGGAGAAGCCCTCTAGGATCATGGAGTCCAAGCACTCCTCCAGCCCTGCCAAGGCCACCACTGACCCCTGTCCCCAAGTGCCACATGCACATGGCTTTTAAATCCCTACAAGGACAGGGACTCAGCACTGCCCTGGGCAGCTATGCCAGGGCTGGACAGACCCTTCTGGGGTTTTGCCAGGCCCTGCTTGCGCTGGCAGCTCAGCTGGGAGCCCCATCGGGGCTGGGATGGAGATAAACACGGCCAGTGCTCAGAGACCCAAGTGCTGGTTCCTCTCAGGGCAAACCCATTTTACTCCAAGGCTGATCTCCCAACAGCTGGCTTTGGGCTGGAGTTAATCCAGCTGTAAATCCCAGGGATTCCAGCAGTGTCTCTATGGCACCCTGGCAGAGCTGAGCCCTCTCCCGCTGGAACACTGGGAGGTTTCCATGTGGGCAGGGAGAGGCCAGTGCTGCTCACTCATCCTGTCTGGATCCCTGGCATCTGCAGCAGGATATACTCGAGCTGTCCTTTCTGCACTTCCAGCTTAGCTGGCACCTCCGTGTGACCGGGAATGCTGCCAGAGGCTGCTCAAGGACTTGTGCCTGCACCACTCCCACCCCCTCTGCTCTCACAAACACAGGACAATGTACAGTTTCCTCTGGGAATGTCTTGGCAGAGCCAGGGCAACAAACCAGACCCAATTCCCACCAAAAGGAACAAAGGTACAAAGAGGGTCATTAATAACAGGCTTGAGCAAAGTCAGGTGAAAACTGATACCCGTTATTTACTCTCACTGTAGGAAGATGCATCTGGAGATGTCCAGATGACCGAACTGGGGCTGTTGTTTATTCTTTCAACATAAAACTGATATCCTGCATCAAAGCAGCTAAATTGGCCGTCCAGCTTAGCATCACATCTCCTGCAGTGGACAGCAGTGGGTTCCTTGTCATGGCAGCTGGGGCCAGGCTCTACATGAAGGGTCCAATTAAGGAGGAATAAACAGCATCCTCCTCACATGGCTCAGCCACAAAACAGGGGTGCTGTATCCTGTTGGAGATCATAGAACCATGGAATAGTTAGGGCTGGAAAAGATCTCCAAGCACTGCAAGGCCACCACCAACGCAGGTCCCCAAGTGCCACATCCACAGGGCTTTAAATTCCTCCAGGTATTGGGACTCCACCACTGTCCTGGGCAGCTGTGCCAGGGCTCGACAACCCTTTTGGGGTCGGACGGGGCTTGGAGCAACCCGGTCTAGTGGGAGGTGCCGCTGCCCATGGCAGGGGGTGGGACTGGATGGGTTTAAGTTTAAACACAAATCCTCGGCCATAGGAGCATCCTCTGCACGTCACGGGCGGGGCGGACTGCACTTCCCAGCGTGCTGCGCGGCGCCGGGGAGGAGCACTTCCTCCCGAGCTGCCAATCACAGGCGCCCAGGTGGCGCGGGCGGGGCGGGGCGGAGGCGGCGAGAAGATGGCGGCCAAAAGCGGCCGGAACGGGCTCCTGGACAAGGTACCGCGCGCGGGGCTCCCGAGCAGCGCCCCTCAGCCCTGAGCGTCCCCATTCCTGCGTTACCCTCATCCCTGGGCATCCCCCCTCAGCCCTGAGCGTCCCCATTCCTGCGTACCCTCATCCCTGGGCATCTCCCCTCAGCCCTGAGCGTCCCCATTCCTGCGTTACCCTCAGCCCTGGGCATCCCCCCTCAGCCCTGGGCATCCCCATTCCTGCGTACCCTCATCCCTGGGCATCTCCATTCCTGCGTACCCTCATCCCTGGGCATCTCCCCTCATCCTCCCTTCAGCTCTAGTCATCCCCTCCGACTGCTGTAGATACTTGTATAAGGAAAAATAAATAGTGGAAAGAATTCTACCCTATTCTCTTACGGCAAAGGGTTTGACTTCCACTTACTACTGTAATTGTGTGCTAAGTAACCCTGGAAGAAAATGCTTGAAAAAGCAGCCACCTAAAACACTTGATGCCCTGCAGTGATGTGAGAGCTCTCTCCCAGTTCTCCATGGTTTTCGGTCCTTGTGGCCGAGCTTTGTGCCTCACAAACCTCGTGTGACATTCGCCGTGTGCTCGCAATTCCCTCCTGCCGGGATAACTGGGCTTTTCCCTGTGCGGCTGCAGGGCAAGCACAGCGAGTTATACATCATATTTTAAAGAGGTTTTTACACTTCCAGGGGAGGGAAAGGAGCTCTTTGGACCGGTAGTTAATTAATCCAACTTGGGAGCTTCCGGAGCAGGAAGATCACACGAGTGAGATTGAGGATTGCTTTATTGGCAGCTAAAATTCCACCACCAGACACTGGGCTGTTTGAAATGTGGGATGACTTAGGATACTCAGGGCTCGGCCTGATGTGTCACCAAAAAATAATGTCCTTCAGGGAAAGGCAGACCCCTTGGAAAAGCTGAGCTGTCGTGTATGGGAATTGTTACTGGGGAAGATTTGAATATGGAAGAGTAGATTCCTGCAGAAGATTTGAATATGGAAGAGTAACAGAGTCCTTTGCTTTTGTTCTGGAGGATGGTTTTAACTGAAACTCCTCGTTTGTGCCTTTTAATTCTCCCCTCATACAAAGATAGTTGGGATTCTTGAAATTTTCCTCCATCCCCCAAGGGTCCGTGTGTAGCAGTGTGGCTGGAAAGGAGGGGTACATCCAAAGGCAGGAATTCAGCCCAGCTGTCACCTCCCAGGGGAGGCAGGGGGAGCAGCAAACACAGAGGCAGAATTGGCCCCAGAATTGACACGATGTGTGAGCTGGGAGCTGCTCAGAGACCCCTGTGGCCTGTGACAGGGTCTGGGAGCTGCTCAGAGGTCCCTGTGATAGGGGCTGGGAACTGCCCCGGGCACGGGGACAGCACTGCACAGGCAGCTCCTGGGTGCAGCTTTGTGTGCAACCAGGCCTCCCAAACAGGCTGCTGCCTTCTGCTCTGCCTCCTGCCTTGGTGCTCACGGCAGGAGCACGCGGTGGGATGAAATTCCCCTCACTCCCTTTGGTTTCTGTTGCAGTGGAAGATTGATGACAAGCCAGTGAAAATTGACAAATGGGATGGTTCAGCTGTGAAAAATTCCTTGGATGACTCTGCCAAAAAGGTGTGTTCCCCCGTGGGAAACTCTGATTTTCTGTTGTGCTTTTTGGGGGTTGGTTGTGCCCGTATCCATGCTGGGTCTGTGGCATCTCTTGTGATTCCCACGTTAATTAATCAGGATCAATTATCAGGTGCCTGAGCAGACATTCTTTCCCCATAGACTTTCTGCTCAGTTTACCTGTGCCACTGGGATTGTTTCCTTCAAACCCTTCCCTGAACAGTGTGTCAAATCCCTGAAAAGCACACAGCAAACTCGGCTGCCTGTTTCTCCCACAGGTCCTCCTAGAGAAGTACAAATACGTGGAAAATTTCCGTTTGATCGACGGCCGCCTCCTGATCTGCACAATCTCTTGTCTCTTCGCCATTGTTGCTTTGATTTGGGATTACCTGCACCCTTTTCCTGAATCCAAACCCGTTCTTGCCTTTTGTGTTGTCTCATATCCTTTACAGATCTTGTCTTGGTTACACCAAAAGGGTTTTATTTTCCACAAGAACAAAACCCTTCTGAATATTCCCATTTTCAGGCCTGTGGGAATTATACTTCCCGTCGTGTGGAGATCAGCTGACCATCAGGCAGTTTTCATGTGGCAGGAAAATTCCTGCCTGTCTGGGTGTAATGCCCCTAAATGTGGGTGATCTGAGGGTGGATCTGTTTCTTTGTTCTATCCATAGTCTGGTTACAGATGTGTTTGCTTTTCCCTAATTCCACAGGTCAGGTACTGAGAGGGCAAAGGGGGAATTCCTGCCAGCAGCTCTCTGCAGAGGGACCTGGACAGGCAGGACCCATGGGCTGAGGTCACTCCGTGAGGTTCAGCAAAACAAAGGATTAGTGGTGGCCTTGGCTGGAGGAGTGGTGGGCTCAGGGAATGCTTGGGCTCAGTGCTCTCAGTCTTTCTAACCTAAACATTTCTGTGGTCCTAAGGAGTTCTGTTGTTCCAGGCTGTTCTGGGTGTCTTTCAGAACAAACGGCTGATTTGTCTTGCAGCACTTGAAATTACTTAATTCCAAAAATGGGAAAGAGGAATTGCTTGGTCTGTGCTTAGGAGGAATGCCCAGCAACTGCTTCTGTGGCTTGTCCAGTCTCAAGTTTTCCCACTATCTCCCAAGCAATGTTAGGGAGTCCCAGACTGGTTTGTGTGTTAAGGGGCCTTAAAGCTCATCCAGCTCCACCCCCTGCCACTTCCACTATCCCAGGTTGCTCCAAGCCCCGTCCATCCTGGCCTTGGATGCTTCCAGGGAGTGAATAATAAATTATTAAAGCTAAAATTTATTACTTAATTTCTCATGCTAATGAAGCATCAGCCAAACATCCTGTTTGGAATTAATGTCAGGAGAGATGGTTAAACAGTGGTGTCTGAGGGGATCCAAGCACTTCTCTGCCTAATTTCTGCTTCTCCTTGCACCTTCTTAATCTCCTTAACTTTCTCGGCACGTATTTTGTGATGATGGGAATCCTGACCATTTATACCTCATACAAGGAGAAGAGTATTTTCCTGGTGGCTCACAGGAAGGACCCGGCAGGGATGGATCCTGATGACGTCTGGCAGCTCTCCTCCAGCCTCAAACGGTACCGAGTGCTCCGGCAGCCCGGGCATGGCCAGCGGGCACCGCTGCCATCCCCCGCCAGGGACCACCCTCAGTACTGCCCCTCCTTTAGAACCCCACAAATCCATTCTGCTCCATCTGGCTCCGTGTCCCAGTCTAGGAACAGGAGTGGCTCCAAGTGGTTTTGTGCCACAAACGTTCGTGTTTCGCTTCTCTGGAAGGCAGGGTGTAAAAGCCTTTAATTGTGTTAATTGTGAGTGCCCAGGTGGGAACCTCCAGTCCGAGGGGGTTTTCCCCTTAAACGAGAGGGAGATTTCTGTCCCGGCTGGGTTCCTGCTCTGAGGCCTGTCCCACTCCCGCAGGTTCGATGACAAGTACACCCTGAAGCTGACCTTCATCAGCGGCAAAACCAAACAGCAGAGGGAAGCCGAGTTCACCAAATCCATCGCCAAGTTCTTCGATAACAACGGGACCTTGGTCATGGAGGCCTACGAGCCCGAGGTGTCCAAGCTGCACGACAGCCTGGCCCTGGAGAGGAAAACCAAGTGATTGGGAGCCTGCCGGGAGCCTGCTAAACTAACACCAATAAAGTCAATGGCAAAGAAAGTGAATCATGGCTTCTCTTTTTGTCCTGAAGTCCTATTGCATTTTGGATAAGCAGGAATTCTAATGTTGGACCCAAGATTTGTTGAAGCTCACGGCTAAGCTTGGTCTGTGTGCCTGCCGTCCTGGCTCCGAGGTGAACCCCAAAGTTGGATTTTGGGGAGCCCCGTGAGGAGAAACACATCACCAATGCTGCCCCAGCGTCCTCTGCTTTTCCTGGCAGTGCTTCATCACATGGCTCTGTGTCCAGGGGGTTTTACCAATCCCACCTTTCTGTTTTGTGTTAGGAGTTCAGGACAAAACCTTCTGTGAAACAACCATTCCCTCGCAAACAAGTTTGCTTTATTTTTGTATTTATCTAATTGGGGGTAGAGGATTGTTTTATATAAAAACATTTTACGTGTTGTGGGGGAGAATCAAATATGCTACTTCTGTGTGCTCAGCCTTGAAGCTTCTCAGAAAGTGTAAAAGATTTTCCAAGCTCTGTCTGTCTGTCCCGTGGTTCCCTCGTGGCCTCTCCTGCTCCACTTCTATAAACTGGCATTTTTTAAAACAGAGATTTTTTGGGTTGTTTTTTCAATAAAAGGGAAGAATAGACATCAAACGTGTCCTGGAGCATCTCTGGGGTGTTTCATGGCTGGGAAGGGAATCCCAGTTCACAGAATTCTCAAGGTTGGAAGAGTCCTGGCATGCCCCTGGCACCACCACAATCTTGTCACCTAAACCTCATGCCCAGGTGCCACATCCAGGCACCAGCATTTCACAGTGCACCCACCTGGGCCCAGGGACTTGTGCTGACCGTTTCCTTCAGGATTTGTGAGGCTTCTTTCATCTCCCATAGCTGCCTTCCAGCCACAGAGCTGGGCATCCTGAAGTTTTGGTATTAAAGACTGAGGAAAGGAGACATTAAGTACCTCAGCCTTTCCTCCTGCCCTGGGCACAGTGCTGCCCTCCACATCCAGCAAAGGATGGAGACACTTCGCCCTCAGTTCGCTCCCGATGGATTTAGAGACATCTTTTTTGTTGTCTTTAACCTCAGTGGCCAAATTAAGCTCCAGTTTGGCTTTGGCCCTTCTCATTTTCTCCTTATGTAACCTCACACCATCCTCGTGGTCCCTCCAGGTTCTCTGTCCTTCCTTCTAGAGCTGATACACTCTTTTTCCCTCTGAGCTCCACCCCAAGCTCCTTGTTTAACCAGGACAGGCTTTCTCCTATGCCCCATGGAAACAGGCTGCTCCTGGTGCTTTAGGATTTCCTTCCTCAAGCACGTCCAGCTTTCCTGGACTCCTTTGCCCTTCAGGACTGACTGCTGTGTAAACCACACCATAGTCAAAACCCCCAAAATTTCACCGAAGACACCAGCCTCTAGGCCATGTGTTAATCAGGGTGGTTTTCCTGTTTTCCTGCTCCTTTCAGTATTCCCCCATGGCACTGAAGGAATTGAGGACACGACCTGCACACCTGCTCCTTTGCTCTGAAGTCCCTTCGCGTTGTCCCAGGTCCTTTTTCCTTCATCTCATCCCTGCCACCCTGGACGACAGTGGGTAAGTCAGAGGAGTTTCCTATTGCTGTCCCTTCCCCAGGGACTGGGCAGACTTCCCTGTGGGATGGGTCTGGCTGGCTTATCACGGCCTCCATTCCCTCAGAAGGCAGTGGATGAAGATGACTCCTTTTTATCTTGTAGAGCTGGTTGGGCTTGTCTGGCGCACCTCAGGGAACCCCCAGATGGACCTTCCTGGTTTTCCTGGCCCTCCCTCTCCACACCCGTTCCACAGGAGCACCTGGGAAGGCAAGGGCGGCCGGGAGGGGATTCTCCTGGCACCCCAAGCAGGGTCCTGCCTCCATCCCTCTCTTGGCTCCCTTCCTGCCTGTTGGGGAGAGGGTCGGCAGCGGCTCCACCGGTCAATCTCCTCCTGATACTCCACCATTCCAGCTGCCCCGCAGGAGCGCCGGGGGCTGAGCACATCGCCCGCTCGCACCGGCACAGGTATTGCCCCTGCTGCCCTGCAGCATCCCGGCAGCTGGGTCCCCGCCCTCCTCCTTGGCCCCGCCGGCGCCTGATCCGCCCCCCCGCTCCGGGAGCCGCAGGAAGAGGCGGAGCGGGGCGGCCCCGGCGCGGCGGCGGCAGCAGGAGCGGGGTCTGCGGG
>VZRF01015557.1:41836-69402 GCA_013396875.1 Vireo altiloquus | reverse complement strand
AGGAGGGGTTTACCTATCCCCGCCTTCCCCGCAGCACCCAATTCTTGGGGGTGGCCCTAAATAAGAGGAGGGTGGGAGGATGGGAAGCTCAGACAGGACACGGCTCTCACCCCCCTTCCCCCAGCCGTGTCCCCTCCACCCATGGCGATCTGGAGGGATCACCCTCACACGGCCTCCAGGGATGGGGTCAGACAATCCCTCAGCTCTGGCTCGGCCAACGCTGAGGCAAAGCTGCCCAACAATGGGGGGACTCAGCCACCACACAGATGGTGTCAACTCTGAGGAGCATCAAAGTGTCCCCCAGTGGGTGCCTTGTAGGTTCTATGAGAAGGTCCAGGCCCTGCATCAGGACCCCAAGGCCTCGGTGGACAACCCCTTGCTGGCCTTCAGCCTCATCAAGCGCCTTCACTCTGACTGGCCCAACGTCATCTACAGCGACGAGGCCACCAGGAACACCCAGGGTATGGGGGAGATGCTTGGCTGTGTATCCCCTCTGTCACCTGGGCAGAGCCAGGAGGTGGTGGGGAGAGGATGGAGGAGCAGGAGAACCGATGGAAGAGTGGAACATGTGGAAGAACAGGAGAACAGATGAAGGGGAAGAGTCAATGGGTAGAGGAACAGGAGAAGGGATGGAGGAGCCAGGGAATAGATGGAGGGCCTGGGGAATGGGGGGAGAAGCAAGAAAATTGTTGGAGGAGCAGAATGGATGGAGGAGCAAGGGAACAGATGGAGATGGAGAACAGGTGTAGGAGCAGCGGAATGGATGAAGGAGCAGGATGTGGGGTCCCCAGGGAGAAGAGTTGATAAGGGTGATTGCACCTCAGAATTTTGTTTATCCCCCTCGCATCTCTCTCCCACCCTGCAGCACTCCATGCTGGCCTCGGGGAGGTGGAGCAGGAGCTGCCTGGGACCGAGGACCTGGACGGGGCGGCCAAGGCGCTGATGCGGCTGCAGGATGTCTACGCGCTCAGCGTCAAGGGCCTGGCCAGCGGCCTCTTCCAGAGAGCTGGGCACCCACCCCTCTACAGCCCCGGCCGGCGCGTCTCCCTCTCTGCCGACGACTGCTTCCACGTGGGAAAGGTCAGGGTGAACCCCAGAAGCCTCCACAAAGCTTCTCCAGCCTGGGATGTTGCTTCCATAGGGATAGACATTGGGGGTTTTTCACATGGGATGAGATGGAAGTGCAGGGGCAAATGGGGATGGAGATCGAGAGGGATCGAACAGGAAAGGAAGGGATGGGGCAGGATGGGGATGATGTGGCAGGGAATGGGGATGGAGGTGGCAATAGGGAAGTGACAGATGTAATGGTACAGGATGAGCAGGAATTGGGATGGGATGGGATGGGATGGGATGGGATGGGATGGGATGGGATGGGATGGGATGCATCCCTGGCCTGGCTGGCAGGTGCAGGGATGTGTTGCCCTGCAGGTGGCCTATGACACAGGTGACTATTACCACTCCATTCCGTGGCTGGAGGAGGCTGCCAGCCTCTTCCGCCTTTCCTATGGCAGCTGGAATCTGGAGGACCGGAGCAGCCTGGAGGATGCTCTGGACCATCTGGCCTTCTCCTACTTCATGGTACAGCCATGAGTCCACTCCCCATCCCCAGTGTCCAGTAGAGCCAAACCATGGACGGGGGGATAGGTGCTCATGATGTCTCTACTCCCCCCATCCAGGCTGGAAACATCTCTCATGCCTTGAGCCTCTCCAGGGAGTTTCTCCGCTACGGTATGTGGGACAACCCTGGATGCAGCAGGAAGAGGGGAAAGATTTTGGGATGTCCCCATCACCTCTGCATGGCACCAGCCTCCCTCACCCCATTTCTTGTCCCCACGTGGGGTAATTCTTCAGGGACCGATGCCAGGGAAGGGGGTTGATGGGGATGTTCTGGGTGACACCACCTCCCCGGCAGATCCCAGTAACCAAAGGGTGTCGAGGAACGTGGCCAAGTACGAGAAGCTGCTGGAGATGGGGACAGGGGCAAGTGCCAGCCCCTTGCAACGCCCCAACAGCACTCGCCTGCAGAGCCGAGATGCCTACGAGGAGCTGTGCCAGCGCCCCAGGGGGCAGGTGAGACTGGCAGGGGTGCCGTGGTCCCCCACCACCACTGTCCCCTCCTCATGCCCTCCGTGTCCTCTTTCTCCTCAGCCAGCCCCAGAGCGGCTCCTGCGCCTTGGCTGCTCCTACGAGACCAACAGCAGCCCCTACCTCCTCCTCCAGCCTGCCAAGAAGGAGATGGTCCGGATGCGACCCTATGTGGCTCTGTACCACGATTTCATCACTGATGCTGAGGCTGAGACCATCAAGGGGTTAGCAGGGCCCTGGGTGAGCCGTCCCTGTCTCCAGGGATGTCCCTTCCCTGCAGCAGGGTGTCCCAGGAGATCCTGATCCAGGGTGAATGCAGAGACAGGAGAGGTTTTAAGGCCAATGCCTCCTCCAGGGAGTTCAAGAAGGGGCTTGGAGCAACCTGGTCTAGTGGAAGGTGTGCCTGCCTGTGGCAGAGGGTGGAACTGGATAATCTTGGAAGGTCCCTTCCAACCCAAGCCATTCTAGGATTCTATGAGACCCTGAGGGTGATGGCCCCAGCTCCATCTCAGCCCCCCAAAGGATTTTTTGGAAGAAACCAGGTCCACAGATGCACCTAAACCACTTCCCAACCAGGCTTGACTTGGTGCCACCCTACTGCATTGGCTCCACCTGCTGTCACCACTTCCCTCCCCTCAGTGGGACACCTTGGGGCGGGATGTTTGGCAACCAGCTGGTACAAACGCACCAGCTTTGACCCTGACCACAGCCCTTGCTTGGTGTGAGGGTCCCCATGTGTAGCAACATGCATCTCCCATGTGTCCTTCAGCTGCAGAGATCCGTGGTTGCCTCTGGGGAGAAGCAGCAGAAAGCCGAGTACCGGATAAGCAAGAGGTATTGGCCACCCCTGCCCTGTCCTCCAGCCAGCAGGACCATTATGGCTCCATAGCCACCTCTGAGGCGGCAGTGAAGCCATGCTGGGAGGCCTGGCTCCTCCAGCAGCACCCCGAGGGTAAAGGCCAGCCACGCATGGACTCGGGGGGCTGAAGGTGGGGTGGTCCTGCAGCGCCTGGCTGAAGGACACGGCCGACCCCGTGGTGCGGGCCTTGGACCAGCGCATCGCCGCCGTCACCGGCCTGGACCTGCGGCCACCCTACGCCGAGTATCTGCAGGTGGTCAACTATGGCTTGGGAGGCCACTACGAGCCACACTTCGACCACGCCACGGTCAGGGAGCTGCTAGGGTGGGCCGTGGGGGAACCGTGGGGTGATGCCCGGGATGGTGCTCCTCGGGCAGACTCTGGGATGCTCCTGGAGGTGGTCCATGGGCTGGACTCAGGGGTGGTCCCTGGGATGTTCCTGGGGATGGCCCCTGGGTTGGCCTTTGGGGTGGTTCCTCAGATGTTCCTGAAGGAGAACTCTTGGGTAGTCTCTCAGATATTCCTGGAGATGGGCCCTGGGATGCTCCTCATGATGCTCCTGGGATGGTGCCCAAGGGGAGACCCTGAATGGTCGCTGGGGGTGTCCCCATGGTGATCCCTGGGTTATTCCCAGAGATGTTCCTAGTGATGAACCCTGGGATGGCCCCTGGCAGGGGTAGGATAGGTGGTCCCAGGATGGTGATCCCTGGGTGGGTACCTGGGGTATTCCTGGGAAGGGAGGAAAGGAGGGAGGAAGGGAGGAAGGAGGTGAGGGGAGAAGGAAGGAAGGAGGGAGAGAAAAGAAGGCAGAGGGAGGGATTTTCTGGGGGGGAGCAGGGTGGGGCAGCTTAGAGCTGCTGGGGCATGAGGTGCCTCTGGGCTGAGCCATGTCAGTGCAGGACTGACTGTCCTTGCGGGACTGGCTGTCCCCACCTCCCCTTTTGGAGCAGTCCATGAAGAGCCCCCTGTACAGAATGAAGTCGGGCAACAGGATCGCCACAATCATGATCTACGTGAGTCCTCCCTCGTTTCCAGGCCTGGAGAGACAGCACTAGCTTGGTCCTCAGGGTATGGGATGGGTGATGGCAGTCCTAAAACACTGCAGTGGGTGGGAAATGCCAATGCCTGTGGAGTATTCAGGAGTTTGTGCTGTGCCAAAGTGAGTGGAACAGAGTCGGGGCCCAAGGGAAGTTTTGTGCCTCAGTTTCCCTGTGCAAAGGAGCATCAAAGGGAAAGGGAGATCCATGGCTCCTATTTTTGCTCCTTTTCCAGCTGAGTGCAGTGGAGGCTGGAGGCTCCACTGCTTTCATCTACGCCAACTTCAGCGTGCCCGTGGTCAAGGTGAGCGGGACATGTGGAATCGCTGGGAGCAGGGAAGGGAGGAGGCTGCTCTCGGGATCTCAGCTCTTGCAGGGAGTTGTGGTCAAGCCTCTCATGATGCCAATCCCCAGCCCCAAATGGGGTGCCAAAATTCATTCTTGGGGATCCCAGCTCTGTTTTAGGGTGCCAAACCTGTCTCTACTCCACAGAATGCAGCTCTTTTCTGGTGGAACCTGCGGAGGAACGGGAATGGTGACGGGGACACCCTCCACGCCGGCTGCCCCGTCCTGGCTGGGGACAAGTGGGGTGAGAGACACTACCAGGTGTCACCCCGGGGTGACACGGGGTTGGAGGGACAGCTCCACCAGCAGGGAGGCAAGAGGGGCTGGGAATGCACAAATATCCCGGATAACAGGGAAAAAGTTCACCGATACCAGCGCAGGGTTAGAGAAGGGTGCAGAGGGATGGGAACAGACAGGGGTCCGTGTCCTTGTCCGTTCCAGTGGCGAATAAGTGGATCCATGAACACGGGCAGGAGTTTCGGCGGCCGTGCAGTGCTGACCCACAGGACTGAGCCACCATGGGATGACAGATGTGACATCTGCAGGTGGCAAAGCCACCCCGGCACAGCGTGTCCCCAAGGACGGAGCAAGGGAGGCAGGAAGGGAGGGAAGGGGGTAGCAGTGGAGGAGGGGGTGATCGGGAGCGGCACTTGCTCAACCACGGTCAAATTGGGTGAAAATAAAGTCAAAAGACACTAAACTGGAGTTTATTCTGGGGTGCCAAACCCTGTCCCTGGGGCTCCCATCTGTTTCGGAATGCCAAAATCCAGTCTCGGGTAGAAGGCAGCTCCTTCCAGCCGTCCTGGCCCCTCGCCTGCCTGCAGACAAGTTCCCTTTCTCCACCCCGACCGCAGTTCCTACATGACTGGAAGGCAAAGCGCAGGCGGCCGGGATCCCCGGCAGCGCACGGAGATCGGGAGCTGACCCCCGGCACCTCCCGTGGGGACAGTGGGTGAACGAGGGTCAGGCTGAAGGACCCTTCTGGCACAGCAGCTCCCTAGGCCTATCCCGCCTCATTGTCCTGCGTGGGCTCCTATCCCCGGCCCATTGCTCTATCCCCGGATCATGGCTCTATCCCCGGATCATTGCTCTATCCCCGGCCATGGCGGGCCCGGGGGGGGCCTCGGGCTCTGCCCGCGCTTTTCCGCCGCCTCAGACCGCAGGTGTTGGCGATGCCGGGCGGGCGGGGCGCCGTTCGCTCCCTCAGCTAGCTCGGCTTCTTTTAGCTGAGGCAGGGAGGGGGTTTTTGCCCTTTCTCTGGCCTTGGAGACTGTGGGAGCAATCCCTCGGCAGCTTTTTTCCTTTTTTTTTTTTTTCCGCTGAACTGTTCGGTTTGGTTTTGGTCTGAGATCAGACTCGAGGCGAGGAGCATCGGCCGGGGACCGGCGGGAGGAGAAGGGCCGCTCTGCCCCGGCCCCAGAGCTCGAGACGGCCGAGCCAACAAGAGAATGGACACCAAATCCACCAGCGTCATCTGCTGTGAGGAGGGGACCCATGCCAGACATTCACCAGGTTCCCATCTGTTTTGCCCGAGCTGTGTGAACCCTTTGGTTTTTATCTCTCCTGAGACAGGAGCCGGCGCCATCTTTTTTTTCCTCCCCCCTCACCTTGCGCCGTTGGGGTGTTTTTCCTTTCCCTGGCATTTCGTTGTTTGGTTTTTTTTTTTAATCCGGTGTGTGTGGGGAGTTGGGGGGGAGGGAGAGCAGTGGTGGTAAGGTCCTAGCGATTCAATTCAATACCTAGCATTTATTCATTTTCTTTTTCTGCGCCGTGTGGGCACTCTGTCAATAAACGATCGGGAGGAGAGGGGTTCACTTTCATCTACTAGTGTTAATCTCCTATTGGCAGAAAGGCATTGTTGGAACCTTCTTTTTTTTAGATGAAACACTCATTCCAGAGCGTTTTTCTCCTAAACTTGTCTCTAAACCGAGACACCTGTCTAGGTGAGATTTGGATGAGATTCAGATCCTCCAGGATAGAAACCCAGCTTCCCAGAGAGGTCCAGGTCACCATGTCACCTCTTGGCTTCTTTCCCAGCTGGAAGGAGGACAGAAATCGGGGAGGGGGATAGAAACTGCAGACAGACCTCTCCCAAGGCTCTCCTACTTGCTTTGCGTTCAAACTGTGCGTTTATCACTCCTTGGCTGTGTTCATCCAGCCGTGGATTAACCCTTCCGTAGGCACACAGGGATAGGGGGTGAGCTGCAAGGAGCATTTGGGCAGCACAGCAGGAGCTGGAGCACTGGGAAGAGGCTCCAGCAGCCCTTTGGGGTTGTTAAACCTGCCTGAATGTGAAACAGCTTGAAGATTTCCAGTTTCTCCCTGATCCTGCTTTTCAGCTAGCAACAACCACCACAGGACTCAGAGAAGGCTGAACAGAGCACAGGTTACTCACCAGCCCCAGTGCTGGGGTTTATTACTTCCAGATGTTTCTGTACACGTGGGAGTCATTGGTCATGGAAAGGAGGGGGAAAAGTGAAAGCTGTGGCTAAATTCCTCCCTCCTCTCCACACTGGGGTGCAGGGAAGGGATGGGGGAGCATTTTAGATGACAAGAGGCTTCCATGAGTCACCAGAAAAACCCACGGGTTGGGTCTGGCGCAGGAACAGCTGGACTAATCCTCTTCCTCCACGAGCTGCTCCGAGGAGCCCAAGTATCACAGCTACAGGGAAAGCAGGAATTCCTACTCCAGGCTTTTCACAAATGCTTTATTTGTAGGCGAGGGAAACGGACACAAGAAGACAAGACCAGGATGAGGCTGACATGGGACACAGCATGTGGTCTCCAGAGAACTGATGTACACACACACACACTCAGTTTCCTCCTGGAAACAGCAGCACATGGCAAGAGGTCACCCTGCCACACTGGGAGAGCTCAGCCACAACTGGCCAAGTATCCGGCAGCAAAATTTGGAGCAAACACCCAATCCTGTTCCTGCTCTGTTGGATGCCACATGGACACAGTGCCAAGATGCAGCATCATCGGATGGATGACACAACCAAGGGATGCAGGTTTGGGCCACACAAAGGGCACTTCCAGGCTGTGAGCAGAGCGCCAGGCTCAGAGACGGGGGTAGAAGGCAGTAGGGGCAAGGTTTCTTGGAAGTGATAAGCCATAAACTCAATCTGTCGACCTTGCCTAAAGATCCAGGTCAGGATTTCCAAGAGTGTTCATTACCAGTTCAAACCAGTGAATGGCTGGTTGTCAGGTACCTCCACACAGCCCTTTTCCCAGGCCTTCCTGCTCCCAAAAGAAAAGGCAGTAGTGTAGAAGACAAAAAATGTCAGTGCTAAAGTCACAGAATCAGAATAATTTGGGTACAGAGCAACCTTAAAGCCCACCCAGTGCCACCCCTGCCATGGCAGGGACACCTCCCACTGTGCCAGCCTGCTCCCAGCCCCAATGTCCAGCCTGGCCTTGGGCACTGCCAGGGATCCAGGGGCAGCCACAGCTGCTCTGGGCACCCTGTGCCAGGTACTAAATTGTAAAGAAACTTTTTCCTAATACCCAGTCAACCCTCCTGGGGGGATTTTCCAAGGTCTGTGTTGCCCAGCTCCGCCTTTTGCAAGTCATCCCAACACTGCTTGCAAATCACAACCACGTGGAAAGCAGGGCTGGAATGGGCTTCCTCAGCTTGTCCAGGCCTTTCCTGTGCCAAAAGGGGAAAAGTAACAACTTTACCTATTGCTGCATCACCTCTGCAGACCCCCTGTCACAGTATAAGGGGAAAATTCCAGCTGGACAGCCCCAGGCCCGAGTTTAATTCCTTACTAAAGGGTTGTTTTATTCAAAGCAATAGTTCAAACCTGCTGTGGCAATACAGGAAATAATCTTTTTCCAACAATCCAAATGCTCCAGTCATCTCCAAGTCCCTGATGGCTTTGTCCAGTGCACATAATCTGGCAAAACTCATCCTAGGTCTTGGACATTTATTTATTTAATTTATTCAATTAAAATGAAGCCTGCAACAAACCAGCATCCTAAAGTGCATCTCCTGCTCCTGCCAAGCCTTGGGATCTTCCATTGGGGAAGTTGCCACTGATCCTTAATCCAGCAAGTGAAACAAAACCAAGAGAGGTTTCTAAGTAATCCAAAGGCTACAGGAAAAATGGAAAGCTGGGAGTTTTTTGGGGGAATTTTTCTCTGTCCCTGTTTCTTATGAATCAAAGAGAAAATTCCTTCTCTCTGCAGTTACTTTTACCACAGCCTATGTATCCTTCGCCAAATGCCATTTATCCCAGCCTGCACCTCCCTGGAAACTGCAGCAGCAGCATTAATGTTTCTCAGACAAAAGTACAGGCTCAAAAATGTGTACGGCTTGACAGAGTCCAAAGGAATTTCCCTTCCACCCATCCCCACAGTGCTGCTGCTGTCCCTGGAATCCATTTTTTTAATCCAGTACCACATGAGTCCCTGAGCAGCCACCTATCCTGGGCAAGGCAGGGTTGGGAGCTGGCATGGAGCGACGCACCATTCAATTAAACAGGCTCTTGAAATATTTATTTTCTTTTCACTCACTCAGTGTTAACAACAAAACAGAATCCTGGGGAGCCCACAGGATTTCAGAAATCATTTTCCAGTGGTGCTTCTAGAGAATACAAAACTGATTTGCTTTCTATGGAGGGTTCTGTTTGGTTGGGCATTTTTATGACCTCACAAATCAAAGGGATAACGCGAGGAATTCTCCAAGTCAGACTCTCCAAGTTACTTCATCACAGAGGAATGTGATTTCACCACGATCATTCATGAGTATGATCCCAGCAAGTGAGACTCTGGATATACATGCTGGATTATTTAATCCCTAACAATCTGAACAAAGGAGTCGCCTGGAAAAGAGAATTTTGCCTGTTTTGGGGACATGGCTGGGTAAAGAGCTATTTTGCATCTCAGCTACTGAAGATCCATTGAATCCACTGGGAACTGAACCAGGATGGACACTACATCAAATTAATGCAATAATTAACATGGTGACTCACAGAGGGAAGCACAGAGAACCAGCAATTGCTCTTGTGACACCTGAGTGTCGATTGCCAAAGTGCCAGGAGGGCATTCCTCTCTGGAATGAGGCTTCCCTGTCATTAATCCAGGCGCTTCCCACTCTGATGTGTCAGGGAAGGGACATGGAGCAAGGCCACAGCTGCTGTGCCCGGTGAATCAGAGCTAAGTGGATCTCCACCAGGCCCAAGGCCAGAGCTAAACCCTTTGCCCCATCTGCACCTCTCAAATGCCAGGAACGCCTGATGGCTCTTGTCATGGGATGCACAGGGGAGCTCCCAAATCACCACAGAACTTTGCCTCGGCAAAGCAGGGTTAAAATTATCGGACAGCAGCAAGGGATTATGGACACCAGGCAAAAAAAGGGATTTCAGACATCCACCAGCAAAATATTGAGGAAAACTGCTTCAAAACATGTCTGCTCTTACACTCAAGAATGACTCTTAGGTGAAAGCAAGCCCACAAACTGTGTGTGGATAACTGAACCCTGAAGAAAGCTCTGTGCACATGGAATTCTGGAAGGCAGGCAGCAAAATGGTCTAGGAAGCAACAGTGGAAACAAGGTCCTTCCTCTGATACTAGAGGGAACAGCTGCCTACACCTCTGCATCAACATCAGTAGGACTGACTCCAAGCTCTCCCAGGGTTTTTCCTACAGCCCTTTCCACGTTTTTCCATCCCAAAGGCGGTGATCTCTGCTCAGCTGTGGGTGGCAGCTACAAGAAGGGAAGAACAAACACATTCCAGGGGCAGAAAACAGCCAAAGTGCCTGTTTTCCACACTGTCCCTGCTGCTCTTGGGTCTTCCCCATAAACGCAGGTTCAGAGTCCTCTGGCCTGGGATGTGTCTGTAGTAGATGGAGTTATCCAGGCTCTTCTTCCCAGAGAGGAATTGAAACGAGCACTAGAAAAACTGCAAGACTCTGAAATGGAACTCATGGTCTCCCCCTCGCCTTTTTGATTTACAATCTCATCCAACTTTGCCCCGGAAAGTGGCCTCCAGGCTTTTCCCACAGCTTAACCCCTAAGGCTGGCGCCGGCGAGATGAAACCGGAGCTCCCAATGAAGCCGATTCCTCGTCTGCTTTAGGGGGAAAAAAAGTGTATATATAAAACCCAAAGCTAAGGGGCACTTCCAAGATGATTCTATGATTCCACGGAGAAATCCTGAAGCCTTTGGCTGTGCTGCAATGCCCTCAGTGGATCTGGACTGCCAACAGCCCTTCTGCACTTGGGTCCAAGAAAGCCTGAGAATTGATGGAGATTGGTAGGATCAACTACGTGGGATTCCAGGAGGACTTTCCTTGTGGCAGCAGAGAAGAGGATCCCACTTCCAAGGGCCTGAAGAGCTTTTCATGGTCTTCAGTAGAAGCTGCTTCTCAGCAAGGAAGTCCCTAAGAATTTAGGTATTCTGGAGAACTAGTTCTAGGGCATGAATCTCACACCAACTTCTCACTGCTGCTGGACTGGGAGATGAGAGGATATGGATACATCACAGTGGCCTCTGGTGCAGTTTATTTACAATGGGAATCAGTGCTGGAGAACACCAGGATATTAACAAGCAGGAAACACACTAGGAGGCAAAAAAGAGAGTGGAAGAAAGACCCCACGTTAGCATCAAGGTATTCTCTGCAAACTCTGCAACAACCTAAATTTAGCTGTAAAGTCCTTTGGTCCTCTCCCTATTTACACATCAACGTACACTATATCCTTTCACTGGATTTAAAATATGCAGTCCACAGTCCTGCATTCCTACACTTTCATCCCCCAGGGACGAGATAAAGAGGAAAATAAAGAAAGATGTCATGCAGCAATACCTCTTTAGCATTGCCACTCTAGCATAACACTTTCTGGGGTTTCCAGCTTTTGTAGAGGAATTCTTAGCTGAAAGCAGGAAGAGTTTTCAGGACTGCTTAAGAAACAGGCTTATTGTACCACTGAAATACAATCCTGAAAGAAATCAGCACCTTCTGTGAGGTCTACGCTTCATGGTGTTAGTGTAACTAAGACTTTGGGAGTTTTTCCAATCAACCTTATCAATCACACCCTTCTCTCACTGCCTGGCTGATCACAGAGGCTTGGCTTCCACAGGCCATTTTCATAAGAAAACATGTAAATTTGGAAAGTCTGCAAAGTGAAGCACATAGCTTTACCTGCCTCATCTCACCAGTATTTCTTGGCCAAGGGAGTGTGATGCAAGGCCTTGGTTACTTAACAAAATATTATTTAAGCTAAATGCCATAAAATTTGCCATTTTGCCTTCTGGCAGGTTATGAAGAAAGAAATCAGCTTTTCTCCTTCCTTCAAAGGAAAGAGGTTTCATAAACACATGTAAATACATGAAATGTTAAAGGGAACACAAACACCAAATGTATTACTGGCTGTGATTCAGAGCTGTTTGTTTATCTGTGGTTTTTAGCACCACGCTAGAATTCCAACCTCCCACCTCGAGAGCCAAACAGGCAGTGAGAGCAGGAGCTCTGCTCAGGGGCACAGCTCCGTGGAGCCTTACCACTGGAATCCACCGATGGGCTCTGTAAACCTGTGACGGATCAGGAACGTCGCAACAGCTTCAGCAACCTGAGGGAAGAAAACAGCTCAGGATTTAAAGGGACACAAAGAGAACAAGAGAGCCAGTCAGTTTTCAAAGCCTGCAGTATTTCCAACAACAGTTCATGTCCTCAGGATTCTCTTGCTGAATCAAGTTTACTCCTTTAAAACAAGAGCTCTGTGTAACACACTTCTAGCTGTACTCTGACACTGAGCCTGCCATCAAGAAGTGACTGAACTTTTTCTCCACCCATTTCAGTGATTCTTAAAACAATGTGTAAGTTTAGCAGGGAGAAAAGGTAAATTCAGGATGCAAAACAGTGACCTGGAATGATTTGGGTTGGGAGGGACATTAGAGCTCATCCAGTTCCACCCCCTGCCATGGGCAGGGACACCTTCCCCTAGACCAGGCTGCTCCAAAGCCCCACCCAACCTGTTCGATACTGCTTAGAATGTACAAAAAAAAGAGTGACTTAAGAACTCAGTGTGTTTAGATAAAGTACCTATTTCAGACTTGTAGAGTGAAGCACAGAAAGGCTGAGTTTTAACACAGCTGTCAGTGCAGAATGAGCTTTAAAACCAGATGTGCTCCCAACCACAGGCTCCACTGGCTGCACCACATTCCTGCTTCCATCTGGACACAAACTCCAGCAGTGCCCAGAAGCAGCACTGCTCTGTCAAAGCTGCTTCACGAACATTTGGTTTCTATTTGGAAAATGTGAGCCACCCAAAACAAAACACGGACCAGCCCCTAAATCTGCAGCTTAGTGCGAGTGATAGTGGGGAACTGCATGAGGAAAGGAAGAGAAATCCACACTCCACATGGGTAGAATTAGGTACATCACCACAAGCCTGAGAGTTAAATCCACAACCCAGCCCTGTGGCACATAACATCTTAGCCAGGGCTTTCCAGACAGCTAAAAAATCCAAGCTGCTTGTGAAAGCCAGCTGTCATGCCAAAAACTGCCCCTGAAGTATGATCCCTGCTTCATGGTAAGGAACAGATCCCTTCTTGCATTTCAGACCATGGCTTTTGTAGCTTCAACCCCATGGTGGGGCTCACCTTGTCTGGAGCATCTTCATGGACTGCGTGGCCGCACTGTGGGAGGACCTGCATCTGGAACTTCCCTGTGGATTGAGAGAGTCAGCACATGGATCTCACGTTCTGTACCAACTAACCTCACTAAATGGAGCTGGAAAAGAGGTGCCAGGATGGCAGGAAGTCTCAGCAGACTCTACACCAGGCACAACCAGTGGCTCCAAAGAAAACATGGACCAGCTGCTTAATTCTCCTTCCCCAGGTGTAACTAGAGCAGGTTCCCAGGAGTTAAAATGAAGCTGGACTTCTCAGAGCTTCTCAATGCAGGCAAGTGTCAGAGGTGGAACTCTTATCAGATTTACCTTAAGGTAACATTTATCCTGCTATCCAAAGCTACTTTCCAGTACTCGGTGCCCTGGAAAGCTGGGATGGGGAGAGAAAACCCAACCCAAAACATGAATGAAGATGCTTAATCCTGGTCTGCCAGAAACACTGGGAGATGGGACAATTTTGGATGGTCCCAGGTGTTCTAGCTAGGAACATCAGAAATGTAGCTAGAAAGGGAAAAAATGGATTAGAAAGAAGCCTTCACAGACAATCATTCTGATCCAAGAGAAGCATGGCAGCTCTACTGCTGGGAGCATTGAACACTAGATTGAACAAAACCCATGGCAGCAGCCCTTCAAACTGAACCTTTCCCTCCTCACCTTCCCCACCTCTCCTAGAGCACAGTTAGAGAACACTGGGATGGACTCATTCTTTAATGCCCATTTGTTTGGATATTGACTGTATCCATAGCAACAGCTGTCATGCAAAAAGAGCATTACAGTAAGACTGAAGTAACAATATTTATTTTATTATTATTATATAATAAATCTATAATAATAATTATTATAATTCTTATATAATTAGTAATAATAATTATATTAGTGTATAATATTAAATATTTACCTTGCATCTGTCCAATGGTCAGATCTTTGTCCAGCCTGTCAACACCTACAATCAAATAAACAAATGTACTGGAGAAAAGCCAGAGAGAACACAACTCTCTGAGCCAGGCTTTACTCCATATTTTAAAAGAGATATTAGCTTGAAAAACAGAAAATAAACACCTCTGACCCACGACAATGACATTTCAGTGCTGCACCTCAGGAAAGTAAAGCGACAGGAAAGAAACACAGCCAAAAAATGCAAGAGCACAGCCCTCCCTACAACTTAAAAGGATATTTACACACTTTATTTCCATTAAGGTACAAAAAGGGCTTACAGCTGTATTTGACTTTCACTTGAGAAGTTCAAATCACACCATGCTATTTTAAGAGACACAGAGAAGCCCAGGTATTCCCAGGAAACACTGTAGCCCAATGCTGACCCTGTTTTCTAAAATACAAGTGGGACATCACTGAAGTGCACACCAGGACTGGAAGAGACACGTACCAGCTAAAAGCAAAAGCTTTGGAGTCGGACAGCTCAGGAAGAGGTTGGATAAACCCCTGAACCAGCCATCCCAGTACTTTTCTGTTTTGGCCAGTTCGATTCGCCACGTGTATAAATGCTCCTTCTTTGTCTGCAGGGAGGAGAGAGAGCTCTGCATTAGTGATCAGTACAACAGCAGAAAGAAAACCAACTCAGCGAGCCACTTGGAAATGCATAAGTATGTAGATATAAAAAATAAAAAATACTGGCTCCCTCTGGTGGATTACACGCTTCCAGGGATGACCCTTCTTGCTTCTAAATCCCTCTCCAGATCAAAGTATGTGCGTAGGGAACAAGAAAGTCAGCACCAGCTACACCAAGAGAAGAGCCTTCAGAAGACTACAGCATTCAGGGCAATCAATTTGCTATTTTTTACTGACACAAATAGCTCACAAATTGTCTGAAAATTTGGACTTGGCTCTCATTCAGTTTTCTCTCCCTGGAGTAGCTCCCTTTCATATCAGAATGATTTGGGTAACTACAGGTGACTGTTATTGCAGGGGAAGCTGAAAACACAGTAACGAATTCCCTACCTCTGTGTCATCCTCCTTCTTCCTTTTGTTGACAGAGCCTCCCCCTTCCTCATCCTCGTCCTCTTCCTCCTCTTCCTCAATAATTCCCTCTACTATGGCTTTAGGGCACTCAGGACTGGCAGCCCCTTCGCACCTGAGAAAATAAAACCAGAAACTGATTCCCTGACCAAAGAAAAACTCCAAACCAAAAAACCACCCAGGATTAAACCTAAGGTGTTTAGCAGTTTTGCTTGAAGAAATTTTCCCTTTCAAGTGCACTTACATAGCAATAGTATTGTAAAACAGAAAAAATTAATTTAAAATAATAAATAAACCAAAAGCCACCTACTGTTTGACTTGACCAACCATAGAAACTCTGGCAGATTCGAGATTTCTTATCTGTCCACTTTTTACACTAGGGAAAAGAATAATCAGAAGACAGGAAGAAATATTTACTGAAGAGATTCAAGAACTAGCAGGCCCAGAAACAGGAGTTAAGCTCCTCTACAGCTCAGGATTTCCCCAAACCATTCCCAAAGCTCCTGCTCTCAGACTGAACACAGAGTGGCTCACGCTCAACTTACGAGAACCTCCCATTGTCAATGTAACTGTGAGAAAGAGAGAGAAGTGCTGGTGGGGAAACAGTGAAGCAGGCTTAAACCCATGACAAGGGGCTGGGAGAGGGCCTGAAAACAGCCAAATTATATCAACTGCATTTCCTCAGGAGTTAAGCTACGAAGACAAGTGAATTGAGAGACTGAGCCCAAGCCTCACCTCCACTCAATGGCATTCTCAAGTGACTTGAATGTTTTGGGACGACTCCTTAGAAAGTTCTGCATGCTGTTCAAGGCATCCATGGCTGTACCTAAAAGCAAATGACATCATCTTCATCAACTTCATGGCATCTGATGAAATTATTGCCACATCCCTCTATACACAACTGGCTGCAACACCCTCAGAGAGAGCTGGAGTCCCTGCTGATTTAATGCTGCTTAGGAAAGTACAGATTAGTATTTCTAAGCCAACACTGGAAAATTACTATTTGAATAGGTAGGATGTTCAGATAGTAAGAGAAAGCAGCAAATATTTATCAGCACCAAGCACTACAGCAAAAGCCACCATCCTCCCCACCAAGAAAGTATTTCAGAGAAATTAGTGCCATGGTCTAGTTGACAAGGTGGTGTTGGACTCGATGATCTCAAAGGTCTTTTTCCAACCTAGCTGATTCTCTGATTCTGTAAAATTAGCAGGAAAAAAGCAAACAGAGAGTCCAGCTAGGAAAAGGAGGGGTCACATTGGAAAGAATTTTTTGTGGGTAGGACCTGTTTGGAGGATGGAATTGGTCTAAAAATGGGGCAAAACGTTCTGTGTTCAGGGATTTGGGGCTAGGAGAAGAGGGGTAAGGCAGAAGCCCCCTGAGGGGCACCCCACTCACCTTCCACGACGTCGATCATGCAGAGCCCCAGCAGGCTGGGCAGCAGGTTGGCCACGGCTGTGTGCACGGCGATGGCTCCTCCCATGCTGTGCCCGATCAGCATGATGGGCGGCGGCAGGTCCCCGTACAGAGCTTCCACCACGTTCCCCACGTCTCTGCCAAGGACAGCAAACGTGGTGGCACCTCCACGGCAGGACAAGGGACACCCCTAAGATGGGTGTGCAGATCCAACACCTCTTTTAACCCGCAGGCAACAGACAAGTTTATTCTCCTGTCACTGCTTCGCCTTAGTACCAACGCAGGAAACCCTGCAAGCTGATGCCTTCCTGAACATCCATGTAATTTCCCTTTTTATTAACAAAAAACCCTCATTTAAAAGATACAAGTTTAAAAGAAATTCAAGCAACCTGGTCTAGTGGAAGGTGTTCCTGCCCATGTGCCTGAAATTTATAGTCCCTTCCTGCCCAAATTCTGTGATTCCTCGTAGAAAACATTTTAGGTTGACACTTGCTGGTGGGAATGTTAAAAGGTGAGAAAAAGCTGTCAAATCATCTTGCATGGAAGCACAAACCAAAAAATGAATTGTTCTGAAAAGATGAAACTGGAATTAGAGAGAGAAAAATAACTGGGCATGGCAAAGATGAACAACACTGAGCACGAGCAAAAAGATTGAGACTCTCTATGAGCAAGGCAAGGGGCAATTTCCCCATCCTTTCCATAAACTGAAGCTGTCTGAAGCTGTAAACTTAAACTGAAGCTGTCACTTCTTGACACTTTTCCCAGGATGGGAAAGCTGGCTGGTATGATTCTCAAACCCCAAAACAGTAGCAGAGCAAATGACTGAAATCTACTGAAGAGCAGTTTAAAGACACCCCAACTGGATTTCCTGACTACAACCGTTCAGAGGAACCTGAGAACTGAGCAGTACTGAAAATGGAAAACAAGTGAAAAAATGAATAGGTTGACCAGCTTATTTGCTCCGCTAAAGAAAATTGCTCGAGGATTTGATTTAAAAGAACAAACATGAAAACCAGGTATAATTTAAGGCTCCTATTTAAAAGATATTCAGGACTAAGTTTCAAGTTCATTGCTAAGAAGAGGGGAAGGTTTCACAACAAAAGAAACTTGCTTTCCCCCACAGCAGTGCTGCTCCAGATCTAAAATATTCTAATTATTTAATCCAGCATCTCCTCAGGACAGTTACACATCAGAATCTGACAAGGCATAAGCAGCAGGAATAAGGTATACAATGGAAGTCAGAATACATTTCACACATGGCCTCCCCTCAACAAACCAAGTGGATTTGTCCATGGGAAGGTTACAAAATCCTTCATCATTTAGTTGTAGTCACAGCAAAGAGTCTCTTTGTACTAAATATGGGCAGAACATAATGTGCTTAGCAGTGGGTATTTGCTTTTCTTACAGCTTTGTCAAGAGGGGGATGGAATTGCATGCCAAAGCAGGTCACGACAGTTTGAAAAAGCAACTCTATGCTTGAAAATCCTGTGTCTGTGACCCAGACTTTGGGGGTGTCACCAGGCCAATGTGGGCCCGCTCTGAACACTCGTTCCAAGAGCTGAGGAAGAGCCAAACTGGTGAATCCAGGTTAAAATACCTCATGGATGTGTAAGGAAAGCACTCCACCTCCATTAGGAACTCTTTGGCAAGTGTTGCAGCATGTTGCAGGTTTAAAGTGCTCACTGTTTAAAAAATCAGGGTACCTGGAGAACAACTCCAGTTTGGAACCTGACTCAGCCAGAAGAGACATAATGTCAAACTGTCCCAGAATGGAAGGAAAAGAAGGGATAACTACCAGAATCATGTGAAATTAAACTATCTTCCAGCTCCTCTGAATGAAGTCTGTGTGCCCTGGAGTTTATTGTTCAGCCAAGGAAAGAAAATGGAGGTTTGTAAAAAGGGAAATGAGCATAAGTTTCCTTACTTCGACATAGTCTCTGCAGACAGATCTTCAGGATTCCTTACTTTTGTTTCTCCTGAAAAAAACCCAATCCAAGTTAAATTCACTTAAGCTGAAAAACTTCAGGCCTCCTCAGGACTTAGAGCAGTGACTGTACAAAGCTTTCAGGCACAGATATGAGGAGCAAGCCTACTGCAATGAACATGAATAATTAAGAAACACAGAATTAACAGGAACACTTGGTACTACTGGCAGGAAACACTGCCCGTAACTGTTCTCATGGATGTTAAAATGAAAGAACAGCCCTTGTTTGTTATGGCAGAGACCATAAGTCAGGTTTCTTTCATCTGAAAGAGGGCTTGGTGGAAGGAACTAGTCCACCACTGTTTCACACAAAAGTTCAAGGGTTCTCAGCTTCTGACAGAGCTTCCATCTCAGTCTTCCGTCCCTGCTTTTGAATCAGAATTAGGATACCTTAAGGATGTTTTCTCAGTCATCTTGTGAGGAATTCACTGCATCTCCTTTAAAAACTGGGCGCATGTAACATGCTGATTTGACTCCAGATTTATTTCTTTGACTTACCATGGCCTCGGAGGTCTAAAGCCACAATCCTACACTGGATCCTGTTAATGATTGCAGACTGCAAGGAGAGACAGAGAGAATATTGTTTGCAAAGTGGGATTAGCAACAAGAAGCACTCCCTAAAAACCCTTCACAGCCACAAAAGTGGCTGAACCTAGACTGGATGGGGTGTTAGAGAGAGCAAGCAAAAATAATCTGTAAGACTATCCTTAATGGGCCAAAGCCCCATCTTGTTAGCACTGTTAATGAGGACAGTTATTCCACTCTGTCTAAGACATGACGTGGGTTTCCTGGGATGGCAAATTCAAGCCCTGCAGCACCTCTGTAAACTGGAGCAGCAGTGAGATTACAGACACCAAAGGGATTCTCCTGCTCTCCAAGAATCACTCGTGGCTCCATGGCTGACATCGAGGGGAAGCAGCTGCTTTGCACTACATGTTCAGTTTGCTCTCAAATAATAGAATTTTACAGGCTAAAATTTATATAAATTTATTAGTTCAAAGGGGTCAGGGGAAACAAGTGAGGAATCTTTTTAAGGTAAGGCAAGGCATAATAATTGCAACACAATTATGGCTCTGTTTGTCCCTGACAGATCAATTCAACTAAGTTATTTCAGGCATCACAAAGATTAAGTGGCATGTTTTGTTGACAGGAAGACTTCTGTGTTAAGGAATCATTGATTATTTAAATAACAGCCCTGCAAGAGTGGGGGAATTTGCTGAGGGATTCTTAATAGAACCACCTACACAACTGGCAAAAGCTACCCAGACCTCAAAGCTACCCAGTCCTCTTATTTTGATTTTTCAGCTATTCAATTCTTAAATGACTGGAGCAGTTCTTTCCCCAAACCCAATGAATCCACAAATGAGTACTTCCAGCCCCTAAAGACAGCCCAAACCCTCCATCTGCAAGGTGCCCACGCACCTCAGCAATAACCCCAACCACACAAAGATACTATCTTTTATAATACTCTTTTCCCGTGTTTCCCAGAGGTGAATGCATAACTTCCTTCCACACTCAGCGAGCTCCATTTCCACACATTTATTTCTATAGAGCAGCAGCTTTACTTACAGTAAACACAGCCCAGGACAGAGCAGAGTGGCCTCCACCATGTAAGAGCAGCAAGACAGGCCCCTCCGACCCACTTTTGTAAATTCGAAAAGTGTATGAACAGTTAAGGACATTTTACAGAGTTACTTCAAGGTAGTTGAATGAATTTTGGAGCTTGCAATACCCAACAGTGTTTTATTTCTACCCTTCTGTACCCAAGGCCTCATTTCTCTGACCACCAGGAATGTTCAAGCATTACCTGGACAAAAAGTGTAACTCAGCTTAAGAGTTGTTGTCCTGCTGCCCAGGTTTTCTCCCCCCCTATAATTCACTCAGCTCCTGTCCTTTTCTCCCTGGACACATCAGTGAAGTGTAAAAAAGATGGAGAGTTATTTTTTACACAGGCAGAAAATGAAAGGACAAGAGAATGGTTTTAAACTGGAATAGGGGAGATTTAGATTAATGTTCGTAAGAAATTCCTCCCTGTGAGGGTGGGCAGGCCCTGGCACAGGGCGCCCAGAGCAGCTGGGGCTGCCCCTGGATTCCTGGCAGTGCCCAAGGCCAGGCTGGACATTGGGGCTGGGAGCAGCCTGGCACAGTGGGAGGTGTCCCTGCCATGGCTGGGGTGGCCCTGGATGGGCTTTAAGGTCCCTCTCAACCCAAGTGCTCTGCTGACTCCATGATTCATGATGTGCACCTTGTCCACATTTGATGAAGGGCTCTGCACTCCCTCAGGGATTTAATATAAAATAAAAAGCATAATAGACCTATTTGGATAGGTTGTGTATAGAAGCATTCCAAATTTAACCAAATCATAGTTGTTTAGGATTCATTCTCTTCCCTTCAGCAAAAGCTTGAGCTCCCCTATGAAAGGCTGTGGACAGACTGAACTGTGGAAGCAGCTGAGTTAATGACTGGGTTGGTGCCCACTGCTCTGCCACAGGGACCTGCAGGAGCTCCAGCACACCCTCTTTGTGTACAAACCCCAGCTGATGAAGCAACTTGTTTTAAGTGTTGGTCACTGTTTCAGGCACTGAACAGACTGGGAGAGAAATAACTTGAAAGTATGATTTTCCTAAACAGCATTCCTGATCTTGGAGAGGAAACAGCTGCAGAAGAATCTCTGGCTGACACTGCCAGAAGACATTGATGGCATCACAACCTCTGCCTTGGCCAGGAATTTGTAAGTATTTATTCACATCTACGTGTTTCCGACGAGGTTTATCTGTTGTACTGCTGCCATTAATCCTGAGCAGACAGTGCAGTGATTGCCACTCAACTAACTGCAGTTAATCAATGAACAGCTTTGGTCCTGACATGGTTTGAATTATGAGAACCTGATGAGTGTTTCCCTGTAAAATATGCTATCAAACTGTTGGAAACAAATTAATGATTACTAAAGAAGAAATGTCAGGAATTGACCTTGCTAGGTACAGTTTAACTGTCAGCCTAGAAGGGACAGTTCTAGTTGCTGACACTGAACCCTGCAAGAGACATAATGGAAGATGAGAAGGAACACGTGAAAAAGCTGAAAAACCCCAATGAACTAAACAAACATGATGCCTCCCCAGTCTCTGTGATTATGACAAGTTCAATATGAAAAAAAAGGATATATCCTTGCCAGTGTCATTTTCTACCACAACGTCCTCCATAGACTCAAAGTACTGGCTCCAAAGCACTGGTGAAAAATCACGCTTTCTTCCAGGGCTGCAAGACAGAAAAAATTCCATAAGAAAGAGTTATTTTTAAAGTCTTCCACTGAAATTGGCATCCAGGCCTCCTCTCACTGAAGAGAACACGCTGGTGTTACACAACAGTTTAGGACTGGAAGCAAATGATGCATTGGTGAAATTCCCATACAACTACAATATTGAGAATTTTATTTTCAGTAAAGAAATCCTCCCCTTTTCCCCTCTCCCTAATTGTTGCTCCTATTGAGGAAATGTAGTGGAAGCAGAGAAAAGAATATTTTCTTCATCAAGTAATTCCAAGGAAGACTGAACAATGGTGATTTAGACTACACAGATCCAAGCCAAGGGAAAATAAACAGAAGAGTGATACTGTCCCAGTACGACCTCCGAGTCTGCAATGACCCACAAACAAAAGGTGCCCAGCTGACAAACCAATTTATTTTTTGGTTCCTTCAAAAGGTGCAGCTGTGCCCTCTCCTTGTACCCCCTTTACTGACAAAAGGCTCCGCAATCAGAATTTTCCTGATGACTCAGTTGATGCAGAATCTGTTCTCGGGCTGGTATTTACTCAGTAAGGCTAAAAGAGTAGTGCTTAATTTTGGAAGTGGCATAATTAGGCTCAATTCGAGCCCAGGATACAGGATGAGTAACAGTGCACCATTTTAACCATGTTTTTGCACTTCAGCTCTTCAGGGGAAGGCAGGCAGGCAGCACAGAATATTAAAATCAAGGAGGGGTGTGAGGGGTGAAAGACCTTCACAGCAGAAAAATCCCTGCTGAAGAAGTTTCTCCTGAATTCTTGTCTTCTTAAAGAAATAGAAAAGAACAGACAAAGCAGCTTTTCCATTTTATAGAAATAAAATTTCTGTTTCCCCTGGTGTTTCTGGAATATGAAACATAAACCAGCCACCCCCTGAATGGACCAAATTCCTTCCTGTGGTTTCCAGACCTCTTGTCAAATAAGATGAGATGTCACAAACCTACATAAATCCAGAAGATATTAATCTCTTTTACTGCCTCAGATTAATCTCATTCTCTGATCAAGGGAAAAAATATCACATTCAAAACTTAATTTTTCCCTGGAAGCCATCCCAGCCCTGATCACATGGTCTCTCCACACCAGTTCTGGTTCTTTCTGGAGAGGGAGAGAACTGCCCACAGCTTGGATGATTTCCCTTCTCCAGTTTTTGAACAGGTAGGATGTGCAGTTAGCGAAAATAAATTCCATCACCCTTTCAAACTGCAGCATTTCAACTGCAGTCAGACTTCTGCACAGCATGTTACAGCTGCTTTTGGTTCCATTGCCCTGAGCAATTCAAGGTGATCAGTAAATATCCTCTGCCCAGCTACACCCCTTCCCACATAATCCCTAGGTCTGGGGAACAGCAGGAACTCCCTGTAACCCACTCCCTGTACTACTGTGACACCAGAAATCCATAAGGGAATTCTCTACAGGGAAGGCAGAGCATGGGGAAGTGGCTGATGGATTGTGCCATGATGACACATGTGTGCCAAATGAACCCATTTTTGTGGAGACAGGGCTACAGGATGGACAGCCACTGTCACACAGGAGAACACAGCAGCCTCTTGGATGGTGCAAAGAAATCACATTTCACCAGACCAGGCTGCTCCGAGCCCCATCCAACCTGGCCTTGGACACTTCCAGGGATGATATCTTTGAGTCTCCTTCAAATGCCATTTCTGACAGCAGAGATCCAATGCTAAAATTTGCATGCAAGAGGAGGGCAGCTGCTAATTCCAAGGCAGTTCCATGGAGAGTTTCTCATGAATTGCAAGAGGAATCCATGAAACCACAGTGGAGCCCTGCCCTAGGAGCCTGCCACACTGATGCATTTAGCAGCATTTGTCAATGCTTCAAATTCAGCTTCCCATCCAACCTGGCCTCCAGAGAAAATGTTAGTAGTTGTGTCATACATGAAGTGTCTGGGAAAAACATACACCAGAACTCCTATGTTTGCAAGGGAATTGGAGCAGAAACTCAAGAGGAGCTGGGAATTAAAAACTATTGTCACCTCTGATGCAAATACACAGAGACCATGATTTAAAACAAACTATTCGCCTCCAAGCAATGCTGAGTGACCTCAGGTTGAACACTGAACCCCAAAAGGGCAGAACAAATGTGCAGTTTTCCACAAAATCCCAGGTGACTGCAGAGGGCTGTGCAAAAGCATTTATCCAAAGAAAAGAATAAGTATCTTTGAATTTGAGTTTTTCTAGAGCTGCTTTTTGTAGTGAAACATCAACACACATTCAAAATTAGAAGTGTGCCCAATAAACAGCAGCTGTGGTTTTGCACCTTCCTATGCTGAAGCCATATTTTGCTGACCAAATATTTAAGCTGACAGAACTAATTACAGCTCTTTAAAGTATCCAGCAAACCAAAACAGAAGTGGACCTGACATAAGAACTTTTCTAGAATGATCTAGAATCAGCCAGCCAGAGAATTACAAAACAAATTCTGGGCACCCTCTGCAGCTGTTTTATGCTATTGTGTAGTTTGTCTTCTTTATCAGGTCCTCGATCCCTAGGATGCCCACATGGCTCAGCAAATCTCTCCCCAGTTTTTGAAGGGGTTTTCTTTCAGGTATTTTCCTAAAATGAAAAAAAAAAAAAGGTTGCACCAAGCAGAAGGAACCATTTTCAGAAAGCCTTTTTTTTGCTGAGCCCCTATTTAAAACTACTAAAGCAAATATAGAACAAGTGCATGAATTAAGAGATTTCATTCTCGCATCATATTTGAACCTAACCAAATCAAACATCATCTACAAGTAAGAACTGCTACGGCTGACAAGTTGTATTTAGAAACTCTAAATATTGACAAGGACAGTATCTTAAGTTCTGCCTTAGAGATGCTGAATACACAAAATGTTTCTTTATTAAAAGGATTCCAAGGGAAAAAGTGGATTATAGAGGAAAAAATGAGTTGGAATTGCTGTGATCAAATTACACAGATCTGATCCAATCAAGCCCTTCTAGATAATTAAAAGATCTTCAGAGATTGTACGTGATTTTTACTCACACACTGGAAAGGAACAGCAAACTGACTTTCATTTTTAAATCCCATCCGGGTGCTTAACTCTCAATGAGCCACTAGCAAAAAACTAAAGGCAAAAAACAAGACGGGAAACGCAGAAGCTGCTGCCGCTGTTGGGATCTGCTGCCGTGGGTCTGGGGCCTTTTGTTCCAGCAATAAACTCTATTATTTGATTTCCTCACAGAACACAGGATCAGGCCATAAAGCCTGATTTTGTTTCCATTTCAGACAAGCAATTCGAAGGAATCACTTGCAGGCAATTCCCAACACAGCCTTGGCCATGAGCGCTCCTTAAAGAAATGGACACTCAGTGTCCAATTCCTCTCAGTGGCTGAGCTCCACAGATTGCTCGAGCCCAAGAGAAGCTCCAGCTTCCTTTGGAAGAGCCTTCTGGAACCATCATTCCGTTGGACAATTCTGTTGGAGAGCACTTAAGTGCAGGGAGGAGAGGACTGTGCAAGCAAAGCAGGAATCGATGCCATGTGCTATGAAATACAACAGAATTCTCTGCACGCATCCCATGCTCCCACAAAACCAGCCCAAGCTGTGTCCAGGAGCCATGCTGGAGCAGGGAAAATTCCTTCCCCAAAGGGTCTGTCCAGCCCTGGCACAGCTGCCCTGGGCAGCAGTGAGTCCCCATCCCTGGAGCGATTTAAAGCTGTGTGCATGTGGCACTTGGGGACAGGGGTCAGTGGTGGCCTTGGCAGGGCTGGGGGAATGGTTGGACTCCATGATCTTAGAGGGCTTTTCCAACCTGAACAATTCCATGATTCAATTAGCTTCAGCCAGTTTGACTTTTCAAATAAGACTCTCCCATGGAGAGACATAAGGAAGTGAATGTACTGAAAAATAGCAAAAAAAGAATAAACTTTAAAGGGAAAGCTAGAAACAAGCCTATCTTCACATATTTAAATGCAGCAACAGGTGCCATTTTTTACGAACCACTCAAACGCATATTAACCTTTTAATGGCATATTACCACAAAACATAAGACTTTATTTTGGTTAAGAAGTCCTCAGTAAATTCTATTTTGCTGTAGCAATCTCACGTGCTTGACCCTCTGCTTCTCAAGATCTGCTTTCAGCCACACCACAGTCACATTAAGATGACCTGCATGGTGGAAAAAAAAGGGAATAAAAAGAAAGTGCCCAACACACCAGTCAGAGGATTTAGCCACAGAAAAATCAAGCTGCCGGCACTCTTGGATATTAAGTTGAAACCCACTTTAACAGCCTGGCTTCCAACTCAAGAAATTGAAAGCGCAGAAATAAATTGCATTTATAATTGCAAGATGCTTAATGCAGCAAATAAATGTTTTCCTAAGTTTACTTATTTCTGTTCCCTATAAAAGTTTGAATTTTAAAGGACTATTTCAGCGCAGCCCTGTGCATCTGCCAGTCCTGTAAATCACTCTGTGTTCTCCCTGTACAATTAATCCCATTCTCTTCTGGTGGAATCCTCTTCAGGTGGAATCTTGCACTTGTTTGTACTGAACTGAACCTTGATAAGGATAAACTCAGCTTAAGGTAAACTTTCTATCTCACTTCCTCTTGTTTCCTTTTCACAGAAGCCCCAAGCCCCTCCAGATGAGGCCATTCTGTGCTGGATGTGCAGCATCTCCCACAGCAGGAACATCATTGGTAAAGGGATTTACTGGGTGGCAGAGTGGTAAATAAAAACTATAGCTGTGCTGTGCAACCACAACGTGATTATAAACTACTCCCCACTGCTTCCAAGGGAAGAATTCCAGGGGAATTCTTGATCCTTAACTGCAACACTGGATTTTGTATCAGCGCTCTCTGAAAGCATTTAAAAAAGAAAAAAGAGGTTTATAACACAGCAGACAATAAACTTTTCTTCATAATCATTTCCCTAACAGCATTTAAAACCCATCCAGTGCATGGGAAGCAAAGAAGAATTATATAAATTAATACATGTTACACCCTATCTTGGGGTGTCTCAAACCGGGACACACCCCTAGACACTGGTCAAACTTCTCCCACAGCTCCTAAAATGTGCTCTCAACCCCTGCTTAAAAGAGTATCCCAGATTTAAGCAGGGATTAAAGTCATTTGGCAGAGCTCACCTACTTCACATGGGTGCCTGAGGCTGAGAAGTCTCATTTCACAGAATCATGGAATATTCTGAGTTGGAAAGGGACCCACCACAAGGATGGTCAAAGTCCAACTCCATCGTAGGAATTCAGCTCCTGAGAATTTCCATACACCTCTCCTCCAGCCACATCCCAAAGTACCACCTGGACATCGTGGTACAGACTGGTGGCCTGACTCTTCCACCAGCCCCGGAGGAGGGAGAAGGAAGGACTTCTCCCTGGCAGGACTGAGAGGACAGGGCTGGACAGTCGATCCCAGCGCCTGCCCCTTCCCCCAGCCCTGAGGATGCTCTGGGCACTGATACCTTTGCCCGCTGCGGTTGGAGAAGCCTGATCCAGATGTCACTCTCCTGGAGCACCGGGAAGCAGGACCAACGCTCCCTCCAGACTCTCCAGTGATGACCATTCCCTCCGTCCAGCTCCCCCAGCAATGACCATTCCCTCCGCAGTGCGACCCCCGCCCCGTTCCAGGCTGCCCCCCAGTACGAGCCCACCTCCCTCCAGACCCCGCTGGCAATGGCCATTCCCTGCACGGCAATCGGATCCACCAGCAAGAGTCCCCCTCTCTCCAGACCCCCATGACCATTCTCTCTGCCCAGATCCTCCAGTACGAGCTGCTCTCCGTCCGGAGCCCCCGATAATGGCCATTCCCCCTCTCCGGACCCCCCGATAATGGCCATTCCCCTCTCCGGACCCCCCGATAATGGCCATTCCCTCCGCCCAGACCCCGGAATAACGTGCCTCCCTTCCCTGCAGATCCCCCCAAGGAAGCCCACCCGTCCCTCCAGGCCCCCAATACGAGCCCCCTCCCTCCAGAGCCTTCGCTC
>VZRF01015557.1:23907-41579 GCA_013396875.1 Vireo altiloquus | reverse complement strand
TACGGACCGCTGACGCCGCCTGTCCCCGCAGGTCCCGGCGACCCCGCCGCCGGCACCAGCCTCCCGCCGCTCGTGCAGGGCCCGCCGCGCTGCTTCCTGCGCTGCACCGTGTCCCGCGTGCTGTGGGCGGCCCCGCAGCCGCCCGCCGAGGTGCGCCTGCGGTGGTGGGGAGAGACCTCCGGCGGCACCGTGTTCCAGCCCGCGTCCCGGCCCGGGCAGCCCGCGGGGAGAACCAGCGCCCGGTTCGCCGTGCGCTGCGGGCCGCGGCAGCTCGCCGCGTACCTGGCAGGTAGGGATGCTTCCCCCGGGAGAGCGCCAACGCCGCGGGCTTTGCTGGGATTAGTCAGGCCGGGAGGACACAGACTGTGCCGGGGAGGTTCAGGTCGGGCACCGGGAGGAATCGCTTCGCCGAAAGGGTGGTCGGGCAGTGGAATGGGCTGCCCAGGGGTTACCCGCCGGCAGTGGGAAGCTATTTCCCTTTGTCCTGCCGTAAGCGTTCCTTTTCTGCTAATCCTGTGCTTATTTATTATTACCAGTAATAATGTTTATTGACCCTTCTTTACCTGCTGCCCCGTTACCGAAATTTCCTCTTACGTAACGTTAACCTGTGACATCTCTCCTGTTTTAGCCAAAACGTGTGAGTTGTGACCATGAGACTGACCTGAAGGTATTCCTGATTTTTGCAGATATGGGTGTTCTTGTCCTGGAGGTTCTGACCAGACTGGACCACCTGCCCCTTGGCAGGGCACAGATCACTAAGCTGTCCCGGCTCTCTCCCAGCCATCCCATCAAAGGCTCTTTCGCTGTGGTGTCACCGACATCGGAAAAACTCGGAGAGCTGCAGGTAGGCTTGATGCCTTCGCTCACTGTTATACATTATGTGCTGTGACACTGCTATAATCAGGTGCAGGGTCAAGCTGTGCATGGCACACTGCAGGCCTGCCCTCTGTCCCAGGCATTTCTGAGCTAAGGTAACAAGTGAAAAAACAAATACTGGTGGTGTTGACTTTATTTTGTTTAGAGGGATGTGGGGTAGCTGAGCTTGATGAGGAAAATGTGGTCATCTCTACACTAAGAGTGAATATTAACAGTGGATTTAAAAGTGGGTACTTGGTTCTAGCACTTCTAATTGGGCTGGAATAATAGAAGATTTTTGACATCTGGAATTAAGAAAGTTCTATCTTGCCGCCCTGGCTCTGGAAAATTGAAGATGAAAGTTGTCTGGGGTTTGAAAACATGAAATGAGAAACAAATAGTTGAAAATATGTGACATAGCTGCATACTATAAATATTACTTTATGTAGAAAAGCAAAAGTTTCCCATAGCACAACAAGTGAAGTTGAATGCAGTATTTTCTGCACTTAATTAAGAAAAGAGCAAAGTGATATTTTCACATCTTCTCTTTCAGGTCTCGCTGGTTCTAGAGCCTTTGCCAGAACTGTATGACACCAGCAGCTCTGTGCCAGCCACAGAGGGAAGTTTAGATGCTGCTGCTGCTCAGAGAAGCAGCAAGTCCCAGCTGCCTGCTCCAGCCCAGCAGCCCAGGCACACACAGGTGACTGCTGCTGACCAAGAGTCTGTGGACAACAGCAAAGCCACAACTCCCAGGTACCTTTCTTTTCCCCATGACAAAATTGGGGTTTATTTTACAGTTGACACAGAATTTCTATACATTTGTGAGTTATGGAATGCTTGATCTTTTCAAACATACATTTTATATGGAATCCAGAATGTTTGGGGTTTTCAAGGTGACAGGTACAATTTGTTGTCTGATAGAAATTTGCGTCTTACATTGACTTAGTTCAAGTCATGCAAGTTCACACAAGAGGTGCCTCAGATCATGGAATCGCAGAGTGATTTGGGTTGGAAGGGATCTTAAGGTTCATCTCATTTCAGCCCTGCTGCCAGAACACCTCCCACCATCTCAGGCTGCTCCCAGCCCCAATGTCCAGCCTGGCCTTGGGCACTGTCAGGGATCCAGGGGCAGCCACAGCTGCTCTGGGCACCCTGTGCCAGGGTCTCGCCATGCTCCAGCAAAGAACTTTCTCTTGATATCTAATCTAAACCTACCCTCTGGCAGTGGGAATCCACTCCCCCCGTCCTGTTACCACATACTCTTGTAAAAAAGATATTTTTAAAAGTTTTTTTTAAAAACATCTCTTACTTGCAGCTTGGGTTGATCTCTCTGATGGTCTAAGTGGTAGGTGGGGAATCATTAAAATAACATGTCATGTTTCCTTTTGGAGCATGTCCTGAAGGGAGAATTTGCAGAGTTTTGAATCTCTTTACCCACCCACTTGACTTTTACTAAGATAATGTTTCATTTTCCACTAGAGGAAAGGACCATTTGCTCTACCAAGAGAACTCTGAAAACATAAAGGACACCTCTTCTGTTTCTCATCACTGTGTGGCTTTACCAGATGAGTGTTTGAAGATGAATCTTTCAGATCAGCCTCTGTCATTTCCCACCAGCACCGATTCCGAAGCGCTTCCCAGAAGGAGCACAGGGATGCTCTCCGTGCACAACCCAGCTACCAAAGACCTCCTCTCAGGTGTGTGTGCAACTGCTTCATCTTTCAGACTGCACTGCAAACAACTCCTGATGATATTATGTGTGCCTGTCTGGAGATGAGATTTTCTGAAGGGAAAGAGACTTCACACCTTCACTTCTTGCTGCATTATACCAAAAAGGCCTTTACTTAAAAACCTCTGCTGCCTGGGCTGGATTGAAATAAGCATTGGAGTAGGGCACATTTCCAAAAATTAGACATCTGAAGTAGCAAACTACTCTTCCCTAAATTAGTCCTGCTTCTGTATCCTAATGATGCCCTTCCAATACCTGACTCGGTGTGAGCAGATGAGTTCCTTGTACAGCTGAGTGTGAGACTGATGCAGGATCACTCTCCCTCACTCCCAGCTCAGCTGTTTTCTGCTGTATAAAACATATTTCATCCCCAGCACGTCTAGATCTCTTTTTAACAGCAGAAAACAGAAGTTTCTTGACTGTAGCTGACACGTTTACTGTGTCTACACATTGGTTTTAAATTGCATTTGACTGCTGAAATGTAATCCTTCTGCTTATTTCCCAGCTCTCTTGGATCAAGGCAGTAAACTCCGTGACGCCATGGTTGTTTCTGCAATGAAGTCCAGCCCAGACATGGAGATTGAACTGAATAAAATGTCTCATTTTATAGAGAGAGACAATTTTAAGGCACCAACAAAGTGAGTTTGGACTGGGGGAAGTGAGATTCAAGCTCCAAACCATAAATTTTGAAGCTTTATCCGGAAAACTGTAAATGTTGAGATTCACAGGATATGATTTAGGGTGAAACCAGTACCTCATTCAAATGGGAAGTTAATTTCTACCTAAATACCTAAATTTTGTGAATTCATTTTAATCTTCATGTGGTAAGCCTTGATTTAAGTAATTGATTTTAATGTAGTTTCTCAGTATATTTGTATTTAGTTCAAAGTTATTTGGCAAGGAAGTATTAAACGTTGGTAGGGAAAAAGAGTAGTGCAAGGAAGTGCAAGTGAAATGGCACTGCATCACAAAGAGCAGCTTTTCAAATAAGTGTAAGTAATTGATGACCTAAATGCATGGATTTTTCTTAGGAGAAAAGAAACTTAAATTTCTTGGTTTTCTTCTGGAAAAATAAGAATATTGCCTGTTGTTCTGCAATAACCAAAATGTAATGTTGTTGTCTTTGACAGTCAATGATGCTATTGCAAACTCAATTTCATTTATTTCTGCTCAAACTATTCATATTTGTGTAAAAGTAGATTATTTTGGACTTCCCAGAAGAAATGATAGACCAATTAATGGATTAGTCTTGAGCATGCCTTAATATCTTTATCTTTCTTTTTACTGCTGCCTGTACTTCCATCGCTGCTGCCCAGGAGCCTGAAAGGCTTGAAGTCCAGTTTGGTGCCCACTGCTGAAGATCCCCATCACTTTGGATCCGAAGTTTCAGGTCAGCAGTTTGACCTAAACTCTGAAGAAAGAGCAATCCAGTTACTGTTGGGCAGGTGAGTGCGATGCAAAATTGTCCTTATCTGACCATTTTGTACTGAAAAATGTCTCTTGACTCTTCAAGCTGTCCACATTTTTGGGAATGTAACCAGTGAATCATGTGTGCAGGTGATGGGGGTGTTTTATAGCTCAGCTCTAATGCATGACAACCTGGATAGCTCCGAGTCACTTGGAGTAAAAGAGACACCAGAAAGATTAACCACAATCTTGGGTAAAACTAAGTGATTTAATAGTTGTAACTGTTGTGTCCTAAAATATTACACAAAGTAAGTACGTAAAACAAACACCATGTTTCTTTGAAGAGGAAACACTTTGTAAATTAAAATTAATGAGAAAAAATATCTATTTTTAATCTTTCTCCAAATACTAAGTGGAGCTTTTCCTCTCATTTTGCGTAGCAGGAGCATAAATGATGCTTCCATTGTGTCCACATCTGCACCCTGAACACACAGCTTCTGGGTCAGATATGGTTCACAATTTCAGTTCATGTTTCTTGTGCCCTGCACTTATTTTTTCCCTGTGGTTTATCAATGGATAACACTGAAGTGTTTGCAGATCATAAAATGATTTTAAACTCAGCCCAAAGGAAACCCTTAAACCAAACTAACCCAAACTTGCAGCTAAAGATACTGGTATTTACACCTACTCAGATATACCTTGTTGGGGTTTCTTTAAATCAAAGTAAACTGTCCTTAAGTGTTAACTGGTATCTTAAAGCATTCCAAAAGTCATAAAGCAGTGAAGGGTAAAAATTAGAGGTAGATATTCATAGGTATATTGTACAATGGAAGTCTTCAAGGTCTGGAGCCCAAGGAGGTTGTGGAATTTGCAGCTTTCAAGATATCCAAAATCCAACTGGACAACTTTTTATTTGCATCCCTTCCCTTTGAGCAGGGGTTGGACTGGGTGATCTCCAGAGATCTCTTCTGACCCAAGCCGTCCCACACATCACAAGCCCTGTTTTCCTGCTGGGCAGAGATGTTATCCCGAGGTTTCCCTTCCAGCTGACGTGCTGTGCGAGCACAGTTTGGCTCTGTCTGGAGCCAGTGTAGCCCAAATCCAGGATAAAATGGGCAGCATATTGTCCACATCCCTCAGAGGCTGACTGCAGGACGTGGAGCACTGAGGGGTGTTTCTCTCTCTCTCATATCCACAGTGCTGATTTCTCTCCGGGGCAGTTTTGGGATCGAGCAGGCTCCCTGTGGGATTCTCTCTCCCTCGGCAGTGAGGTGTATGACAGTGAACTCGGTGATCCCCATTATGACCAGAGTCTGCTGGAGAGGCTTTTTTACACAGCTCCTGTAAGTGGAGATCCAAAGGAAAATGTGCATTCCCTGATATGCAGAAAACCAGAAGTTTGTATGATCAAAAAACCTGCAGATTTCAGTATTTTAAAGCTGAATAAGCATTAAGTATCATACAAAAGCTTGTGAGTACATGAGTACATTGCTTAAAATTAATAGTATTAAAAGAATATTGTTAAGACTACAAAGTCAAGCATTGAGTTTGGAAATTGCTGAGATTGAGGCTGTCTAGGAAGGCTTTTTGTTTTTTAAATCTCTGAAAAATTTTGGTACCATTTTAATTATTTCAAATGATGCAATGCACAAGTTGTTTTCCATTTATGTATTGTGATCAATATTGAACTCTCCTGACAATGATAATTAACTTCTTATTTATGTGCATTATTTCTGCTTCAGAAATCTGATTCCAGTTTGAGTGATTTCCTCAGTGATGAGGATGTTAAGTCCTCAAAACGAGCATCCAAGACAGAAACTCTCAAGAAAGCAGGTCCAGTGAATTCACAGAAGTATTTCCATGCCTTTGATCAGAATGTGACAGAAACTAAACCCAGGTAGTTACATCAGTGACTTCTGTTCTAACCTCATCTAAATTATATTTCCTTTTTTTCATGATGGAACCAATAAAAGTGTCCCTAAAGACTCAGTTATCAAACTTAATTTGTACAATTCAGTTAATGCAAAGGTTTTGTGACTTTTTTTTTTCCTAATTCAGCTCCAAACAATTATTTCTGATTTTTTTTTTTTTTCTGACTAACACTGCTGTTATTACATCAGGTAAAATTCATATCCCCAGAGGTACCGACACAAAATCATTTGGGAGTCAAGTCTTGCAAATTAAACAAATGAGATTTAAAATTATGACAAAAATCCTGTTCCTCTGCAGCAGAGACTTGTCCTTGTGTGTAACTGTATTGTGTCCCTGCTTTTGTACATGGCATTAAATGAAGCTTTTCTTTTTGAAGAGTTAGGATAAGATTTTTTCGGATCAACAATGTGAAACCTGCACTTTCTGGGTTGGTTTTTTTTCCAATTATGGACCCCAGATGTTGTAAGATCTTTGTTACAGAGAATTACAGACACCACCGAATTTGTTGTAAAAATATGTTTAAAATTGTATTTTTTAGTGAACCTTGGGCAGTTTTTAAGTAACATCTCACCAAGCTACAATTTTCTTTTCATGTGGTCATGTCAAGAATATTTCTGCAGTCGTGAGCCTCAGTTTTCTCTCTCCAGCTGCTCTCCCACTGCTCCTCCAGAAGACCACAGAGAAACAGCTCCTGTCCCATCCTTGGGTGCAGACAGGTTGGCATTGCTGCAGCAAATACACCTGGCCAGAGTCATCATTGAAAGCTTGAAAATCCCTCCTGAGAGCCTCCAGATTTCCCCAAGGAGGAAAGGTTTACTGGGGAAACCTCCCCGGCCTATGTCTGTTCACAAGTGGTAAGGGTTTGTTTGCTGTGCCTCCAGGGCAGGTTTGTGTAGTCCAGCTTCCCCAAGCTCTCCAGGCTTCTGAGGCCTTCCTGTTTCTCTGCTCCTCTCAGGAAATTGTATGCCATAAACTTGGGACAGTTAGAGATGTGACTAATTAATCCTGATGTGAGCTCGTTCAGGCTGTGCCTTTCCCAGGGTTTTGGGGAGGTACAGATAAATTTTGTGCCTGGCAGTACACTGAATACAAAAGGGGGTTTACTGGAGGAGAATCTGACTGATATACAATCTATGGAAGGAAGTCATAGAATAGGCGTTTCAATTGTCCTGAAAAAATAGCTTTACAGTAAACTGTGGATCTGGAACTTGCCTGCTGTGTTCAGGTTCATGACTCGCATCGGATTCTTGATGGATTGTGATCACCCTTTCACTTTTATTCACAGTACCTTCTTTGTGGAGTACCACTTTCCTGTGGGAATCTCCAAGGATGATAAAGGACAGGTCTCCATAACAACAGAAGTAATTCGAGTAGCCTCAAGTAAAATCACAGATGATGGTAAGAGCGTCATTTTTCCCTCTTAGATTTAGTTTTGTTGACTTCATCTCTTAAAAACTATTTAGTAATGTTTTCCATGTATTACCTTTGCTGCCTGAAAATCACAGTGTGCTGGGTGGCCCCTCTGCCCATGGAGTTACAGAATGGTCCTCTCAGGGAGAGGGCAGCCAAGTGATTTTTAATTTTTTTTTTTCCAAGAAGTATTCATACTGGGATTTTCACATTTCTTTTCCTAGGGAAAGACCAAGTTAGTAAGCCCATTCCTTCATTTGAACATAAAGCCAATGCTTTCTGCAATAGGAGGAGGATGATCAAGTACTTTTAGAAATATCAGAGATACTTACACCTCTAATAAATAATTTCCCAGATGTTGAAGTATGTCCTGTGGTATCTCCAATAGCTCAGATGATCTGCTGGATCCAAGGGATCTTGAGTCCTGTGCTCAGATCAGCAGACATTAATCTCTGTACTGAGAGTCAGCAGTGTTTGTATCCCTGAGAACAATTTCTGTTCCCACCAAGCAGAGAATGCTGGATGAGCAAGATCCTCTCTGCCCAGTCTTCCCAGAAGCTGGAATGCCAGGGTGACTTTCAGTGCCTCTCCCATACAGTTATTTGTTGGCTTTTCATCTTTGAGTGGCACTTGAGAGATTTTGAGTTCTCCTGTACATTCTGTGTTTGTGGCCAGACAAAATATGTGCTTCTTCAGAACTTTTGTAATATGTCTTTGTAATCCAAAACTAATCCATCCTACTTTGCCTTGTGTAGAGTCCAGGTCTTTGGGACCTAGAAAAATAGATTGGGCTGAAAATAATTTGAAGCAGACATCAAGTTTATCCACTGTAGCATTATCCTTCCTGAGAGCTGTTTATCTCGTTTATTAAAGATGCCTCATGGGAAAGATTCCATAGCCATCCCAGACGAGGTGGAGAAGTGCTAGGCATCCACTTGCAGATTTCCTCATGTGTGACCTGCATTTTTGTCATCACAAGAATACTTCCTTATCCAGTGTGAACACTGTTATTGTACTTCTTGTACTCTTTTCCAGACTGAATGCCAATTCATTCCATCTCTGCTTGCAGATAATTCCTTTTCTCTTGAAGCTGTGATTTTTCTTGCAGCTCAGCTTTGACTCTCTCAAGAACCATCTTGAACTCTGTTAGTTAAAATGAGACAGGGTTCTCCCACTGAAAAAGGGCAGGTCTTACTGCATGCTGGAATGGCAGAGAGTTGATGTCACCTGACGTCTTTAAATGCTGTTATAATGTTTGTTTATATTGATTTATTTAATACTTTATTAATTTTTTCTTAATTATTATTTATGAATTCCTAATCTTAATTTTGTCCTGCCAGCCTCCTGCTATTTTCTGGCCTTCGAAAATGAAAACAAGTTCGGCTTTGGTGTTAATAAATAGTACAGAATTAAATGACTGTGTGTAACAGAGCACTCTCCGGGGGAAAGTTTATTTATATCAGGTAATTTTGGATATTTGTTGCTCCTCTCTTCCCTCCAGTGGTGAAATTCCAGCAGCGGTCTGTGTTCCCTGTGCGCTTTGGAGGAACAATGATAGAGCACTGGTGGGGCTCTGACCTGGCTTTTAAAATCTACATGAGAAAAAGCACACAGAAAAAGGTACTTACTGAAGTTGTTCCTTCTTTGTGTATTGAACAGCAAAGAAATTCTTTGCATTTCCCTTTCCCACAGACACTCGATGCAGACAAGCAGGTATTAGGAAGGGAAATGACATCACGTGCAGATAGCTGAACTGATTGCTGTTCAGGCTTCACAGAATATTCTGGGGGACCCACAGGTTCACTGAGTCCCACCCCAGGCCCTGCCCAGACCCCCCAACAACCCCACCCTGGGCATCCCTGGCAGGAGCTCTGCCAGCCTCGGGGCCAGGACCATTCCCTGTTCCAGGCTTGCCACTTCTGTCACTCCATTAATGGATTTTCTGAATTTGAGACTGGCAGGCAAAAAACTTTCTTTCCCTCATCTTTAAGACAAATCTCTTGCTGTTTAAGCACATTGGGTCAATTATAAACATTAGTCTTCACTGAGAACACAGCTCCTCTAGCAGAGTAGAATGAGTTCATGTGGATGCAGTTTATATCTTTACCCTGCCCAGTGTGAGGGGAGTAATGTGGGCTGTGAAAAGCAGGTGTAACTTGTGCGTTTTGGGGGGGAAAAGTACATTTCCAGTCAATAAGATATTTGCATAACCATCTGCATGTGATGAAGAGAGTGAGAGGGGTTAACTCAGCATATGTTATTTTAACCAAAGGGAATAAATTGCATATTTAAGTATGGAAATTTTGCTAATTTACTAAAATTTAGGTTATTCAATTTTTGCATGAATCTGGAATTATTTACAGTAGATTCCAGAAAAATTTGTCTTACTGTTGTTCTAGTGAGACTTGATATTGGAAGTAAAGGAGATTTCCCTGTTGGTACAACTAATGTTGTAGGAGTGGGGAGGGTGTGTGGCTGCTCATGGCTTCCCAGAAAGCTTTTAGTTCACAAAAGTTCTTTTAATCTGATAGAAGTCTTGCAAAATTAATTCTTTGCCTGCCCTCAGCCTGTGGCCATTGGCTCAGCAGCACTTCAGCTGCGCAGGGTGATTGAGGCTGAGCTGCTCAGATTCAGCTGGGAGATACCTGTGGAAAAAGAGGAAGATCACACACAAGTTGGACCACTGAAGGTATGTGTTTTACCATCTCGAGCTTGAGTTGTTACTAATTTTGGCTGCACATTCTTATTTTTAACTCCACTTTTCTCTCTTTGTTTTGATTTACCAGCTCTCAGATATGAAGGTTTGCAAGACCAGTATAAAATAACATGGACCTTTTTTATTCCTTAGGGGTTTGGAGAAATATTTTGAAACTCCTGCATATCTAGAGATGTTGTCAATAAGCTGGGGCTTGAATACAGCAGCCACTCTACAGGCAGATTTTGAGTGGCACATTTTCAGGGCTTAGAACTTTGGCTTCTGCTTTGCGTGGGACATGAGCCGAGGTCTCTCCTGCCATGAAGGCCTGGTGTTCCTTGTCCTTGTCCCTTCAGGAATTATCTTTTCCAGCAAAAGTTTCTACCAGTTTGCTCAGCTTCTAATTGGGAACCATTAACAGTTTGAGAGATTTGACAATTCTGAGGATAAACAGCTCTCTGTATTAGCAGGTGAAGGGTTAGGAATGAGGTGAGCTTCAAGGCCCCTTCCAACCCAGACCATTCAATGATTGATCTGTTATTGTGTGGGTTTGCACTCCAGTCTGGACTGTATGGCTTTTCACAAAGCCACATGTGGTTTATGTTACAGCAACAGCTAGTAACAACTAGTAGCAACTAGTTACAACTAGTAGCTTGTAACCAGCATATGCGTTAGGGTGCAAAAAGGGGTGATATATTTTCCTGAGTTTCTGTTGCAGCCCCTGGTTTCTGGATGGGGCACATGTGGCCAGCCTGCTCTGCCTTGCCTTGCAGGTGTGCCTGGAGCTTGCAGCCAGCAACAAGGACTTGGCCTGCGCCGCTGCCAGATCAGCTACGGCCCCAGCTCCTGCCATCAGAGGGCCCCAGCTGAAATGGCAGGAGCCCAGCAGCACGAGTGTCAATGCAGAAAGCCCTCTCTGCTCCAAAAGGAGCCCTGAGGACTCCCAGGAGGTGGGAGTGGGCAGCAGGGAGGGGGCACAGGTGCCACGCACCGTGCCAGCCTCCGCAGCTCGGGATGTGGTGACACGCGTGACCCCGGCTGAGGACAGTGGGCTGTTGCTGCATGTGCTCTTGATGGTGCCTGATGGAAAGGATTTTATTGCTGAAGGCTGTGGGCTCCCCAGTTCTTGCAATGTGTATTTGAACTGCAAACTGCTCAGCACTGAGGAGGCAACGAGATCCGCTGTCGTCTGGGGCACAACACAGCCTGCCTTTAATTTTTCTCAGGCAAGTCCCATGTTTTCTGTTTGACGCTGATGGAAGTGTGTCATTCCCCACTGACAAACACAGTTCGTAGTTAAGTTACTTTTATATACATGGAAGCATCTCTGCTTGGCTCCCTTGAATGCACATTTAATTTTTAACTTCTGTGTCTGAAAAGCACAATTTTGTAGACTGGAATAGAGTAGACTTAGCCAATATTTTCCAGTGTTCTCTGTGTACTAATTCTGCTTTAAACCTTTCAGGTGATGCCTTTTTCATTGACTTCCAAACACTTGGAGCGGCTGAAGAACAATGTAATGATTATTGAAGCATGGAACAAGCTGGGAAGCCCTGGCTGTGACAAATTGCTGGGATTAGTGAAACTCCCTCTGCATCAGTTTTACATCTCGTTCAAGTAAAGTTTTTTTTTACCCATATATTATTGGATTGGGAAATAGCCTAACTGAAGCTCAGAGAAAGAAGTCGGGGATGGTGTGTGGGGGTTGTGTGGGAGGGTTCTTAGTTTCACTTCATAGCAAAAGGCTTTTTTGCCCTGCCAAGTTTCCTATAGCCCTTTCCTACAGTGAGCAGGGTGTAAGTTACAGTGTCCTTGTCCAGAAGTACTGATAGAGTGTGAGAAATAAAGTCACTGTGCTCCATCAGGGTTGGTGCCTGCTTAACTTGTGGTCCTGTGTTGGAATAAAACCAGAAGAAATCAAAGTGGCTACACAGGAAAATGAAGTGTGGCTTTCCATCAGTGTTTTTCCAAGATTGTGACTGATTGAGTTTTCCCCTAATTATGGTCTACAGAGATCCCATAGGGATGCTGTCAGTTTGCACAGCCCAGGTGTCAAAAAGCCTCCAAAACCTCATATTTTGTGTTCTTATCCGATGGAATTCTCCAGAGTTCTTTGTTCTTTTGGGGTTTAGTCTATTGGCTTCTTGTTCAATTAAGTAATATACCTGCTAAAAATAGTTTCAATTGCTGGAAATACTGGACAGAAGAAATCCTTTGCAAAGGATTTATTCCTTTTATTTTGGTCAGACCTAGTGGCAGGTAGAAAACCTCCAGGTACTGGAGCTGACTGGCCACTACTCTGGTGGTTATTTCTGTGTCATTTGTATCATTTTTGCAGTAAGCCACTGTAGTTTACTTGTGTATATCTTAGAATCTCAGCATGGTTTGGCCTGGGAGGGATCTTAAATCTCAGCCAGTGCCACCCCCTGCCGTGGGCCAGGACACCTTCCACTCAGCCAGGTTGCTCCAAGCCTCATCTGTCCTGGCCTTGAACAACTTCAGTGTATTATTGGAGATTTTTACATCTTTCTGGGAGGTTGTCACTGTTCCTTCTTTTCTTCCATCTCCAAAGGCACATAACAGCCTCATAAAAGTATAATATGGCTACAGGGTGTTAATAGGAGTCTTGTTCCCGTTCATCCCTTCGCTCACAGATCTGTGAGCTGGCTCACAGCTAAGGCACTGTTAGGTTTTGAGAACTTGTCCTGTGTCATTGCTGAAAATAAGATCTTGTGCTCTGCACCTTATGGATCTCTGCTGTGTGAGGACTGGATAGAAGTGAGACAAATTTCAGAGGAATGGGGATAAAGTGGTTTTTGTCAGCATTGAAAATCCCATCTAAAATGAGTTCTGTGTGATCCTGTTCCTACTCGGATGGCTCATTCTCATTCTGGGGCTTTCTTGCTTGTTCTGTAGAGATCCCAAGGTTTCCCAGCTGCTCCTGCAGGCTCAGTACCCGGTGGTGGCTGTGGATGGCCACATGCCCGTGGTCGATGTTTTCAGCGGCAGCACCAGTGGACGCCTGAGGGTCCTCCTGGCAATGGGATCAGCTGATCAAATAGTGGCACTGCAGAGGCTCAAAACTGAAGAAGGAATGGTGCCTCCGGTCACACAACGTCCTCCCCACGCTCTGGACCATCCTCCTGCAAAGCCCACAGTGGTATTTATTGTTCAGTAAATCACCATTCTTGCTGCTAAGGACACGTGAAAAGGTTTTTTCATAACAGACAAGTGATCCCCAACCTCTTCTTAATGCTGTAGCCAGTTTTGTTATATTCTGCAAATTCTATACAGAATTATATAGTTTATACTCTTTTTTTGCCAGCTTGCTCTCACCAGTCTTGACATTACTGCCCTTTTTATTGCCTTGCATTTCCACTGCTTCTATCTTTGCAACTCCAGTAAAAAAAATCCCAGAAAAATTATAGAAAATCTTTAGTTCTCACAGCCTTATTGTGGAGGTTTGGCACTTTGAGTTGAATAAGTAGGAACTTTTATGCTTTTTAAGTGCTTTGCAGGAAAAAAGTAATATTCTTTCAGGCTTTCAATGTTTCTGTGAAGTTTAGGAGGAAAACAACAGATAATTTTTCTGCCCCCCATCTCAGGCTTCTTAGATCCTTATCATATGTAATTGTTTAAGTTGGAAAATACCTTTATGCTCATTAAGTCCAACCAGTAACCCAGTCCTGCCAAGGCCACCATTAAAACCATGAACCCACATGGGAATGACTCAGCCACTCCAGGGAATGACTCCAGGGATGACTCAGCCACTTCCCAGAGCAGCTTGTTGGAATGTTCCCTGTTTCCTAAAGTCAGCCTTTCCACGTGGCTTCCCTTTTTTGTTAGCAGTTGGACCCAAAAGGGGGAGACCTGATGGAGCATGTGTTTGAGATCCATGTGGAGAGTGTGAAGGGACTCACTCCCCTGCAGTCCACGGTGTGGGGAGAGGCTGACTGCTACATCCAGTACTATTTCCCTGTTCAGGAGGCTGCTTGTGGTGCACTGCAAGGACCTGGATTGCCTGAGGATGGTGAGTTTGTTCTATGATTTTCCCTTACTTAGAGCATTGCTTTAATTAAATACTGTTTAGTTGTGTTCTCTGCCTAAGTAAAGGGGAAAATGTTTTTCTGAGCTTTCAAGCAGCCAGTGTTTTTCTTAGAAAAACTGAATTTGGGCTGTGTCACTGGATTAAAAACCTTGTTTACCTGAGGCTGGTGGCAAGTTCCCAGCGAGAAAAGGAGACCTAATTCCAAATATCTTCACATGGTACCTTTTGTTAAAGGTCCTAGAGGGCTGTGCCAGCTGATCCAACAAAGATGCAGGAATAGGTCTGTGGGGAAAGGTGAGATTGTTCACAGTGAAATTCAGCAAAGGCTTTATATGCAGAAGCCTTTCAGGATCCTCACTTTGCTCTCTGCCTGGAGGGTGCAGCCAGGTCTCTGCTCCCAGGCAACAAGGGACAGGACAAGAAAAAAATGGCCCAAGTCATGCCAGGGGAGGTTTAAGTTGGATATTAGGGAAAATGTATTTATCAAAAGGATTATCAAGCCCTGCCACAGCTACCCAGGGTAATGGTGGAGTCGCTATCACTGGAAACGTTCAAAAAGTGTTTGGATATGGCACTTGGGTACATGATTTACTGGTGGCCTTGGCAGGGCTGGGCTCACCGTTGGACTTGATGATCTTAGAGGGCTTTACCAGCCTTAACAATTCTGTAATTTTCATGGCTACATCAACAGAAGAGTTGCTCGGTTTAGGTCACTAGGATTAACATAGAATGGTTTAGGTGGGAAGGGACCTTAAAGCCCACCCAGTGCCACCCCAGCCATGGCAGGGACACCTCCCACTGTGCCAGCCTGCTCCAAGCCCTGTGCAGCCTGGCCTTGGGCACTGCCAGGGATCCAGGGGCAGCCACAGCTGCTCTGGGCACTCTGTGCCAGGGCCTGCCCACCCTCCCAGGGAACAATTCCTTCCCAATATTCAATCTAAACCCACCATTTTTTCAGATTATAAAAGAGTATTTGAATAATTGCAATTGTAGGAGAGAACAGAGTGTTGAATCACTAACATATATTCCCACTGAAAATGGCACAGTAACATTGTTCCATGGTAAGTCTGTGGGATTTTTGCACTGCAGTAGTTCCCAGCCTGTGGCTCACAGGGTCATGGGGTTGCATGGATTGCTCGTAAAAGCTTTGTGAACTGAAGCTCAGAAGAGCAAGCCTTGTCCCAAGAGGATTTCACTCCCTGTCCATGGGTCTTACCTCCTGAAGGATTGCAAGCAGGAAAAGGTTGAAATCTGTAATTGCAACGATTTTTACCCAACTCTTCTTGACTTCTAGGCATCACATTGAAGTCATTTCGAACAGCAACCACTTTGTGTGTCCCTGATCCCATCTTTAATGATGAACATCATCATTCCCTGTTGGTTCCTGCTGATGTCCCAGTCCAGAGGCTCCTGGTCAGTGCATTTATGGCACCAGGAGCGGCAGGAGGAGGAATCCAGTTTGAAGTCTGGTGCAGGTACAGAACAACATCCTGTTCTTTGTAGATAGCACAGCAATACCGGTAGGGATAGATCTGATCTTGAAAAATCTCCATCTCTGGGATGGATATTCTGTAATACTATTTAATAATAGCTAAAAAAAATGGCAAGCTCATCAACATTTGGTGATGAGTATCTGCACTTAAGACCTATGAGCCTTTTCCCTGCCGAGAGTCCTAATTACTCCTTTCTTTTTACTTAGGAAGTGTGTGTTCTTAGTTTACTTTCTTCCATCTTTTAATCAGCATAAGTCTAAAAGTAGTGTTTAAATCCTTGACACATCTAAATTTTACATAATAGCACCCTGAAAGTAAAATTTCATTGTGCTGAGAAATAATATGAAGTGTTTTGTAAATTCAAATTGTTTCTTTGGCTACTGAAGCTAATTATTAGTAATGGAGAGCAGAAGCCATGAAAGCAAATAGCTTTAGAAAAATATAATAATCTGTTCATTCTGTAGTAAACAAGTCAGGCTTTTTAAAATTTGCAAAGTCGCATGAGAATTACTATGGGCTGTTTGTAAGATACAGTGCCAAAATTTGTTTTAGGATGAAGCTGAAGCCAAGTAATGCACTAAGAAAAGGTTCAGAGTAATTTTTTACACTCACAAACTGGTACCACAGATCTGTTCTGCAGGAGAGGTATTTTAATTTATTAACGGGAAGAGAGAGTGGAGAATATTTGGTGCCAGATCCTTCTCTTGTTTTGCTTTGGGATGCCAAAGTTGAGTTCTTGCTTGTTGACTTGTTAGGACTAGTGAAAATATATGTATTTTTAGCATTATCTACTTAAGCACTTACTGGTTCTTTTCTTCAGTGGAAATACATCTACTTGAGTTTCTCCCTTAGCTGGGGAGACTAATTAGAGTTTAAAGACACTCAAAGGTGACTTCTGTGCCATTGTGAGAGAAATGTTGATGCTGGTTTTTTGTGTCTTACCAGGTATTATTACCCAAATGTCAGAGACCAGCTGGTTGCCAAAGGGGCCTTGCCTTTGTCACGGCTCTGTGCCATGGTGACCATGCAGCATCATGAAGAAATAGGGATACAGACTTTTAACCTTCCCTTGGTCCCCCGGACTGATTCCTCAGAGGAATTTCGTCTGCGGTCTTCAGGTGAGGAAGGCTCGTGGGCTTCTACTTTGTGTGGTAAAACCAGGCTTGGCTGAGGAAATGTCGGAGCAGCACGTCAGTGTTTGATGGTGTGTTAGCAAACGACAAAGGAGATGGCCTCGTGTTGTGCCAGGGAGGTTTAGGCTGGATATTAGGGAAAATTTTTTCCCCCAAAGGTCTGTCCAGCCCTGGCACAGCTGCCCAGGCCATGGTGGAGTCCCCATTCCTGGCAGGATTTGAAGCTGTGTGGATGTGGCACTTGGGGACATGGGATAGTGGTGGCCTGGGCAGTGCTGGAGTGATGGTTGGCCTCCATGATTTTATGAGTCTTTTCCAGCCAAACCAATTCTCAAATTCTGTGAAAATGAAGTCTATTTGTCTCCAGGGCAAATAAAAGTACATATTTGTGTTGACAACTGAAACCAACCAGGAGTGGTTTTCCTCCCAGCTTTCAATAACACTATAATGAGTGAAAAAACAGTGATTAAACATGGGGAACCCTCAAACTCTCAAAAAGTTTTCAAAAGCCCTCTCTGTGTATTTAACTGCTTCACTGCCAGCGAGTCCCACGCAAGGTGGGGAAGGAGGATCTGAAGGAGGGCTGTTCCTGATACGTAGTGCAAGCAGGGTCTCCCTCCTGTGGCTCTTTCAAATGCCACCAGCATCAGCTCCGGGGCTGCCACAGGGAGCGCAGAGGCAGCGAAACAGGGGCTGGACAGGGAGGTTGGTGTGCTCAGCTGCTTCTGTGGTGGCTGAGCCACGTGCAGCAGCAGAGCACAGCAGGGTTTGTTCCACACCTCCTGGAGAGATTTCCACCCAGCGCTGTAACAATGGTGTGCCGGAATGCCTGGGAGGGTGTTCTGGGGCTCCGGCGGTGACAGTGCACCCCAGGGTGTTCTGGGGCTCCAGTGGTGGGAGCGCACCCCAGGGTAATTTGGGAGCACCCCCCCGGGTAATTTGGGAGCGCACCCCAGGGTGTTTTGGGAGC
>VZRF01015557.1:0-23271 GCA_013396875.1 Vireo altiloquus | reverse complement strand
AATTTGGGAGCGCACCCCGGGGTGTTTTGGGAGCACACCCCGGGTAATTTGGGAGCACCCCACAGGGTAATTTGGGAGCGCACCCCAGGATAATTTGGGAGCGCACCCCGGGTAATTTGGGAGCGCACCCCAGGGCAGGACCGGCTCCATCGGCCCCGGGCTTGCTGTGCCGGGGCCTCGCCACAGGAGGGAGACACTGGGTCCGGCCGTGCCTTCTGTCTAGCGCAGCCTCTGTCACTGTCAGTGTCAGTGGATCCACGGAATTGTTTCTTTAGAAGAACAGTCACTGATAGAGTAAGGTTTGTATCAATAAGTGTAGATGAGTATTGATTATGTTGGATGTACCTGCATTAAGAGCTGACTATTTCTTTCCTTCCTTTCTTTCATTTAATCCAGGTTTGCTTGATGTGAGCGTGAGGTACCAACGATCCATGAAAACAGCAGCAGGAGTTACTGCCCAAGCTGTCTCACTTTCTGTGCAAATACACCGGGCAGCTGGTTTGCAAGCAGCAGCCAGGTAAAGCTTAATTCAAAAAGGACCGTTTTTCAATTAAACCAGCTTTATCTGGAGGCAGCAGGCTGAGGCGTGAGATCAGAACAAATTTTTACTGGCCAACTTCCCATCTGCAGAGACCAAGATTCAAAGTGGGTTCTGCTCCAAAGTGAAAATAACTTTATAAAGACCATCAGCAGTTATTCTGGTCCCTGAAGCTGCCGTACAGGGTGGTAGTATTCATTCTGCAAAAGGATGAGGATTGGAAGGGTGTGTTTTCCTACGTTTCCATGTTTTTCTGCACCAAAGACTGATATCAAAATTGGCTGATATAAGATGGTACCTGTTTGGGCGTTGGATCCTGGTGTTGCTGATGCTATTTAAAAACTAGTTGAGGTTGTTTTCTTGCATTTCACTGTGAAAACCTCAATAAACTAACTGGGGAATGAAACATGTCCCTTTCCACCATAAGGCTTCTGCTCCAAGTGTGTATCAGTATCAGCTGGACATAGTTCCAGAATATGTGATTTTCAAGAGTTAGGAAAGGGCTAGAATAGTCAGTCAATTCCACAAGAGGAGGATGGCTCCTGTCATTCCAGAGACACAGTCTGACCCTTTCTCAATGTCGCTGTGAGCCCCTGATCCATCATAATTCAGGCAGATCCTGAAAGATGAGGCTCACTGTTGTATGGTGCTTGGAGAAGTCAAGGGAATTGAATGACTTCAGACTCCTCATCCTTCAGGTGTATGACCTGAGTAATACCTGGGTCTGGTTTACTTGTAAATTACTCCATTTACTAATTTCCCCTCCTTTTACTGGTCAGTATTGGTCTATAAAAATAATTTGGCTTGGCCTTTGGCTTCTTTCTGGAGCAGATGCTCTGCGAAGTTATTCTACAGGACAGTATATTCTTAAAGGTGCTCAATACTTTCTCAACCACAGATAAGAGCACAGCCACCAGTGATGGACCTCGTGAGTTCCTCTCACCATTTCATATCTGTTCGTAGTATGTTCAGCTGGGAAAAAAGATGAAAATGCTGTGCAGCCAGAACCCACATACATTTTGACTTAGAATGTTCACTGTTAGTCCCATCTTTCCACCTTTGTTTTAGGCATGTTGGTTCCTAAGTTCCTCATACATTTTATGCATTCTCTTCCTTCTTTTCTTTTTTCCCCATGTGAAATGAAGAGCTGTGGCACAGAAGAACCCCTCTGTCCAGTACTATGCAGGGGTGGGAGTGAACGCCTACGTGTGTGTGCTCCTGCCCTTCCTGCCCCAGGCACAGACACGCAGCACACCAGCCGTGCCCTGTGCCTTCTGCCCGGAGTTTGAGCATCACCTGGACTTTCTGTGTAATCTCATAACTCAGAAAAGCAGTGGAGAAGCCTCTTCTCTGGGGGAACTCTTGCAGTCTGCCAGTATTTCTTTCTCAATCTACCACCAGAGCACCAGGTCAGGTAAGGACAACAGGTGTGATTGTAAGGACTGAATACTGATGCAGAAGTCCCCTTAATTTTAGTATAGAAAAAAAAATATTCACAGAATAATGGCATCATTTGGATTGGGACTTGCAAAAGCCCCCCTGCAATGAGCAGGGTCATCTTCCAGCAGGTCAGGTTGCTCAGAGCCCCTCTGCAGCCTGAATTTGACTGTTCCCAGGGAACTCTGCAGTTGCTAATAGCTGTAATCACCTAAACTGTCTTTGGCAGGGACTGTTCCCCTTGTGCAAAGAGTTTTTGAGACTCCCAGTGATCACGATCACCTCTTAGCAGCTGTTCTCCAGTCAGTCACTTCTAAATCTTGTGTTCCGGTTCAGTGTATTTACAAAATTATTTCTTTTCCAGCCACTGACAAATTGGCTGATAGAACATCTAGAGATTATCTTCTTGGGACAGTCACAGTTCCAACCAGAGACCTACTGACGAGAATATCAGGTAATACAGCAGTGCTACACTGCTGGTATTCTGTGCAAGTGCTATTGTAATTCCTTTAAACTATTTTAATTCTTGTTTTGGGGGGGTTGTTCTGTGGGTTTTCTGGGATGTTTTAGACCAAAGTTCTTTTGTATGTTCCTCACGTTTTCAGTAAAATCCTGTATCAGGAAAGTTACATAAAGGTTGTTGTTTGAAAATCTGTTTTCAGGGTGTAGGTTGTCTAGTGGCTGAATGAATATTCTGAGGCTACTATGAAGAAATTTAACTCCATGCCAGCTAAAACCAGCACCTGAAATACTTAAGATTTTATTCAGTGCTGTTTATATTCAAGATAGAAAGTCCCAAAATTCCAAAAGGATGTCAAGTCCATGAGTCGTAGTGCTTAGTGCAGGACCAGTGACTGCTTTTCAGATGTCAAAGCTGAAAACAAAAGTCTTAGATAATTAGAAAGTAGTAGAATAAACTCGGTTTTTTTTGGTTTTTTTTTAAATACATGTTAAATATCTCAGTGCTCCTTTTGGGTCCCTTCAACTTCAGAATGTTTTCCGAAATTTCTGTGAAAAAGTTATTTGCATGTCTGTCCACTAATGATCTCCTCTATCTAGCTTTGGTTTGGGATTATTTTTCCTTGTAATAATGATGTTTTTATTATTGCTTTGGTTATTTCTGCTTTAATTTCACTAAAATTCTCATTTTCTGCAGCCTAAAATGTTGGGGTTCTTTTTAATGTGAAGAGAGTAGGAAAGAAATGAGAAAACATAATTTTATAATTGGGTATACAAGGGATGTCATTTCATTGTAAAATGAGTGTTGCTAATGAAGTGAAAGTTGCTAAGAAGTTTGGGATCAGAACTACTGCTGATAAAAACAGAGATTTTTAGAAGGCCAGTAACTTGTTGCTTTTTCAGATTAGAAATTATTTAATGAACTCCAAACGAGAAATAAACACTTGGAGTTCTGGTCCTTGACCATGACCAGAGAGGTGACCATTCTTCACTGACATTTTTCAAAAGCTGGCATGAGTCTGATGTGATCTTTCCTCCCCAAGGCATTTCGGGTTGGTTCCCAGTGACCCTCCCCGAAGATCCGCTGCCTCTGCCCTGCACAAACGCCATGCAGGCCATCGTGGGAGGGCTGGAGCTCTCTGTTGCCTTTGCCCATCAGGGTGACAGGGAGCGTGTTCTGGAGGCTGCCAAGCTCTTGGGGTGGAGCAGTGAGGAGATGGGGGAAGACAGCGAGGACGAGAGCGGCGGCTGGGAGCAGCATGCTGGCCCAGTGACCGTGACCATCTCCACCCCCAGGGTGTGGCTGCCCCTGCACTGCCTGCTGCTCCAGGGCCAGACACACCTGCACGGGAACACTTACTGCTACCTCAGGTACAAACTGTACAGCCAGGAAGCCACGAGGACGTGGCTGAAGCGGCCAAAACTGAGTGACAACGCAGAGAGTGTTACCGTGAGCTTCAGGAAACCCAGCAAGGTGACTCTCAGAAGGAGCCAGGGACTGCTGTGGTTCTTCAGAGAGGAGAAATTAGAAATCCAGGTGTGGTGGGCATACGGCAAGGAGAATGAGGTGGAAAGGCCACTTGATACCGATCGGCTTATTGGATCTGCCTATGTTGACCTGGCAGCGTTAGCAGAGAGATCAAGGAGAACACTGAGCGTTAGTGGTGAGTTCCTAAAACACAGGGTCACATTTCATTCTCTTCATTGGCAATTTAATGTGGTTCCTTCTCTAGTCACTTTAAACAAAATGTTTACAGCTTTGCTTTGTCCTGCACAGAATCCCAGAATCCTGGGATGGTTGGGGTTGGAATGGATCTCTGGTGATCTCCCAGTCCCACCTCCTGCCCAGGCAGGGTCACCTGGAGCAGGGGACACAGGAACACATCCACAGGGCTTCGAGATGTCCCCAGAGAGGGAGACTCCAGGCCCTCCCTGGGCAGCTGTTCCAGGGCTCTGCCCCCCTCAAGGGAAGAAGTTCTTCCTCATATTGAGGTGGAACTTGTGTTTTAGTTTATGGTTTTGTCATCTACATGGTACTCATCAGCCACCAGATTTATGGACTGGTTGGCTCTTCTTTTAGATAGGGATGGGAGAAAGAACAAGAGTTAAAGCAAATCTTTATGCAGGGTCTGTGTTGTATTCTCCATATATGTATATAAAATGATGCAGTCACTGTTCCCAGGACTCTCAGGAAATTGATGTGCTTTCGTATGAGCTACCCTGGTAAAGGGAAGGTGTACCCAGTTTGGGGGATTGGATGTGGTTTTTAATGTTTCCGAGCTTGTACTTCTGAGTGATAACTCACATAGAAATTACACTGAAAATCAAAATTCATTCTACTGGTCTCATGTGAGATCTCTACAGTAACGAACTACCAGTTGTTTTCCAAGCTCCTGCTTTTCCTTTGTTTAGCTGGTTGTTTGTGAATTCTCCTGCAGGTGTCTATCCATTGTTCAGGTGCAACGCTCCAGACCTGGCAGGAGCTGCTGTGCGTGTTCACGTCAGCCTTGCTTCCTCTCCTGCTGCTCTGCCCAGACTTCCCTGTGCCGAGGAATGCAGCAACAGTGAGGATGAAGGCACAGGGGAAACCCCTGGTCTGAGCCAGCAGGTCTCTGACAAGCAGCAAGTGGATATTGTGGGTTCAGGGATCACCAATGGCAAACCACAGGAAGAAGATGTGATGTTTCTGGAAAACACAGTTGCTGTCAGTATCCTTGTGGAAAGAGCAATGCATCTAAGTTTGAAAGGTAACATCACCACCCCTCTTTCTTTTCTTTCTTTCTTGTCTTTCTTTTTTCTTTCTTAGTTTCCTGTTTCTTTGTTTTCCTCTGGGATCTGTTCCTACTCCAGCAAAGTGAATGGCAGGGGTGGGTTTTGGACTTGGCTTCATGGTGTTGCAACCCCTCTGGCTGTGTAAGTACAGGGGAAACAGGAGGTTGAGCTATTCAACCTGTCTTCATGAATAAAATCCAAAATATAAATAACATAATGTTGCCTGTTAGAGATGACAGCTGAATTCTGAAATTAAGCATTATCTGAAGAGCTAAACCCCAAGTTAAGCACTGACTGAATAACTAAACCCCAGGACACTCCCATCTCAAAGACTCCTACAAATTAGCATTTTTAGTGCATAATAAATTTGTAAAGCTGGCTCACCGTACTCAGCTTTTGTTCCCCTGATAACACAACTAAGAGTCAAATACAAACTATGATTTAAGGGTATGTAATTCTAAAAGATTCTGAGCCCTGCAGATGGATTTTATAATGATTCTAGAACCTTCTGGAATTCATAGGTTTTGGAAAACCAATACAACTTTGTTTGCTGTTGCGAAGTTTTTGATGATTTAAAGGAGGTTTCTTTTGAGTATTGCAGAAATATTGAAATATTTCTGTCTTCAACTTCTTATTTTAGGGGATTTTTAGAAGTAACTAATTGAGAGGCAGCTGATCCACTGAAACAAATACAAGCTGGTTTCAAGAAGAAATTTCATTCTTCATGATTGCCAGACAGGTGGCCCAGAATGGAGAGTAGCTAAAGCACTGGAAATAGGGTCCTCAGGACCTGGGTTTTATTCCTAGCTTTGCTTCTGACTTCTTAGATGGTCTTGGGCAAACGGTTTTTCTGTTTCTCCCTTGAATATTCCAGTTTCTGCTCTGTAAAAGGTCCGTGTAATATTTGCTTCCATTGTAAATATAACATGCTATCAGCTCCACCAGTGAAAAGGAGTATTTTCTAGATGGTGGATTTCTTTGCTAATTGTTTGATTTTAATTGCTGAACTGCCTTTAGATTTTTTTTGTTGTTGTTATTAATTAAAAAATCTGTATTTAATTCTGTACCATTTCAGGAAGTCCCTTGACAGAACGTGAAGTAACAGCCCCCAGTAGCTGTGTATCATTTGCTGTGGCTGATGCAGATGCTCCAGTAACCACTCCAGTGATAGAAAATACAGACTCACCAGTCTGGGACTTCCAGCAGCAAGCAAGGTGAGAGATGAGGACTCACACAGACACTCCCTGGATCTGACAGCCTGGCCAGGTGTGAAAAGGACGTATGGTTTGGGGTTTTTAGCTCAGACCTAGATATCTGAGCTTAAATTAAAACAGATGAATTGACTGCATCAAGGAACCTCAGCAGATCAAGTCATACATGGCAGTATTCAGGAATTAACCGGTGTGTTCCAATCTTGTGTCTCCTCCAGTGCTTCTAATATCTGAATCTCCTCAAGCAGCTTAAAAACTGTTCTACATTTAACACTTCGATTTTCTGTTCGGATTTTTTTTCCAGGAATGATCTTCAAGCATTACAGCTTTCAATCATAACCCCAGTGCTTTGCTGTCACTGTTTATTGAGAAATAAACTGTATTTCTGTTCCTCCACAGTTTCCTTGTCCTGTCTTTTTAATGTACAGCAAGAGTGAGGAGAGGAAAATCCTTTTTGAATAAGCAAAAGCCCAAACTATGTAAACATATGTTATGCTTTGAGGCTCAGTAATTTTGGGGTTTTTTTTGTTCCTGGCCCCATCGGTCCAGAAAAAAACTGATTTGTCTGAAATTTTACTGCTTTTTCCTGCTTTACATAAAATATTATGATTTTTGTTCTTAACAGATTATCCAAAGAGCTTCTCCTGGATCCACAGCAAACCTTGGTCTTCAAAGTGTGGCATAAAGCAGGTAAAGTTTGTGGTGCAGTGTTAAGAGGAGTGTGTTTTCTGCATCCCCTTCCTTAGGTTACTTGTATTTCCTGCAAGGAAAATAAATTCTGTTAAGTAAATGGGAGAGTAGAATTGTAATGACAATTTTTGCCTTGTACGAGAAGAATGCTAAAGATAAATAGCTATTGATTTCCTGGCCTTTGGCATCCTCCTTTTCCCCATTAATCATCTTACAAGGTTTGGTCCATCTGTATTCTCTGGTTTTATTTTGACAGTGCTTTAGAGGTTGGATTTTCCTGCTGAAGGAAATTCTTAACTGCTTCCTTCATGAGCTGTTTGTTGTTGCTGCAGTTGGTTGAAGTGTGGTCAGCCACTTGTAACCAAATACTTTTATTTCTTTCTTTTTACATATTGAAGTTCAGCTGTCTGATTTTTGCTTAAAAAATAAACTTCCTGTGTATGCAGAGTACTATGTGTACATACACAGTGATTCTCCTGCCAATCCCCCTCTCTGCCCTGGGCTTTCGCTGCTTCTGCAGGGCCATGTTTAGCTGAACAGAACTGAGGTAATCCCAGTAATATCCCCAATATATTGGACAGGATTGTTCTGGACCTGGGGTCAACTTCCAAGACATATTTCAAGGGCTGCGTTTCAGCATTCCTGAAGATGATTCCTGTCAGTGTACATGTGCTTCGTATCCTTCTTCCCCAGAGTCGGAGCGAGTGATAGGATTTGCCTCCGTGGACTTGTGTCCTCTCCTCTCTGGCTTCCAGCTCGTGTGTGGGTGGTACAACATCACAGACTTCAGCGGGCAGTGCCGAGGGCAGATCAAAGTGGCTGTTTCCCCTCTCCAGAACATAAATGGTCTCAAAGAAGAAAGGCAGGCCAGGGTCCGAAGCCAGCCACAAAGTTCTTCTGTATGTGCTTCCATTTCCTCCCCTCTCACTCTTGATTGGATTGCTACTAATTAGCACTCTGGGTTCCTGAGCAAATTCACCAACTCACAGCACTGTCCTGGACCAGTCTGCGTAAATGTTCCAAAACCACTTAATTCCTTAGGAATTCTGCTCCAGGTTTCCATGGTAGCTGCAGGCCAGTGCCAGTTACAGCACTCCTGCCAAATCATGGGCATCCCCATTGCCTTCACTCTGTGGTTGCTTCATGGGCGTTTGGGACTTTTTTTAGGAGAATATGCTGTGGATTTGGATGTCTGGGAGCATGACATCGTTCTCTTTGCTGCATTGGGTGATGGATGCTCAAAACATACAATAGATTCAGCTTTTCATTGGTTAGGAAACAACTAATTTGGTGGTAATATGTTTTTCTGGGATATTTGCCATTTCTTCTGGGTTTTTTTTTTTATTCTTTAGACTTCCCAGATATACTGAGGTGTGTTATACACATGTAATGGAGCCCTTACCCTACTTTCCATCAGTTGCTGTACTGTCTGATAGTAATGAGGGAATTAACAAAAGTGTCTGAAATGAAAGTGTTGTGAAATGGTACTTTGGCTCAGTGCTGGGAAATCATTTGAAAATTTAAAGCTATCTAGACAGCCTGAGGTTTTGTTAGATCAACAGGATAATACCTTAATTTCTCCTATTTTCTTGCTGTGAAAGACTCATATACAGGGTTCCTTTTCATCCTAGGTGAAGGTCAGCTTTCCAGCGTGTCTTAGTAATTCTACAAACTTGTCCAAGCAGATGTTGAATTCCTTGTCAAAGGAAGTCATTGTTCCTGTTCGAGAGCGGTAAGTCCACAGGCTGACAGCCTTTTTCATTATTTTCAGGTCTCAGAAATACCTCTTTAAAGCAAATTAACTCTACTGGAAAAATGGAACACCCTGTCAAAGTGTGTCCATTGTGTTTGGGCTTAAAAATTAGTGGACATGCCCAGTGAGAGGGAGGTGCAGAAGGTAGCAGTCCTGGGACAGGTTCCTTTTGACACAACCCAGGTGTTCTTTTCCTTCTCATTGATATTTCCTGATTTGTTTCATTTGCACCTTTGTAAATCAGAATTGCAATGATGCCGTTGTTAAAACTGGCGGGTACTTGCTCCAGGCCCTCATAAGAATAAGGGTTATGTCTGTATTTGGTTTTATTTTTAGTAAGTGTAAACTAGAACAGAGTATTCCCGATGCATCCTCTTTATTTTGCCTTAACTTCTGTCCGTGACCAGTGAATGACAGCTGGTGAAATGCAGTAGTATTGCATATTCCAGGAGTAAGACTGTCAGATGTCCTGCAGTAACTACTGCTTTCTGTCCCTTAAAATGAGTGAGAGAGTGTTTTAGTTCATGATTGGTTTATTTAGCCTACAGAGATGATCCTTTTCCCATATGTCTCTTTGAAGTTTAGAGAGACAGTGGGCTACTGCTATGGGATCTGAACAACTGGCTTGGGAGCTGCCAGCAGGCATGGAAAACTCCCTACCAGCCACACCATTAACCTGAGTTTGGTATAAATCTGAAACAGCAAATGACATTCCTGTGGACATTTGAAGGAGCTAGCTTCATCCGTCGGTGGCTCTTTGGTGGATTTCAAGACATTGGATATTCTTGGTTAGCAGACTTTGCACAGTCAGAGGTTCCAGCCTGGTTTTTGCTGTTAAACACAGGCCTGTTTTTAGCAGGATTAGCCCCCCTGGCACACGCACGCCTCGGCACGAGGAGCACATGCAGAACGTGCGCAGGTTCCACGAGTCCCTGCAGCAGGCGGAAGGAAAGGCACTCGGGGCAGCCGGGCTGGGCTCGGCACCGCCGTCCTCCCGCGCCGCTCTCCTCGCTGCTCTCAGGTAACACACGGCTGTGGCCAGCAGGACTATGAGCCCTCAGGTCAGCAGGGAAGGGCTTGGAAGTGACGGGTCCAGTTCCAAGGGAATGAAGGTGAAACAGTGCAATAACTGGTGAAGAGATTCTGGTGTCATTTAGAGCGGGATGAGGCGAGGCTGGAAAATCGGGGGCGGGGTGGGGAGCTCCACAACAGGACTGAGGTTCTGTGGCAGTGTGGTGAGCTGCTCAAGGGGAACAGCAACAGCAGTGTTTCCAAATCTGGAGGGAATGCTTGGATTTATCCATCCCGGTGCTGCTGTCGCACACCAGGTGCTGTGGAGGCAATAGTCCATTCAGTTGACTTCCACAGGTACAAGAACAAGCCTGTAAGCATTTTTGGGGTTCACGGGGCAGTGTAGCCTTTCCCGACAGGATGTGTTTCTTCTTGCTAGAAGCACTGTTTTCTTGACTAGATTCTAGGTTTAAATGAGGTATAAATTTAGAAGAATGGTATTTATTATCTGGAGGAATATAGGGATGAAAGAGACTTCTTGAGGTATTTCATCCCTTCCCCTGCTACCACAAGCAATGTGTCTTAAAATCCCTAGATCTTAAACACATAGAAATCCTCAGATTTTTATCAAGCTCAGCCATAAGTCAAGTTATATCCTTGGCTTTATGACCTTTATTGGAAGGTCATCTCAAATCCAGCTCCTTTGATTAAGTAAGTTTAAAACTAGCTCTTTTTTAGCTTCCAGCCTAAGTTTCCTAGCCAAGTCAGGATTTGTTTTGGAGTGTTATCCTCTTGCTTAGAGCAACCTCAACACTTGCCTACTGATCTGTTTTTGGATAAAAACCTTTAATGCTTTATTTGTACATTTACGTGTTGTTGATGAGAATGATCCAATTTAAACCCAACTGCCCCAGGCTTATTTTCCCACTCTTACCAAGTTTCTTATCACTGCTTGCAGAAGAAACTTGAGCGAGCTGGATGAGGTTCAAAGATACTTCAGTCAGAAGCTGACCAGGTCATTTCCTGACTTCAGCACATCCAAGCCAAGCCATGAGGAGTGGGAGAGTGACCATCAGGGCTCAATGAGCAGAGAGGTGGATCCCAAAGGCTGCCATCTTTTGGAAAAATCTAGTCAGCTGGTGTCTCAGGTCAGCAGCCTAATCAATGGTAAGTTTTGCTGTGAGTAGCAAAATGACAAGGAAATAAATCCCTGCTGATGCTTTTAAAATAACAGAGTAGAGAATAAACTGGAGTGCAGAGCTATAGCTGCTACCAGTGGGAAAACTATTCCATGCTTTTTCTGCCCATGGCTTCCTACAGGGAAGCAGCATTTCCAAGAGATGGAGTTGAAGGACACATCCCTATTATGCCAGAATTTGCCATTCTTGTATCACCACCTTAATCTTCTCTGGTTTTTCCCTCTTTATTCTCCAAGGTTTTGCTCTTTTTATTTCCTTTCTCATCCTTCACAGTTGTTTTTACTGGTTTTTTACATGCCTTCCTCTGCAATCTGTTCCAGACTCCTCCTTTTCCAAATGTCCCCCACCATTCCCTTGAAGCAGGACTTGCCTCAAAAGAGTTTGCCTTTCTACCTGATACAGGGTGAACTCAATTCTCAGAGGATGCAAGCAATGAATAGGATCTGCCCACTGGGAAGTAAAAATAAGTGATGGTGGCTTTTTAAAGAATTTGCAAAATTTCCCATTAATTTCATCGTTAATGCTTCTGGTTTTTCCTTAGTATTTATGTTCTTCTGGCCTTGTCAGTGGGAAACAAAGCAGAGCATGCTCACATCAGCAGTGTTGGCAAAGCTGTGCCTCTTTAGCTCCTAACCATCCTTGCATATAGGACTTTCTGCAAAAAACCCAGACAAATCAGATTTAAGCTGAATTGTTGCTCCATGCATTTACTGATGCTGTTTTTTGTTAACCAGACTTGCAGACTATCACTAAAAATAACAAAGAAGCCTCTAATGTCCATGAGGACAGCAGCAGGAAGCCGGGTGCTGTGGATGTTCCCAGCTGGGAGGAGGAAGCTCCTCGAGGCCAGCTGCAGTCGGACGCTCCCGGAGCTCCGAGTGACACGCAGCAGCACAGTTCTGGGAGAGCTGTGTTTGAGAGACACATGTTGCATGAACTTCTGGGCCCCATTGTCCCTGAAGATGAGCATCCAGTAGGTTATACCTGGGAAAACAAAGGTGCTTTTGCTGTCCAGCCACACAGTGAAGAAGAATACGAAGAAGATGTTATAGAACCACGGACTCTTAATGAAATAACAACCATAACAGACAGGACGAGCCCCTGGTCCAGTGTGATCTCCGAAACAGGGCAGGGGGCTGAGCAGCATCCTGTGGACCCCAGGCCTGAAGACCAGCACTCCACAGACGTAGGTTGTTTCCAACGAGGGAACAGCAGCACCTTGTCCAGCATCCAGCACGGGGACAGCCAGAGCGGGCTCAGCATCCTGAGCCTGCCCGTGAGCCCCCACACAGGTGGGAACAGTCCCTGGGGAGCAGCAGGAGACTTCCACACCTTCAACAGCAGCTCAGGAACAGTGGAGAAGGAGCTGCTTCAGCCCACTGGACGGAGCCTCTGGGACAGAGCACCGAACACAGAACCCCTAAAGAAAAGTGTAGAGTTCCGTACAGGCTCCAAGGAACTGCTGCCAATCCCAGGAGATGTGGCTTTGACCAATCAGAAAACCACTGAGAGAGAGGAGGAGGAGGAGGAAGGTGCTGAGGTTGTAAATGGAGATCATCAAGGCAAGGAAGGAAGTGGTTCTGATGATAACTGTGTTCAGAGTGTATCAGCCCAAGCTGGCTCAGAAAGAAACAGTGAGAGCTTCCCTGATGACAGCAGTGAAGACCCAATGGAAGGGTCAGAAAACCCCATCAAACCAACAGTCTCTTTGTATCCTTTACTCTTTTCTTAAGCACTCCTTGCATTTGATCACTCTTCCTGCTTAGTTAGGATCTCCCTGGCCTAGGGAAGGAGAAATTTGCTGTGTGAAGTTCTTCCCTGGGAAATGAATGCAGAAGTGGTGATCTGGGAAGGTCCATTACGCTGTTTCACACAATGCAGTGATGACTTTCTTGCCACTTGTAGCCAATAGGTTTTGTGATTTGTGAGAGTCACTTTGTTTTGTCTTCTTGAATTTTCTCTCCGTGTTATTTTTCCCCATGTGTTAGAGCTCTTATGTTTCTCCTGTATTAAAAGAAACATTGCTTTATTTTTAAGATACTTCCCAATGTTTCTTGCACAAATGCCATATCTTGGATTAAGTGTTGGAATTTTTGCAGGATTAAGTCCTCTACCAATTTTTGAGATATTGATTTAAAGCAAGTCGGTGTCCCATGCTCTGTCAGCCCACATGAGAGAACCAAGTGTTCAGAACAATAGAATATAGATTAAAATGAATGAGATTCACTCTCTGGGACCTGTTAACAGCTGAGGCTTTTTCCACATCTGGACCTCTGTGCAGCTGCACTCTACCAAAGGTTGTTCCTTAACAGTTCTGCTCAGATCTGATTCTGTTGTTCCCAACTTCTTCCTTCCACCCCAGGAGATGGAAGCCTCCATGAGACTGCTCAGCACTTCTTCTCATCCTTCCACATCTCCAAAAGTAAGTATGGGATGTCCTTTCCTTTATTGTCCAACTTAATCCATTCCTTAAAGCAGGAACAAAACTTCTCCTTCCTTTGCCTGCCAGGGCTCAACTTAGAGGTGATAGCTTCCAAATCGTGTCAAGGGGAATCTTCCTGATACCTCTTCTCTCTGTGAGGATGGTTTTTAACATCCATGGCTGTGCTGTCTGTGGTCCTTATGCCCTCATATCAACCAGTTGTTCACTGTGCTTGGGTCAGTGGGAGTGGCAGGTTCTCACACTTTGTGCTTTAATGTGAGGTGACTTGCCTAATTCTGAGGAGCTCTAACTTGTAATTATGGCTTCAAATTACCTCTTTTAGATCAGGATGAAATGAGGGAGTTTGCAGCAGGAGGGGGTTCCTGGAGAGGTATCTTGTAACAGTTCTGAGACCCAGGGAGAAGTAGAATAACTGGAGTTATCACTGCACCAGAGCTGGGGATTGCTGAGGTTTTGCTTTTTTATGTGCATAAAGATTTATTTACTGCGAGAGGTTTTTGGCTCGGTTGTTTCAGGGTCTACATGTTTATCTTATTTTCAGTTCATAAAGAGGAGTTATAAAACAGAGAGAGTGTGACTTTTTGCACAGGCAGATAGAGATGGGGTAAGGGGGAACAGTTTTAAACTAGAAGAGGGGAGGGTTAGATGAGATATTGGGAAGGAATTGTTCCCTGGGAGGGAGGGCAGGCCCTGGCACAGGGTGCCCAGAGCAGCTGTGGCTGCCCCTGGATCCCTGGCAGTGCCCAAGGCCAGGCTGGACATTGGGGCTGGGAGCAGCCTGGGACAGTGGGAGGGGTCCCTACCATGGCAGGGATTGGGGTGAGACAAGCTTGAAGGTCCCTTCACACCCAAACCGTTCTGGGATTCCATGATCCTTTTCCAGCCCCAGCTTTGCTGTGAGTGTTGATGTGGATTTGGGTGCTGCAGCAGCTGGGCTGTTTGTTTACCACTCCCAGATAAGATGATGCCTTCATTCCTCTCCATATGACCTACAAAACAAACACTTAAAAGAACATTTATGTCACTGGAAATAGCTTGCCTGACTTAGACAGGCTCTAATAGCTCTGAAGTCATGGAAACCTGTGGTTTAATAGTAATACCAGCTTTACTTGAATTCCCTCTTTGCAGCTCTGAGCTGAGTGGCTGGAAATACAACTCTGAGAATTATTACTAATTAGGTAAAACATTAGCAAGGCACTATTTGGATATTTTGATCTTAAAGGATCTTAATTCCAGGATTAGCTGGCACTAATTGTTTACTGCAGGACTTGTGGGGTGTGCTGAGACAGGATTTGGTTGTGCCTTGTGCATCAAACCCCCTCTGTGAAGAACCAGTTTTTCACTGCTACCAATACACAGAGTTCAGAAAAATGCTTCCTCATAGTTTTGGTTTTAATTGGCCTTTGGAACATCAGTTTCTAAACCTGGGCTTGGTTTGGTTCTGCACAGGTCAGCAAACACCAAGCGTGACAGCAAGGCTGAAATCCGAGCTGTCCTCTGGACATCACCAGAGCCCTCACTCACTGGCAGACGTCTCTGGCACCCTGTGCCAGGGTCTCACCACCCTCACAGGAAAGAATTCCTTCCCAATATCCCATCTATCCCTGCCCTCTGGCAGTGGGAAGCCATTCCCCCTTGTGCTGGCACTCCAAGCCGTTGGCTAAAGTCTCTCTCCAAATACCATGATATTTTTTTCCCCCTCACCTCTAGGAATATTCCAAAAGGATAAGAAACTGACATGGAAACCAGTTTTACTCAGAATAAATAATTCATATTTGTGTATACACAGATTTACCTTCAGTGTGAATTAGAAATAACACATCCTTGGGCAGATCCACAATAACAGGCTTTATATGTTCCAAAAATGCCAGTGGCAGCAACAGCCAAAACATCCTTCCTTGGCTATGTTGTTTCTTCTTGATCTGCTGGATGTTCCTGATTCCTGCCTGGAAAGCAGGAGTAGGTGCAAGGCCACTGCCAGGGTGGGTTATAGCCTGTTAACACAGATCTGTTTGCCCTCCATGCCTGTGCAGAAATAAAACTGCCAGCAAACTTGCTGAGCCACAGTGCTGAGACGTTCTCTGCCCCCAAGGCTGGAATTCTTTGACCTTGGAAGAGGCCATGCCTCCCGCCATGACCTATATATAACATGCTCCTGAATCTGCTTTAGTCCAGCCCCTGGCACACAGGCACGGGATAATCCTCGGCTGGTTTCAGTGTCGCTGCCATGCCTTTAAAAAGAAAAGTGGAGCGTGATCCTCGGTGCACGAGTCCCCTTTCCTCTTGCATCTTCCCCATGGAACATGTGTGCTTCCTGGCTGAGCACCAGACCCTCGGGGTCTGAGAGACAGAGACAGAGAAACCTGGGATGGGCACTGACCTGAGCCTGTTCCTGGGGTGAGGAATGGTGTAAATGACATTTGAGATGTGTGCTCTGGAAACTATGCAGGAGGATAAAACTGACAGTCAGAAACTGCCTGTGAGATGGGTCAAAGGAAGGTTTGATGTCGAAAAAAGAGGAAAGGTATCCCTGCCCTCTGGCAGTGGGAAGCCAGGGTTGAGGGAGCTGGGAAAGGGGCTGGAGAATTCCTGAGGGAGCTGGGAAAGGAGCTCAGCCTGGAGAAAAGGAGGCTCAGGGGGGACCTTGTGGCTCTGCACAACGCCCTGACAGGAGGGGACAGCCGGGGGGGGTCAGGCTCTGCTCCCAGGGAACAGGGACAGGAGGAGAGGGAACAGCCTCAGGCTGGACCAGGGGGGTTAAGTTGGATATTAGGGAAAATTTCTTCCCCTAAAGAGTTGTCCAGCCCTGGCCCAGCAGCCCAGGGCAGGGGTGGAGTCCCCATCCGCAGAGGGACTTAAAGCCATGGGGATGTGGCACTTGAGGACGTGGGATAGTGGTGGCATTGGCAGTGCTGGGGGTACAGTTGGGCTCCATGATCTTACGTGTCTTCTCCAACCTCAGTAATTCCATGATTCGGTGATTCTGGTGCTGTGTCTGAGCTGGGAGTGCTCATGGTGCTTTTAAGCCTCACCTGTTCATGTAAAATAGCAGCAAGTACTGCTGTTAAACATTTCCCACAGAAATTCATTTTTAGGAAGGTCAGTAGGATAGATACACACATCTTAACACCACTTCATCCTGCACACTGGGCAATGGTAGGAAAATGGGAGGAGACGTATTTTAGCTGCTTATCTCTGAAACAGCATGCCAGTGGTGTTTTCCAAGCACACATGGTTTCCTAACTTTGGAAACAGACTGCTCTCCTTCGCCTTGGTGACATCAAATAGCACCAGGCACCTGTTCCTGTGTTGTGGCTTTAGAGTACAGGGAACTTTAGGGGTATTACATGTTAGGAAGGAATTCCTGACTGTGAGAGTGGTGAGACCTTGGCATAGGTTGTCCAGAGAAGTGTCCAATGCCAGGTTGGACGGGGCTTGGAGCAAGCTGGGATAGTGGAAGGTGCCTCTGCCCATGGCAGGGGGTGGCACTGGATGGGCTCTAAGGTCCTTTCCACCCAAACCATGCTGGGATTCTATTCCTTACATTGAACGTGGGAGATACTGGCTCTCCATCCCTGGCTGTGCAGGACATGTGGGAAAGGGGAGCTGGGGGAGGCAGGAAGTGCAGTTTCATGCACCTTTGAAGTAGGGTAATTGGCAGATGAGGGAATTTCCCAGAGAGATGCTTTCAGATGCTGTGCAAACTCAGGGATCATCACAGAGCCTGGTCACTGCTCCTCTCCAGCCACTCCTGGCCTTTCGGCTGTTCCTTGGACAGACAGGCAGAAAACAGAGTAGGAAGAATGAGCTCTGTCCTGGTCTCAGGACAGCCCTGTCCAAGGGAGGTGCTTTGCCCTGCGAGCAGCTCTCTCTGCTGGTTTTTGAACTTCTGCTGTGGCCAAGTCTGCATTTAATCTCTCTTGGCTCCTTACATTGTGGTTTAGAAAATTCATCCTGGAGAATTGTTAAGAAGAAAGGAGAGCAAAGCAGAGATTCTCCTAATTATCCATGTCTGTTACTTCAGTGGGATATAAACAGGAAGTGTTTTAAAGTATTTTACCTGCAGACTGTCACTTGAGCCTGTAATGCACAGGTTACCAAACACAAGGACTTGCTTATTTCTAAAAAAGCCATTTCCCTCTCCAAATGGTGCATATCAAAGTGCACCAAAACAGGATCCTGGTGCTGTTTCTCTTGTGAGGGAGCTGATCCCCTCAGAAGACCTTTCCCGAGACTCAGAGAAGCAGTGCAGTGATGTAGGTGAAAGGCCAGATTGGCAGATCAGTTTTCCAAAAGACCTTTCTGGCCCCACAGCTTCCTCCTCTAAAGGCTCCCAGGGCAGGATCGCTTTTCTCAGTGCCTCATGAGCTCATCAGCTCTACACTAGTTGGAGAAAAATGTTTCTTTGTACATTGAAATTCATCTTCTAGTGCTGCTGGAACGTCTGGGACAAAGCCAGGCTGCTGGGAGGCTGCTGGCAAAGCACGGGGGAGATGACACTGCTTAAACCAGGGCTTTTCCTCTCATGGGCTGCTGCTTTGGGGTCCCTGCAAGCAGCTGAGCCTGGCCCATCCCATTTATCATAGAATCACAGATGGTTTTGGCTGGAATGGACCTTAAAGCTCATCCAGTGCCACCCCAGCCATGGGCAGGGACACCTCCCACTGTCCCAGGCTGCTCCCAGCCCCAGTGTCCAGCCTGGCCTTGGGCACTGCCAGGGATCCAGGGGCAGCCACAGCTGCTCTGGGCACCCTGTGCCAGGGCCTGCCCACCCTCCCAGGGAACAATTCCTTCCTCATACCTAATCTAAACATCTCTTCTTTTAGTTTAAATCCATTACCTACCTTGTCCTTTCAGCAGGCTTAAAATTTGTTGTGAGAATTTCCTCTCCACCGTGAGGAGATTTGCTTTACAGGGTCCTAAAAATNAAATATAAATATAAAATAAAATAATAATTGAAAGCCAAAATGCAGTCAGATGCCAGTGACTACACCCCTGTCATTCCTTTGGCTTCACACAGGGAGACTTTGGCTGAGGATGGATGCTCACAAGTTCAGAGGTGACACACAGGAGCCCCAACCCAGGATTCTGATCGTTCTAATTCTCATTGGGGTGTTTTTTTCTGTGTATCGAACTTGTCACCCTCTGCACATCCCTGTGGTTTGCCACAACCTGGAAGCAAACGCAGGGCAGAGCTCTCACACCTGGTCCCTTCCCTCCCCAGAGCAGGAGTGGAGCCGTGCCCGGAGGAATCCCCTACCGAAGACCAAATCGTTCCTGCCCCACCTCCCACCTCTCGGAAGAGGAAGCCAAAAGAATCGCCAGGATCTTCTCTGCTCAGCTCTCCAAGCAGGATTAGTGCTGGCAGGAGACCGTCCACAGCAGAGCTTCCTAAGCCATGGCCGGATGCATCAACAAAGGCTGAGCCCTCCCGTCAAGGGGAGGTGGAAGCCACAGCTTTTGGGCTCTGTTTGTAGTTTGCCTAATTGGTTAGTTAATTGAAGCCCCCTATTTAGAAGGCTTGAAGCCTGTGGTCACCCACAGGGAGCTGCGTCTGGCAGGGGCAGGTCCCCAAGGAGATGCACCCCTGTGGGTAACCTGTGACCTGTTATCTGCTCTCCAGGTAGTGCAGTTTGAGGATTTATTCTGGTGAAATGGCCCTTTCAAAAATAGTTGGTGGGCAGCACAATTCTGTTTCCACAGGTGCCCAAAGTGCTTGTGTGAACACAGGCCAAGGGCACCATAAAATCTGGCGGGTGTACAAAAGAGGGTGACTAGAAAGATGAGACTTTTATATTTATATTTAAATTATTTTCGTACACCTTTCAGAGAACAGACTTTGATGCCAACAGGGCTCGATTATTTTTGTACTGCTGTCTCCAGTGTTTGTTTCAATAAAATTCCCCTGGTTTCTTGTCAGCCCGTGCAAAGCATCCCTATGCCAGGGCAGGAACCTTTCCTCAACAGGGGACAGGAGTCTCTCCCACAGGAGCTTCCAAGTCAGAGAATGCTGTTGGAAGCTGGGCTGGCCAGGAGCACACAGAAAGATCACTGCTTTGCCAAGGAATCGAGTATCAGCGTGCAGCACAGCCCACGTGGGACGAGTCGCACCCAATCTGAGTTGCTTTTCAAAGCATGCGTGGAATTCTGGATTTAAGCAGCCAAAGGATCAGCATCCCTTTCCTCTCCCACTTCTGCAGTGTTGTTTTTCCCAGGAGACACCCTGAATGCGAAATCCACTGCGAGCACAACTTGCCCTGTGCGTGTGGTCCCTTTACCTGTCCTTGCTGGGTCAGGGTGGGAGGTAAAGGCATCCAGTGTGCCCCAAAAAAGCTCAGGCAGGATGCCAGCTGGACTGGGATCAGCGTCACAGAGGAGGTCACAGCACTGAGCCCTGAGCTCTATCTCGGGCATGAGGTAAACAGCGTCTTCCTTGCAGGTTCAGGTCAGCAGTGGAGCCGGACAGGAAAACAAGGCAGGAGACAGCTGGAGAGGGACATCGGTGCCAGGCAGCTTTTTTCTGGAGTGACAGTGACTTCAGGGTGTTGGGACCACTCCAAGTCCCTCTTGTGCATGGCGAGCTCAGGTGCAAGTGAGGAGGCTCACGGCACATCCTGAGGGACCTTTCTGTGAACGGTGCTAACAACACCAAGGCTTAAACAGGCAGAGTTTTTTAAAAATGGAGGAAAAGGGGCATTTCTTCACCACGGCCTCCAGCCTCTTGTCCTGAGCCCAGGCCCTGCCGGCAGCCTCGGACCCAGCGCCCTGCCACGCTCCCAGGGGCATCATGGGTTTGATGGTGGATTTCACTCCAAGGTGCTCACCCGGCCCCTGCTCCACGTGAGCTTGGGGAACACGTTCCAGCAGGCAGAGGCAATCCTGCTGGGAGCTCAGCAGCTGTCTGGGATGGACTGTGGCCCATGGTCTCTGTCAGGCAAAAGGATCCTGCACAGAGAGCTCGATGCTGCACTGCCTCCAAACCACTTGCTGTAAAGCCTTGGGGCAAGGGTTTCCTGCATCTCGTCCTTCCCCGAGTGGTTTTAGGGTAAAAACCGACATTCCTCCTCAGTCCAGTGCAGGGGGTCTGGGCAGGACCCCTCTCCCCATGCCCGAGCCCTGTGAGGGGGGCAGCGGGTTTGAAACAGTCACTTCATCGCGGGTGCCAGGTGACCCAGTCCCATCAACTCAAATGCCACCGGGGGAACACTGTTTTCCTGTCACCCGATCCGTGGCTGCTGGAATGTCCTCCGGGGTGCTATATAAGGGCAGGGCCAGGGAGACGGCTGGGCTCTCAGGGCACTGCCTGTGCAAGGCAGGAGCTAAAGCACTGTGCCGAGGTCCCTACGGTGAGGCCACGGAGGGACATGGCTCTGGGAAGGTCGCTCTGGGGGAGATGATCTCACCCAGCAACCCCCGTTATGGGTGGGATAGGGGAGGGAGGGCACTGGTGAGTCCCATGCTGAGTGAGCCCGGGATAGAAGCGAGGAGACGGGGCAGGATTTGTTTTCTGTGGTTGACCAAAGCCATCAAGAGCCACCATGGCACCTCGTCACCTCCGTCGCCGAATAGGACACCCACGTGAAGCCCCGTCCCGATGCACCCTCCCGGCTCCTCCACAAACCGCTCCTCTCCTTCCAGCCGCCCTGCCACCATGGTGGGTCTGAAGCCCCCCGAGGTGCCCCCGACGGCCGCCGTGAAGTTCATCAGCGCGGGGTTGGCCGGCTGCATCGCTGACCTGTGCACCTTTCCCCTGGACACCGCCAAAGTGCGGCTGCAGGTATGATCCCCCAAAACCCCGTGGGCAGAGGGACACCCGGTGACGTGACGTGGGACTCCCCACGCCAGCTCTGCCACAGGGCTGCGGCGCTCGGGGAGGAACGGGAGGTGGGGTGACAGAGTTTGCATCCCACAGATCCAGGGCGAGGTGAAGATCCCTCGGACCATCAACTCCGTGGAGTACCGGGGTGTTTTCGGGACGCTGAGCACCATGGTGAGGACAGAGGGAGCCCGCAGCCTCTACAGCGGGTTGGCAGCTGGGCTGCAGCGCCAGATGGGCTTTTCCTCCATCAGCATCGGGCTGTACGACTCTATGAAGCAGTTCTACACCCCCAAGGGCGCTGAGAGTGAGTGTCCTCGCAGTCTGGACATCCCTATGCATCCCCTTCTTCACGCACAGCCCTCTCCCAGGAAGAAACTCACCCTGAGGGGCACAACCCCCCGAGATGACCCTCTGTGAAGCACCACAGGCCGCTCACCCTGGAGTCCCTGCAGGGCTGGGGGTCCCCACAGGGTCAGAAGTCCCAATACCTGCCCTCTCCAGACACAGGCATGGCCGCGCGGCTCCTGGCTGGCTGCACCACGGGGGCTGTGGCCGTGGCCTGTGCCCAGCCCACCGACGTGGTCAAGGTCCGGTTCCAGGCCAGTGGGGCACTGTCAGACAGTGCTCGCCGGTACAGCAGCACCGTGGACGCCTATCGCACCATCGCCAGGGAGGAGGGGATCCGCGGGCTCTGGAGAGGTAGGAGCGCACGGGGATGGGCATGGGAAAGGGACGGGGTGGGAACAGAAATGGAAATGGGGACGAGCAAGGGAAGAGGGATGGGAACAAGGATGGGGACAGCAGGCTGGGGCACCTGCTCGGGGTGCTCCGGGAGGGGCTGTGACCAGCGTTCCCTCCTGCCTAGGGACGCTGCCCAACATCGCCCGCAATGTCATCATTAACTGCGGGGAGCTCGTCACCTACGACCTCCTCAAGGACGCGCTGCTGCGGGCACAGCTCATGACAGGTGAGGTCGGCCCCGTGGGCCACGGCCAAGTGCCATCCCTGTGCCCGCAGCGTCCAACCCCCGGCTCTTCCCCACCTTTAGACAACCTCCCGTGCCACTTCGTGGCCGCCTTTGGCGCCGGCTTCTGCGCCACAGTGGTGGCGTCGCCGGTGGACGTGGTGAAGACGCGGTACATGAACGCCAGCCCCGGGCAGTACCGCAACGTCCTGAGCTGCCTCCTGGCCCTGCTCGTGCAGGACGGCCCCGCCGGCCTCTACAAGGGGTGAGTTGAGCACCTGCACGCTCGCTGCCAGGACCGCACGGACCCGTGGCGCTGAACCCCGGATACCCCAACCCACGCGCGGGGTCTCTGGGGACGGGCGTGTCCCCGGCAGGTCCCTTCAGCACCGCTTTCCCCGGCACAGCTTCGTCCCGTCCTTCCTGCGGCTGGGCTCCTGGAACGTGGTGATGTTTGTGTCCTACGAGCAGCTGCAGCGCGCCATGGCGCTGGCGCGGCCGGCCCTGGCCTGAGCCCCGCGGCTCCTCTCGCCGGCCCAGCGCCGCTCAGCGTCAATTATATTAATTGCCAAAGCGCCGGGGAGCAGCGAAGCCACACGCTCGGGGAGGGACGGGAGAGACGGAAGGAGAAAGGATGCTCTTTGAGGAGAAACGGGAGAACGGAGGTTTTCAGACGCGAGTTTTAAGGGACAAAGGAAAAAGTGCTTCTTGGTTTTCCAGCCGGGAAAAGCAGCTTCCCAAGAGCGGTGGTACGGGCAAGCGGGACCAAGCTGAGGGCCAGAGAATTCCTGTTGTTCCTTACTGGTGCTTCCAATAAACCACCCCTATGGGGTCTGATCAGAGCGTGGCTCAGGGTTTCTTTACCTCTTTGGGGTGTTTAGGGTCATTGTCCCAGGTCCACGCGTGACACCAGTAAGGCTAACATTCTCTACCACTTTTGGTGCACTGAACCATTTCCCATTAATCTCTAATTAT
>VZRF01015554.1:234619-251189 GCA_013396875.1 Vireo altiloquus | reverse complement strand
AAAAAAAAAAAAAAACCTCCAAATCCTCCCCAGGAGTGTCTTATTCTTCTTTCTTTTCCACTAAGAACTGCCAGCAGGGAGGCAGGCAGGAGAGGCTGAGGTTTTTCTGTAACAGCAGCGCATCCAAGGAACACTTGTAACCCATCCACCCTCAGACCTGGACTTCCACCTGCCACAGAGGCACTAAGAGAGCTGCTGCTGAGGGAGCATTACCCAATTACTGCCACCCAGACCAGTCCCTCCCCTTGCCAGCAGCAGCCAGGAGGCATTACCCCTGCCTGAAGCCCTTGTCCTTGAGGTGACAGGCTGCTTCCCCACCCTCTGCCTCTTCCCAGGGGCAGGCTTTGCTGAGCGGTGCTGGGACAGGCAGCAGCTCCTGGGAGGACACACGGAGAGTTCACTCCATGGGGCTGGAGGGTTGGGAAGGCAGCCAGCAGCCAGTGAAGCACTGCTCACCAGGCTTTCCTCACAGAGACAGCGCCAAGTGCAGCACAGGTCCCTGTCCAGCAGGAGAAGCAGCTCCTGCTGCCCCAGAGGCTCTCACCAGTGGTGAGGGGAAGGACCCAGCACGTGAGGCACACAAGAACTGCCTCCATACAACAAAACACGAGGTTAGCATTCTACAGTCACATTTACAGCCTTCCTGGTTGATCCTCAGGTACAAAACAGCTCCAAGGCTTGATAACAAATGCACCGCACTCTTCTCTGGTGCAGCTTCCCAGGTACACTGAAAACAGTGATGTTCATGACTAAATGGATGAAGAGTTGCAGAACACAATGTCAGCTTGCTAAGAACCTCATCCCAGAGTTACATACACAATTATTCCCTCTACAAAACAAATCAAAGGTGATCCATCAATTACTGTCTCTTTACCCGACCTCCTTTTCTATTAATTTGTACTTTTAAAGCATTATATGTATTAACTAAACAGAATTTACAGCACACACATTGATTTCCCATTAATCTTGCTTTAGCTGAGTCTGAAAAAAGTCAAACTATTTTTTCTTCTGCCACAAGTCAAGCACCTGCAATCATTTGCAGCACAACTGAACTCTTTGTAGGGCACTTGCTGGCCACCAGTGGCTCCCAAACCTATAGCAAAAGAGGCTTTTAATATTTGATCATCCAACAAGGCCAGGGTGGATGGGACCCTGAGCAACCTGGTCTGGTGAATGGCACCCCTGCCCATGGCAAGGGGGTTGGAACAAGACAATATTTAAGGTCCCTTCAAACCCCAACCATTCTAGGATTCTATGATATGTGGCTGCATTCACGGAAAACACTGGAAATGCACGTTACAAACCTCATTTCTCAAATGCAGACATGTAAGCTCTGTCATCTCTATGTGCCCTCTCAAAGGAGAGCAACATTTTGGGTGGGGAGTAAAAGGAAGTGTTCAAAGGCAGGGATTACAGGGAAGGTTTGTAATTCCTGGCTCTCTCCTGGGCAGTTCCTGCAATGCAGGGCCAGGCTGGCACACAGAGAAGAAGATGGGTTCATCCAGCCCCATGGGATGACCATTCCTGGACATCCCTGGGGTGTGAGACAGGCACCCACAGCCCTGCAGTGATGCTCTGCACCTCCCATACCATCACAACAAACCATCTCCTCCCCTCCCCAACAACTCAACACAAATTTCTTTTACTTTTACCCTCCCAATTCTTCTCTCCCCCTTCCCACTGGAGAGAAGTGGGAAAAGAGCTAAGAAGGGGCCGAGCTGCTGACTGGGGCTTGATCTCTACAGTGATTTAATAGTGAGGCTGAAAAAGAATTGCATCAGCCCCTAAACTCTTTTCCTTTTTTCCAAAGTTACAATTTTTCTGCGCATTGCTTTCCTGGTGTGCAAAGTGCTGCTCCAGGTGGAGCTTTCGCACCGAGCCCTTTAATGGTCCCTTCACCAAGTCCCTGCTGGGCTTGCTCAGGTGGGACTGAGGGGCAGCTGAGCTTGCTCCGTGCCCCAGCAGTGACTTTGCAGCCTGAGGAAATCGGGGAGGCTGCTGGTGCCAGCCATCCCTGCCCACGCTGACAGCCCCACAGCGGGCGGTGCAGCGATTATCCTGCCCTGCAGAGAGCTGCAGGCACACCTTCACAATGGCACAGGGGGATGTTAAATGCTCCTTCTCGCACTCCTACTGTTCCACACCATCATTAGGGCGAAAGGGGGACTGGGAGAAAGTCAAGGAAGGTTGTGTTTTTTCGCTCCCCTGTGTGCTGGAGATTAATTTAGAACACATTAATTACATTTGGATATGCCTGAAAGCCAGCAGAGCAGCGAGCAAGAGTCCTGGAGGTAATTGAGTACTGCAACAAGAAAGTTGTTTTGGCAGGATTTTCTTTGCAGAGTGGGGCAAAGCAGGAGATGGAAAGAAGGGCAGAGCACAGAGCATCCCTCCTGGACACTGCAGCACCGGCAGCTCATCCCTGTGGGATGCAGCTGCTGCAGCACAGGGACCCACCCAGCCCAAAGCAGTGATCTGCCTCCCGAAGGGCTGGCAGGAGTGTGCTGAGGAGGATATTCAAGGCATTCAAGTACGTGAATGTCCTTCTTGGTGCTCAGATCTCTGTCCAAACACACATCCCTCATTCAACTGCTCTCCTTATTCCCTTACTCCTGCTTCCTCTCCTCCTTCAAAGGATTCTGACATCAAGGAATCTCAGTGAAAAACTTTCTCAAGGCCAGAAGAGGCTAAAACTGGGGCAAGTCTGTGTCCCATTTCAAAGCACTTCACCTTCCCACTCACCTTTATCCATCTCCCCCATCCCTTCCCACGTACACCCAGCCCTCAAACACTTGTCTTGGAGCAGAGATATTTGACAGGAGAATGAACCAGATTTCGTATCTGTATCACCCAGGTGTTTTTCCCCACACACACCTCCAGCAGTCATCTCACAGACCTGGTGCATTTGGAAAAAAAAAAAATACAAACCAAAAAGAAAGTCTCTGCTCTCACCACATCCAGAGAGTCAACAAAACTGGAGTTTTAGACCTGAGAAAATGCCCTTTGCACCACTGTCCCAGCTCCAAAGTGTCATGGAAAGTTGTGGTTGGGGTATTTTATGTAAATATTCCAAAGTGGGGAATATTTTGGAAGAAATAAAAATTTCTTTCACCCTGCCCACCACACGAGGAATCTGCTCTTCAGGCAGAAACACTTTGTGCTCAGCACCTACTTAGGCCCTTCCTGAGCTGCTCCAGTTTTCCCAAAATTCTCTTAAATTTCGTACAAAAGAAAAAGTGCAAACTCTCTCCCCCATTTTTTGACCTACATTCATTTATCAAATTGCGGCTAAAAATAGCACCAACCATGCAGAAATGTTTTAAACTGGTTGGTTTTTTTTTTTTTTTCACTTTCTCTCTTTTACCATCTATTTTAAGGCTGCTCTAGCACTTTTCAAAATACAACAAAAATGAGGGGAATGTGGTGGGCGGGAGGGAATATCATTGTCCCATCAGTGGGGCTGATGCCTTAGGTTTTAACTTTTCTCTGTTCCCAGCCCTGCAGTGCCCAGTGTGACTCTGCAGTTCCCTGGAGCTCGTTCAGTGCTGTTCTCTCATGCTCACACTGACATAACAAAGCCTCTCCAGCTCACTCTCCAAGGACACCCAGACCCTCCTGGGCCCAACAACTGCAAACCTTCATCTTGGGGAGAGGGGCACAGGAGGAGGATATCACCTGCAACAGGGCCTGGAGGAGCAGGGAAGGCTGGAATGATCTCACACTTGCAGAGCAGCAAAGCTCCTGTTATCACAGCTGTCAGGGCACTCTTAACCTCTCCCTCTTGTTTCAGTCTCCTGGCCACTGCTCCCATTCTCCATCTCCCTCAGGAGCTCTGAGCTGGTCCAGAGGAGCAGAGGGAACCTGCCAGCCCGTGGGAAGGAAGGAACTTGCCTCCAGGCAGCCTCGAGGGTGGTTACAAGTGCTGGGCAGCACCTTAACACTGCCACAAAAGCCCACAGCAGCTCCACCATGGAGCAACTCAGAGTCCCAGCGAAGAACACCAGCATCTCCCCAAAACCACACTGCAGAGTGGTTTTAGTCTTGCTGCACACTCATGCCCAGTGGCTTTGATCACAAACACCATGCCTCAAGCCCTGCCCATCAAACCTTCATTCCCCTCCTTCTCTCCAAGCCCAGACCTCCTGCAGGCTGGCCAGATCAGCCTCCCAGGTTCCCACAGGCTCCCAGGCAGTACAAAAAGCACCACAGTGGATGAAGATTTTGGTAACTGATAATCAGGCCAGCATGGGAGAGGGGGAATTAAAGTGGATTTCAGTGTCAGCTTTAAGCTGATAGCAGCAGCTGTGGGTGCCACTGAGAGCAACAGGGGTCTGAGACGGAGGGAGAACCATGCCTGGGAGCAGAAGAGAGGGGCTGAGGTGCCCAAATGCCTGCCCAGCGACCATGCCCAGCCCTTCCTTCACACTCAGCCTGACCAAGATCTGTCCGTGCCCAGCCCTTCCTTCACACTCAGCCTGATCCAGATCTGTCCAAGCAGTCTGCCTGACCCCCCTGCTCCAGCTCACAGCCCACCCCAACAGGGGCAGGGGGGCCCAGTGCTCCCAGTGCCCATGGCCATTCCCCCCAGCCTGAGCCTCTTGCCCTCACCCTGGGGTTCAAATAAAGTGCTGCCAGGTGCCAGGGGAGAACTGGGGGGGACTGGAGCACCCTGCCAGAGCAGTCTGCTGCATATTATTATAATATTTATTTAAGGAAACCAACCCTTTCACTTCTCAGCAGGCAGCATCTCATTAAATGTGTTGGGTTACTGGCTGCACCAAGCAGCTGCTGAAGTGTTAGAGCTTCTTGTCACCTTATTACACTCCACTGCCAGCTGCTTCCAGCACTCCTTCCCTCCCCTCCGTTCAGCCTTATTTTTGCACTCCATGCTTCCCCAGTTCCTGCACCCCTTCCTCCATACCCCATCAGAACATACCACAGGCAACCTCTCCTGCTTTAAAACCCTGCCAGCAGCTGGGAGCAGAGTGGGATCTTGCTCTGAGACCTGAAAATCAGCTCCTAAATCTTGCAGGAGCCTGGCGCAACCTCAGCCTTTGAGGAACAGCAGAAAGAAGATATGTTGGGGGGCGAAACTGAGTGAAAGCATTTCTTTATTCTGGCCAACTTCCAGCTCCCACAGAGCGTGGTCTGCACAGCAGCAGCAAGTTTTGCTCACCTGGAAATGGTCCTGAGGGCACTGGCAGCTCCAGAGTAGTGCCATCACCACACGGACCTTGCAATAACCCCTTCCCCTTGCATAAGCACCCAACACATTCTCCCTCCTCAAGTTCTGAACAGACATTTCTCTGCTCATCTCTCCACGCAGCAAATAAGAAAATTTCAGAGAGAAACGAAATCAGCTCTTCCATTAATGCAAAGCACTAAGCACAAATAAGATGAAACAAAAAGCTAACCTACCTGGAGATAAAGTGTCAAGAATCAGCAAGGAGAGGCTGCTCTGCCAAGGAGGATGAGCTGGGAGCTCAGCCCCAGAGCAGGGAGAGCCAATTTTGGGGTCAGCCCTGAAGTCAGAGCCAAGGAGCAAGGCCAGGTAAGGCACTCACACAGCCCAACCAGGAGAAAAGAAAACTGAGAGCCTGAGCTTAAACACACCCCTGCCCAAGGGCTGAAGGTGGGTGGGTCACCTGGTCCCAGGTAGGGCTGGGCAGGGGTTTAGAGCTTGGAAAGCTGTGCAGAGCTCTAGGAAAGCTGGGGATTGGGCAGGGGGCCAGAGCCACCACCACGGGAGGCTCCAGGACAATATTAAGCTCCTCTTACACCTTGAGATTTCCCATGCTTGACCCTGGTGGTTAATTGCACCCTACTAACTAACTAACTACACCACAAAACTCTGGATTTGGGAGCTGAATAATTATCAGTGCATTCCCTGAATGAGCTGTCCCTGGAGTCCTGCCTGGGCAGGAGCACATCACTCTGCTGCTCCCCAGCCACTGCTGCCAACCCAGAGCCACCAGTGTGTCCCAGTGTGGCCAGTGCTGCTGGTCCAGCATGGGGGGAGCAGAGTGAAGACCCCCACCCAACCTTCACCGTGGCCACAAAGCCTGATTGAAACCTCTCTTTCAACTGAAACCACGCAGCAAAGACACCTCTCTCCTCTTCTCCTTCAGCTTTGTCCTCACGGTGATCATTTCCACTTGTGCCAAACTCCACTGCTTTATATTTCTTCTTTCCTTCACTTTCTGCATCCCATGAAACTAATCCATAATAAGCAGCTGTTGTTTTTCAGGCTGTACATTTGCAACAAAAACAATCCGAACTCTTCCTGCTCCTCTAACAGAAAATGAATAAATAAAAGTAAAAAAAAAAAAAAATCCTCCGTGAAGAGAACAAAACAGGAATGGGAATGGCAGGTTTCAGGCAGAGCCAGATAAACCACCCCAATTTCTCTGGGCTGGGAAATGGGTCAGAAGGGGAGTAGAGCTGGGGTTCCCATACTTACACCAACCACCCTCAAAATGATTCTGCAGCTCTTAACGACAGCATGAGAACGTGAGGATCTGTGCTCAGAGAATTGTTTCTGTTAAAACCCTTTGGGTGCTTTGAAGGGCTCTAATTCATTAACCTTTCCTTGGCTGAGACCAGCTAATGGATACCCAGAAATGCAAAAAGCAATTAGACAAATTCATGGGGAAAAAAGTCCATCAACGTTATTAACCACAGCCCCTCAAGGAAGTGCCTGACTGCAGGCAGGGAGAGCTGCTGTGGGCTGGGGAGGTGAGGCTGCTCTTTTCCCTGAATTCTATCCACTCCCTTGGCTGCTTTTGGAGATGAGGGTGTTGGGGTAGACAGACCCTTGCTCTGATAGGTAATCACCGTCCACAAATTAAGCTTAATTGGTGGCAAAGCCCAAGGATGGCTGATCTTTTAGAGCCCCTACTCCATACAGAAAATATTCAGGTTTTCATTTGACCGCAGGACAGCTCCTGCGGAGAGTGAGACTTTCCGTGAAAGGTCACTTTTGGCACGGCTGGTGCAGCTCCTGCAGCAGCTCAGCAAAGCACAGGCTCACATGGGCAGCACGTGTGCTCAGCCAGACACAGCTGGGACAGACACCTGCACTCTGAGCCTCCTCCTTGGTGTGCTCAGGCAGACATGGCTGGGACAGACACCTGCACACTGAGCCTCCTCCTTGGTGTGCTCAGCCACACACAGCTGGGACAGACACCTGCACACTGAGCCTCCTCCTTGGTGTGCTCAGCCAGACACGGCTGGGACAGACACCTGCACACTGAGCCTCCTCCTTGGTGTGCTCAGGCAGACACGAGTGGGACAGACACCTGCACTCTGAGCCTCCTCCTTGGCGTGCTCAGGCAGACACGAGTGGGACAGACACCTGCACACTGAGCCTCCTCCTTGGTCCCAAAGGGATTCATACCCACCAGGACACAGAGCCACAGGAGTGCTGTGAGCTCTGGGGCCATGCAGGAAATGGTGACAGCACTAATCCTGTCTGAGCGAGCTCTCTCTAATGCGCAGCACCTCTCCAAGGTGTTGTTTGGTCTCCTCCAAAAAGCTGTTCGCTCAACGGAAATGGGAACAAACGGGAGATGATGGATGTGAACATGAGCCCTCAGCCCTGGCACAGGGAATGAGAGAGGATCACGTCTGGATGAATCCTCTGCTTTTCTAGGAAAGAACAAACCACCTGCGAATGCACAGCCTGCTCTGTTTGGGACCTGGGGTATGCAGAGATGGAAAATTAGGAGGATTTCTAGGGTCCTTTATGAGTGTTTTCTGAAGCTTGTCTGCATGTGATGATCTCCAGGGAGACCAGCTTATTATTAAACCAGAGAGTGACCTCCTTCTTCCAGGATGCCCACAGGGATTTCAGCTGGCATGGCAGTGTGGCATGGAGCCAGGCTCTGGGTACCACCACACACCCACCAGGAGCCAGGTCCCTGAGCCCCCAGCCCCCCCAGCTCCCAGACAGGGACAAACAGAGAAGATATAAAAGGAGACACTAACTGGAAGAAGATAAAATTATCAGCAGCCTTTAACAAATAACTTAGGGCTGCAGAAGGTTGTGTGTCCTGGATTTAATGTGCTGTGTACACGGACACGGTGCTGTGAGCCTTCTCTGGCATTCAGTGCAGTGCTGAGGGCACAGCAGTCACAAAAGTGGGAGCCAGTGAGAGATGGAGAGCCCAGTTAAGAGTTCTGGCTGGCACCGACCAAATTTGCCAACTCCCTCACACAGTGGAGACAGAGTCCTGCCAGCCAGGGCTACCTGATCCAGCTTTCCTGAGGAGAGACTGGCTAGATCCTTCCTGAGACCTCCTTCCCTCCATGTTTTTATTCATTTCCCAGCAGTTTCCAGGTGGCAATAGCAGATATTCAGCTGTTTGGTCCAGACCTTCACCCAGAGGATGAAGAGAATAGCAGACGCTTGTGGATGTAGGTGGGAAACCACAACACTGGCTACCCCAGAGGGCAATGTCAGGTTGCTAAAAGCTGCTCAGGAGGTGTGGATCTCTGCCAAAGACTTTCTGGGGCAACCACAAGGATTTCCAGCTGGGAAAGAATTGGCCAAGTCCTTCAGAGAGTTATACCCCTGCAATGCCTGAGGGGTTATTTCCTGGGGCACCAGGTGATCCTGCCAGGGAGGCTGGTGGCCACCAAGGCTGGGGCTGCAGGAGCTGTCTGTGGTTGTGTGTGACAGGGATGAGAACTGGAGAAGCACAGGAGATGTGTGGGATGGTGGAGGAAGGCTGTGAGGAAGGAGCTGCCCCTGAGAGATGCAGTGGTGGAGGGGTGGGACTGGGGGGAGATGCTGAGCTNTCTGGGTACCACCACACACCCACCAGGAGCCAGGTCCCTGAGCCCCCAGCCCCCCCAGCTCCCAGACAGGGACAAACAGAGAAGATATAAAAGGAGACACTAACTGGAAGAAGATAAAATTATCAGCAGCCTTTAACAAATAACTTAGGGCTGCAGAAGGTTGTGTGTCCTGGATTTAATGTGCTGTGTACACGGACACGGTGCTGTGAGCCTTCTCTGGCATTCAGTGCAGTGCTGAGGGCACAGCAGTCACAAAAGTGGGAGCCAGTGAGAGATGGAGAGCCCAGTTAACAGTTCTGGCTAGCACCGACCAAATCTGCCAACTCCCTCACACAGTGGGGACAGATTCCTGCCAGCCAGGGATATCTGATCCAGCTTCCCTGAGGAGAGACTGGCTAGATCCTTCCTGAGACCTCCTTCCCTCCATGTTTTTATTCATTTCCCAGCAGTTTCCAGGTGGCAATAGCAGATATTCAGCTGTTTGGTCCAGACCTTCACCCAGAGGATGAAGAGAATAGCAGACGCTTGTGGATGTAGGTGGGAAACCACAACACTGGCTACCCCAGAGGGCAATGTCAGGTTGCTAAAAGCTGCTCAGGAGGTGTGGATCTCTGCCAAAGACTTTCTGGGGCAACCACAAGGATTTCCAGCTGGGAAAGAATTGGCCAAGTCCTTCAGAGAGTTATACCCCTGCAATGCCTGCGGGGTTATTTCCTGGGGCACCAGGTGATCCTGCCAGGGAGGCTGGTGGCCACCAAGGCTGGGGCTGCAGGAGCTGTCTGTGGTTGTGTGTGACAGGGATGAGAACTGGAGAAGCACAGGAGATGTGTGGGATGGTGGAGGAAGGCTGTGAGGAAGGAGCTGCCCCTGAGAGATGCAGTGGTGGAGGGGTGGGACTGGGGGGAGATGCTGAGCTGCAGCAGGTCCGTGGCATCCAGATGTGTCCCCAGGAGCCACAGCTGGATGGAGGCTTTCACCCAGCAGCTCTGCCTCAGCTTCCTGGGTCTGCTGGAGCACAAGGAGGGAGATGTCCACTCTCTCCTCGTGGCTGCTGCCTGGGCAGGGGCTGCAGGGACCAAAGGTCTTGAAGAGGAAGAGAAGGAGTGCTGATTATGTCCAAAAACAAATTAGAGAGCACTGAAGGGCATTTTCTGAATGTGCTCCTGCCATTATGTAGCAGATGCAGAAGAAATTAAAGAGACTGAAAGCTCAAATTAAACCAGACTTTGATGTTGAAATGGATTTTTTACAGTTGTAACAACAAGGCTCTTGGGAAAGGGGTACATGGCAGTGTCAGGCCCTGCTGGCCCTTCCCTGGTCTGGACCTGTACCCCCAGCAGCAGTTCTGCTCTCACCCGTGCCCAGCTTGGGAAGGCAGGGGACAGGATCACAGTGCTGCTGCTGCTGCAAAGGGCTCCAGCTTTGCTCAGAGCTCACTGTCAGAGCTCTTCACACAGTGGCTCAGCTCTGCTGCATCTTCACTGTTGTTTTCCCCTCTTCCTTCCCCCTTCCCCACCTTACATCTCATCATATCATATATCATATCATATCAATCATATCATTCTTCCCCCTGCTTATTATAAAAAATGCAAGAGTCTGATTTCCCTCAGATGCCCTCTTTGTATCACTTCAACATTTCTTATCAGGCATTCAGCATCCTGAGTGCCTCAGGTCTGCTCTGGAGCCGACCTCCCTTGGCATTCCCAGCAGCTGCTCTGCCCAGATACCAGTTTCCAAATCAAGGCACTTACTGGGCGGGCTGGAGTTCTGACTGTTGCATTGTTGGGTTTTTTAGTCACAGTTTATGAAATATCTGCTGTTTATAAATTATTTCTTTGGAATTTCATAATCTTTTCAGTTGCGTGAGCCTCTGAGCAGCAGAACAGTGCTGCCAGCTCTTGGAATTGGCACCCATTCCGAAGGCTGTGCCGGGATGAGGTGTGCAGACCCCTGCTCTGAGCTCACAGGTGTGTGCAGAGGGGCTGTGAGGTGCCCAGAGAAGCTGTAGCTGCCCCATCTCTGGAAATGTTCCAAGCCAGGGTGGACAGGGTGGACAGGGCTTGGAGCCACCTGCAATAGCGGAAGGTGTCCCTGCCTATGGCAGGAAGGAGATGAATTTTAAAGTCCCTTCCAACCCAAACCTCTATGTACACACCCAGCCCTTCTCTGTGCTACAGGGGACTCTTGAGAGTCACCCCTAGGCCACGAAAAGCCTCAGAGACAGCCACAACACAGGCACAAATTCAGCTTCCACCACCCCTGACACCCAAGCCAGGCACAGACACACACAGTGAGCCAACACACAAACACAAACACAAACACAAACACACAAACACACACACACACACAGGCATTTTGGGAATTCCTCAAAGCACAGCTGAAACCTTATCAGACAGACTTCTCCCAGAACAAAGATCCCCAAAATCCTCTGACAACCACACCCAGCCAAGCAACAAACCCACCTGTGCCCAGCAGGGCTGCAAATGCTGAGGGACTGAGGAGAAGCAGTGCCTGGTACTGCAAATCTGCTTATGGAAAGTTAGGAAAGTACAGGAAAATTCTCAGAAAAAGAACCAAACCATGTAACTGAAAAATTTGAACATCAAAGTGCTCTCAGCCAGCTCTACCCCATTATTTATGGTTTACTCATGGGTTTAATTTTTCTGCTTTGTTTTTTTTGTTCATTTGTTGTTATTTCCTTGAGAGAACACAAGAACCCTCTGGGGAATCAGAAGATTTTCTCATTCTGCTTAGTGAAAATTCTCTAATGATTGTAAAAACAAGGCAAAAATCAATAGAGGATTATTATCTGCAGGGATTCAGCTGCTCTCTGCCTGAGTGACAGCAGAGCTTTGCCAGACTGTCCCCCTGATGCTGGCTCCTGCTCTAGTACCAAAGCGGAAAGGGAAGAACAAGCATTCCTTTTTCACCAAGGAAGGAATATTTTAACTTATTTTCACTCTGGACACATCCAAGGGTGTTTCAGCCCCAATCCAATCTTTAGACCAGCTCCCTGCACATCTCTGCAGGATGGAAAAACCGAGTTGAGCTTACACCAGCTGGTAAGAGCTAACTGCAGCTAACTGAACAAAACCTCAGCAGAAGACTCAGAAATTTGTCCCTTCTTTGAAAGCTCACCTAAGTTCCTCTGCGAAGGCAGCTGGAAAAGCGGAATAAGAATCCATTTCTGCATTTGCAAACTACACAAAAAGCCACAAAAGGCTGCTCTAGGGGTGATTACCTTTTGGTTTGGGGCTTTTTTGGGGGTGACAAGTGTGTGCCCTGTGAACAAAGGCCGAGGTGTTGACACATACTCACTTCCCAGAGGCAGAAACAGATCCTGCATGTACAGGTGGGTGTTTTAGAGGCAAGGACAAACTCAAAGAGCTAAATACCCATTGATGGAGGAAATCACACACACCCTAACACTAAAACTCCTCTCAAGGAGTTCTCCCACAGAGCAGCTTCTTTAGAGTCACATCCCTTCTGTGCTGTGATGTTGTCTCAGAAGTCAGGAGGGAACAGAGGGACAAAAATCGATTAAAGGTCTTTCACACAGGCACAGGGGAGATGACCCACCAGAAGTGCCAAACCTCCCAGTCCTTTCTGTCAGGAATGGTTTGGCTCGAAAAGGACTTTTCAGAAAAGAAATATGTGGGGAAAAAAAAAAAAAACAAAACCCAAACACAAAGTAAATATCTTGAATGCCTTCAAATAAAAGACTAAAGATATTTTACAAATAAAACAACCAAACAATGAAAGAGGAGCTGGAGGAGAGACAATATAATGAATAATTAGACAATTAAGTTAATCCTCAGGAAATGAGCTAATTCCCAGGTAGACAACAGCTGGGGACTGATTAATTGTTCTGCCCCGGGAGGTACCATGCAGGGGACGAGTCCTGCTTCAGATCTTCAGCAAATGAGCAGGCAAAAGTGCATCCTGGGGGCTTCTCCTCTCCCTTCTGAGACTGGGTGGCCCCTGGGACCCTGCTCAGCCCTGTCACCGCAGGGATGAGGGAGGGACAGTGCTGCAGGAGGTCACCACACAGAGCCAACAGGAGCAGGGACGGAGAGCAGGATAGGAGCAGGAACTTGGATTAAATGAATGCTCCACACATCTGGGGTGAACTCAGCTTTGCCTGAGTGGAAGCTCTAGGGACAGGAAGCACTTGGCAGGGTTGAGACAGTGCTTCCCATGGACTGAGAGCCAGGAAAAACAGCAGGAGCACTGCTGTGCCTACAGGCATTATTTTTATCTCCTCAAGATTAAGATGAAATGTTATAATCATATTTATCTTGCTTCAATTGAGATATATTAGGGACATAATAAAAGTGGAGTCTGACATTCAGATATGAATTCACCACGTCAGATCTGTGTTACATTATCCTTTATCAGCTTCTTGTATGACATGATCAAGTAATATTATTTTAGTCTTTTACCCTGAGCATCTTTGCTGGGATGGATTCAAAAAGCTCTGGTGATTTTTTTTCAGCCAGTTTCTGAGGGTCAACACAAGCACACAAGGAGTAGGCTGCCCATGTCGCTGGGTCTTTTTCTCCATTAGTCCAGTCATGAACTCACTGATTAAGGCCCCAGCCCACCCAGTCAGTCCTTTTGGATAAGCAAAGAGGCGGCCAAGCATCTGGAGCAATTCCTGCTGGAGCTGGCAGGCATCCCTCCACTCCCAAACGAAGGTACCAAAGCACACGAGGAAGCAGCAAAATGCACGATGCAAGCACCAGGGTGAGGTTTTCTGTCCTTTCAGGCAACCAGCAGCTGCCAGTCGATGTGGTTCCTCATCAAATCACTCATTAATGCACCAGATGTGGGCACTGCTCTCACTCCTGCTCTCACTGGAGCCGTGGCAGTCCCTGGTCCTGCTCCAGTGAGACCACTCACCTCTGCACACCTGGACAGCAACTTCTCACCTTTTTTAACTTACCCATCATCATTTTTCCCAGCAGATGGAGTTGCAAATTGAACCTCCCGCCGGCAGTTCTACATTACTGCAGCTCTCAGCATGCTCAGGTCAGAGAAGGAGCTCTAAAGCCAAGCCCCAGAGCCGTGGGGATGGTTTGCTGTGGCAGAGATGCTGGATGTCACCACAACACCGCATCAGCACACACAGCCAAAAGCTCAGCCCAGGCTGGCCATGCACCTGCAGCAAACAAACCCTAGAGAGGTGAGATGTGCTCACTGCAAACCCATCCTCTGCATCTGCTGCCAACAACTCAGCCCCTTGCTGATGCACACGAGAAAGGGATGATATTTCTTTGCCCCATTGCGAGGCTGAGGGTTAATCCTAACACTGGTTTAAAAAGCTGTAAATTGGCATTTGGAGGAGAGAAAAGGGTAAGGCCAAGGGTAGATTTTCTCACTGCCTCTGCTTTGTGTGTCTGGCCACGGGCACAAGCACCCCAGAGTGAGCTCTTGTGTTTGATACACTGGCAATGGTTTGAGAGGCAATGAGCACATCTCTGCCAGGACACGGGCTCCTACATATTTGATAGCAATGCTGTAACATTGCTTATTCTCCACTTTTCCCTCTCTCCCATTTAGGTAGCTTTCCCTTGCACAGCTGCAGAAAGAAACCTCGGAAAGTTTTTGTGCCTCGGAAATCTCCAGATGTTGTATGTCGAGAGGCAAGGCAGAAATGTGCCTGATATGCCAGTGAGGTGGGCCTTGTATTCACACTCGTTTGCATAATGCTGAGCACGGGGTAGTGTCGTGGTTACCCCACAAACACAGCAGCAGCCAGATGGGAGCCCCCAAAACCCAGGTACTGCACTGGGGATGGCCTGGGAGGGGCACGAGCACGGCCAAAACACCTCCCAGTGCCTGCACTGCAGGGTCCCACATCCGTGAAACCCTCTCTGGTGGCTGCTGAGGGTGCAGAGCTGATGCAGGGAGGGTTTTCACAGGCTCCGGCAGCTTTGTGAAGGAGTCAGGATGGAGAGATGCTGGGATAAGGGTGTGGAATTTTGACGTGATTGCTCGTGGCACTTTCACTGCAGTCAGCTCTTCCACTTTACATTCAAGTCCAGAAATAGTCTTTGCTGGGCTTTTCTGCCTCAAATCAAACCACATCCAGGCTCCTGGCACAAACGAGGCCTTTCCCAGCCCTTCAGCTGGATGCAGGGACCCCCCAAACTCACCTGTGTGTGGTCTCAGCCTGACAAGAGCCAGCAGAGCTCTAGGAGGGGAACATCAGCTCGTTCCTCAGATGTGCAAAGACAGCAGCACGTGCTTCCCAGCAGCACCAGCTGTACTACTCGGGGCCATTACCGATAATGGTTTGATTAACAATTTATACATGTGTTTTACCTTGTTTCTATTGCTGCTGCTGGCAGCAGCAGCCCTCAGCTGAGAGCTAAAACCCCACAGCACTGAGAAGGCAGGGTTTAGCTAAAGGTAAACTCAGTTTTCTCGGAAATCCCTCTGGCACAAAGTTTTTGGATTTCCAAGGGGAAGTGAGGATCGTGGTGCAGGCTGTGGGAACACCTTGGTCTCCTACATTCCTGTGGGGACAACAAAGCCACCCACTGGGGACTCGTCTGGGTGTCCCAGGTGGGCAGCAGAGATGGGATGTCAGTCTCCAGGGGTTATTGGGGATCCCAGAGGCCAAAGCCTCCCTGTCTCACCCCCCAGACAGGGGAAAACCCAGCCCTAACCTATGCCTGGATGTAACAAGGATGCACCTGGAGAATCAAGAAGCCAAACAGGAGGTTTGACAAAATGAAAACCAAAAAAATCCCAACAAACCCAGACACATACAAAAGAAAATTCAATAATTTTTTTTTTTTTTTTCCTAATGAACGCCGGTGGGGTTGCTCTTTTTTGGTACTTTGGGCATTTACATATAAATTGCTCTGTAATGGCTCTGCCCTCCTTCTCTTCAGTGTGTTGTTAACGAACTGTACAAAAGGTCAGGGGCTGAGCGAATGCTGCTGCGGGCAGTGGTGTGATCCTGTCCTCCTTTCCCTCCATGGCTCCCCGCTGGCCACCCAGGCTACCAGGGACCAAAATAAAGCAATCAGTCACCTCGGCGATGCCAGAGGAGTCCTGCCCCAGTAGCAATGAATTTTGCATCCCGTTCCCAGCGAGGTTTTTCCCATCATGTAGATGTGCTATAGTGGCACAGCTGGCAGAGGCACTTGGGCTCTGCTGGCACCAGTGACAGGAGGATTAATTGAGTTTCTCACAAGCCTCCTCCAGCCCAGGTACTCATGGCTGCCAGCCTGGAGGCCCCATCCTGACAGTGCTGCAGAGGCCAGTGTCACCCTGAACGGGGACATTTGTCCCCAGATGTGAAAAACGAGGTTCACTCCTGGTAAAATTTTGAAAAGTTTAATAAGGGGTTTAATAAAAAGGACAATAGGAGACAGAAATAAAGCAAAGAGTTAATATGGCCGGGTGCTTGGCATGGTGTCAGAGGCACACCTTAGCTAACAAACCTCTGCTGTTAAATGCCCGAGTCTCATACATATTCATAAATTTCTATGCNACATATCATGATACAATCCTAAGAAATCACACTACTATTTCTCAGAAACTATATCCATGCACTTCTAACACTGGCGAGCCTTTTGGTGAAGAGATTTTCACTAATCTCCAGTCTAAATCACCCCTGGCACAACAACCATGAGAGGCTGTTTCCTCTCATCCTGCTGCTTGTTCCCTGAGATGAGAGGCTGACCCTGCCTGATTCCACCCACTTGTCAGGGAATTTTAGAGAGCAATGGGGTTCCCTCTAAACCTTCTTTTCTCC
>VZRF01015554.1:186152-234486 GCA_013396875.1 Vireo altiloquus | reverse complement strand
ATGATACAATCCTAAGAAATCACACTACTATTTCTCAGAAACTACATCCATGCACTTATAACACTGGCGAGCCTTTTGGTGAAGAGATTTTCACTAATCTCCAATCTGAATCACCCCTGGCACAACAACCATGAGAGGCTGTTTCCTCTCATCCTACTGCTTGTTCCCTGAGATGAGAGGCTGACCCTGGCCTGGCTCCACCCTCCTGTCAGGGAGTTTTAGAGAGCAATGGGGTTCCCTCTGAACCTTCTTTTCTCCTGGCTGAACCCCTCCATTCCCTCAGTCACACCTCATATGACTTCTGCTCTAGAACCTTCCCCAGCTTCGTTCCTTTTCATTGAACAAAACTTCAGTTATCTTTAACCATTTTTGTACCTTTCACCCAGCACCTCCATGAAATAAGTCAACCAGAAGAATGGTTTGAAGGTCTGAAAGGAATCGTTGGTGCAGCATTTAAACTGAGTGTGGCACCAGGATGGTCTCAGAGCACTTCATGCAGTGCTTTGATGACTCCATCATGGGCAATTTATGAGCTTAGAAAAACTGAACAAGCACATAGCAAAAAGAAGATAACTTGTAAGAGATACCTGCTCCTTCTTCCTTGCAAATAAACTGGAGATGCCAGAAGCAGAAGTTCCCCCAAGGGAACTAAAGGCACTAAGTTGCAACAAAGGAGCAGTGGAGATCAGGTCCCAAGAGACACCTCAGGGTACAGGGCTGTGGCTCTGGAGCTGCCCTGGTCCCTCCAGGACTGCACAGGCTCAGAGCTGAGCACCCCCAAAAGCGATGTCTGTAAAGAGCACATTGCTATTGTGTGAAGCAAAAAAATGCTACATAAATTACCACCAATTTAGTATAATTTAAAGGACGGCCTTGTCCAAGGAGACAATTAAGCATTTCTCAGAACAAAAAGGGAGGTAAACAGGCTGAACAATAGATTTCTAAAGCCGGAGAGAGTGTGAAATCCCTCTTTTTATTAGTACTGTCATAGTACTGCAATTAAAATTGTTGCCTGGAGGAAGGAAAGGGAAGCTTTAACCCAGCCTGTTGGATGATCCCACCTCACTGCTGGTAGGACATGGTTCCACTGCTAATCCAGACCCTCAAAAAGGCACTGAGGGACAAGTGGTGGTGATTTCCATGGTGATCACAGGCAACCTGGCCAAGGTGGGCGCAGCAAACCCCAGGAGAAGCAGCCTGTGATGACCGTGGATACCTCAACCATTCAGGGCCAGCTGGAGACCATGAGCAGGAACCAGAGCATGAGAAAAGAGGTGCTCTAATTACAGGCTGGTGAGAGAAGCTCATGTCTCACTCATTACCAGTCTCTAGAGCTGTCCCATCTGAGGTGATTAGCAAAAAGCTCGTTTAGATGATCAGGGCCTCTCCCTCCCTCTCCCTCTCCTGTCACTCTCCCAGGAAGCAAACCCTGCTTGCCATAATTGATGGACACAATTCCCTGCAATTAGTATTTCAGCAGCAGGCAGTTAACCCTCGGGGCAGAGCTGGGTGTCTCTATTTGGCTTGCTCTGCCTGGCCGTGAATTCAGAGCCAGCTCTTCAGACTCCTGTTTGTTTGCTGACCCATCAGAGCAGGCAGCCCTCTGCTTCTCCATCCAGAGAAAGCTCACTGCTCAGGGCAGCAACGTGCTCCCTCAGTCCCCCTTGGACGTAGAACCCATCCCAAAAAATCCCCTGGGCCATGACAGCTTCCTGCTCCAGTAACAAGGCTGAGGTCCTTCCCTGCCAGAGTGAATGCAGACACTAATGCAAAACTCCCTAATGACCCCAGAACCCAGGCTGATATTTAGACAAAAAGGGATTTGTTTATCCTCTAAGTTACCAATAATCTGCATTTATTTTAATTGGCACTCATGGCAAGAGCATTTACAGGCAGCAGCTGGGAAGGTGTAATTATGTTACTGTCTGAGGCACACGCACAGCCTACAGGGATTCTGCTCACAGAATAAAAAGGCAAAAAGAACCAAAACCAAAGAAAAGGGACAGCCATGAAGCCATGGAACAGGTTGCCAGAGAGGTTGTGGACTTCTCATCCCTGGAAGTGTTCAAGGCCAGGCCCTGAGCAGCCTGGTCTGGTGGAAGGCGTCCCTGCCCACAGCAAGGCATTGGAACAAGATGGTTTTTCAGAATTTAAACCCTTCGAACCCAAACCATTCTGTAGTTCTGTCACTTCTCATGACCATGCAGACCCAGGCCAGCATGGAGGGCTTTGCACATCACACGGACAGCACACCCCGTGCTGGAAAGAGGCTGATGTCTGCTGGGATTTCAAGGACAGTGTGGCCAAGGGAGCAGTGCCATCCACGGTGCTCTGCAAGGGAGGTGGAAATGTGGCAGAGAACCTTGCAGGGGTTATGAAATACAAGAGTTTCCCTGGAAATATTAAATATCATATAATCATAAAGCAGCCTGGGTTGGAAGGGACCTAAAAGACCACCTTGTACCACTCCCCTGCCATGGGCAGGGACACCTTCCACTGCCCCAGGCTGCTCCAAGCCCCAATGTCCAGCCTGGCCTTGGGCACTGCCAGGGATCCAGGGGCAGCCACAGCTTCTCTGGGCACCCTGTGCCAGGGCCTCACTCACCTCACAGGGAATTTCTTCCTAACATCTCATCTAAACCTATTCTCTGTCAAATCTTCAATCATTCCAACTCATATTTTCTAAGACCTCCTGCACTGGATGATGCCTCAAAGCATGCAAACACATTATGGCATCTCAGTGAGCTGCTCTTCATCAGCTGAGTTCTCTTGCTCCAAATAAAAGGCAAAATATGTTAACTTAAAAGGCAATTTAAGCCAAGACCTTGGGTTTGCAATTGGGTTAATCTAGTGGCATGCACAGAGGCCACATGGCAGCTCAACACCACCACTGGCAGCTCATGGAGCTGCTGTACCTTTAATTGTGTTCATACCTTCCATATTCTAATGAAAGCTTGGTTTCCTTTTTCCCCCTCAGAAAATAAATGGCCAGTCTTTATCAGCTTAACTCTGTCCTAGAAAAGCTTTTGCTTGGGAATAGTAATTTTTTTTCAGATCATTTTTAACAATATCACAACTTGCCTCAACCTCTGTCTTAAATCCTCCCTGGATATATAATATCCCTGGATATATTAATATAATATATCCCTGGATATAGTGACAAAACAGCTGAGAGCCAGCCTGGTCAGAATATCTAAAACTCAAATGGAAAAAACCCCACCCAGATTAACCACCAGTAAAATAACATAAAATATACCACCACTTGCCCAAATAAACAAGAAGGAAGTGCCAGAACACAAGTGGTGGACTTTACCTGCACAAATTTCCTCAGCCCCAGTGTAACAGGGCAGAGGCATCCCTGCACCAAGTACGGGGGGGTCAGAGACAATGCCACCCCTCCCAGCCTCTCCCCCTCCCCAGCACCTCCGTGTCACCATCACATTGTCAGCCAGAACCAGCTCCTAAAGTGTAATTTGTTATTCTGTTACGGTCATTTTCCATATTAGTTTTATGCGGCATCAAAAGCCCTTTCATATGTTAAACTCTAATTCATATGCTAATACCCAATTTAGGGCGAGTTAATTATTTTTTGTCCAATTTATTACTCGGCGCTCACGGAGGAAGGGAGAGGTGGCCGCGGGTGGATTTTGGCACCGGGCAGGTGGGCAGGGCTGAGCCAGGTCCCTCCCATTTCCCAGCTGTGATCCGTAGGGCACATCCCTGAAACCCACTCCAGGCTGACACAACCGTCCCAGGGCCCTCCAGTTATTTCCTCACTGGTGGCATGTCTGGCAGAGAGGCTGGAAAAGTCTGCTCCAAGCTCAGACAGGCACTGCTCAAACTGCCAGAGCTGTTCCACTCAGCTCTTGGGTTTGTCCAAGGGCTCCAGAGCTCGTGCCAGGGGAGCAGGGATGGGGAATTACTGAAAATAATGAGTAATGGAATGATCTGGGCAGAAATCAGACACGAATGGGACAGGCACACACCTCTGCTCGCTGCAGCTATGTTCTGTCATTCTGTTCCATGGGTTTTGCCCATTCTGCTCTTGTAAAATGAGCTTGGAATAATGGCTGCAGTTTCCCACAAACAGGCTCTGGGCTGCTCTGGGCCACTCAGGACAGCCAGGAGGGGATGGGGACAGCCTGGGGTGCCCCAGTCCCTGACCTGGATGCCTTAAATGGCTCCCTAGAAACAGAGACTAGACAGGAAAAAAGGAATAAAGGAGGGATTGATTTGAAAGGCCTTCAGAGGTCACACTCTGGGCTCCAGAGGCTCCTGCCTCAGTGCATCCCAAAATGGACAATGACAGCTCCCGAGTTCTTCCCACTTTGATATCAGCATCAATTCCCCAAGCAGAAGCCAGGCAAGGATGGAATTTGCCCAAGCTTGCCCCCCTCTCCCCAAGATGAAGGTTTGCAGTTGTTGGGCCCAGGAGGGTCTGGGTGTCCTTGGAGAGCGAGCTGGAGAGGCTTTGTTATGTCAGTGTGAGCATGAGAGAACAGCACTGAACGAGCTCCAGGGAGCTGCAGAGTTACACTGGGCACTGCAGGGCTGGGAACAGAGAAAAGTTAAAACCTAAGGCATCAACCTGAGCACACAGCCCACATGCAGCACAGAATTCCACTCTCCCTCCCATCCCAGGAAGAGTTTGGCACCTCAGGAGGAGCACTCACACCTCTGCCAGGAGCGTGTGACCAGAGCTGTGATCAGTGGGACACACAGGAGCTCAGAGCAGTCCCCATTCCCCAGCCTGCCACCAGCATGGCCTGCACGGGTGGCATCGATCATCCAGTACCACACCAGAGAAACACGCAGAGAGGGCACAGAGCAGGGATGGAGAGCATATGTTAACACAAAAAAACCACGATAGCAGTTTACCCTTCACCCATTTTTTTTTTTTAGGAGTCTATTTTCTGCTTGAGGAAGCAGGTGCATTTCCCATCCTCACAGTGTCAACAGCCGACAGGCTGTCGGAGGTGTGATGGCTCCAGGACAGTTGCACTGCCTGGGATTTCACATTCCTGACACATCCGATAATTATGCCAAATGAGCTCACCTCGTCTTCAGCCTTGTGAGCTGCACAGATTAAATTAAGTGAAAGCTGTTGGTGTCACAGACGAGGAAGGCGGGAGGGGAGAGGCACCAGCCCCCCGTTGTGCAGTGGGATGGGGCTCACGGGTCGCCAGCGCCGCTGCCTTGGCTCAGGATCCGCCTGGAAGAGTGAGGGTCACCCCTCTGCCTCCTCCCATCTGCCAGCACTGCCCTGGGACAGACAGACACAACAGCACTCTGCCCTTCCCCAGAGCCAGGCATCCCATCCTTCCATCCCATCCATCTCCCATCTCCCCAGCTCTCTTTTCAATTAACCCTTTTCCTCAAATCCTGCACGTAACACCCCAGCCCATCCAGGGGATTTTGAGCACACACATTTTTTGATTCTCCGTCTTACATTTTTAGCATGAAAACCTCTATGATTTATTCCAGCGATATGAAGGAGCTCCACTAGGCAAAATGAAGCTGTAACTCCCTCAAGCTAAACTCCAAATTCATTTCATAATCCTTAGATAAAAGCTTAGAAGCCAGAATATTCATTACCAACCCGGGCTCCACGAGCAGCCGGGGTAGTGATGGAACGGAGCAGGTTTGACACAGGGGATGTTGCTGCAGAAATTAGCCTGTCATAAGATTACAGGGACTAAGTGTTATTGGGTGATAAGGTGTGATGTGTTAATATTAAATTATCTCACCAGTTTAAAAAAAAAATTAAAAAAAAAAAAAGGCACTGATGAAACTCACATTTATTAAAAGCCCTGAGTATGATATTAAAAGATCTAAGATAAACCAGTTTATTTCTGTGCTGGAGACCAAATTGAAAGAATTCTCCAGGAGGGATTCCTTTGAATGGAGCATTACAACAATAAAACAACAACAAAAAAAAGGCTTTAATAAATGTTGGAACTAAAGAAGCCTTAAATATTCCAGATTAATCTCTCTGGGGAGAGTTCATTAACCCTTCATTCCCTTGCTTGTTGCATCAAAACAGGGATTAACTAAAGAGTGTTTCCATACAGCTCTGTGTGTTCCAAATTCTCTGTCTGTAGCAAGAGGAGATTAACAATCACCCTGTGCTTCGTGGGACAGGATGCTAACAAAGGTTTCTGGAAAAAAAATATAATAATCAACCAAAGCACAAAGCCTAAGTGATTTGTCCAAGTCACGAGGACCAGCAAGATAACAGCAGGGCCATTGAGTACTTGGAGTTTGCTTAAAAATTTGATTTGTTGCCATCAGACAGCAACAAATAACAGTGGGAACTGATGTGCATTTGTTCCGAGCCCCGTGGTCACATCCATCACACCCAGACCGTGCTCCTCCACTCACCAGTTCAAGTCACCACCGAGAAGCGCAGAGTGAATTCGTGCCTGAATTTGAGGGACTTTGGGACAGGGAGGGATTTATGAGGCAGGCACGGAGCAGCCAGGCTGCAGCAAAGGGATGGGAGCTCCGGGGAGCACAGCCTTGTCCCACAGAACCCATATACACCCCAGCAGTGAGATCTAGGGGCTCTGGGGCTGATCTTGTCCTGCAGACCATGCTCAGAGCTCCCGTGGGTTCCGGGGGGCTCCAGCCTCACATTGCCTGGGAGTTTCAGCTGGAGTTACACCTAGGTCAGAAATTAGAAGAGGTTCCCTAATCTCTTGGAGCACTAGAGCAAGAAATAAAATTGTCTGTAAAAGACTGGTAAGTTCATTACAATAAAACACAAGCCACTACCTTCAAGTAGAGCAGAGAGGATCCACCAGCCCACACTCCCCACAGGCACTTCCCTGTCTCTCTTACCCACAGCAAGCTGGCATCCTCCAGGGCATGAAAGGATCTGTAGGAAGGGATCTATAAATGTGTTCCATAGTCCTAGGCCCCCCAGATCCCTAAAGGAACCTCTAGGAAGAGGTCTATAAACTCCTAAAAACCCACTTGTGGTGTTTTCTCAAATCCCAGCTGTTTTTCCTTTTCCCCTTGAAAAGCCCCAGCTCTGTATCTCCCCAGGGGCTGAGGAGGAAGCTGATGGTGCCCAGTACAGCAAGGTCACCCACGAGGAGTGCAGGGAGCAGCACCGTGCCTGGCAAGGGCAGAGGTGGGCATGCAGAGTACAGCCTTTCCCTGCCCACCCACAGCTGGTTTCCAGAGGGTCCAAATTATTGCATTCCCTTCAACTCCTGAACCTGTGTTTCGTCCTGCTGCCCCACAGTCTCTCTCTCCATCCCACCGTGTTGCCCTCCCCTTGTTTAATTCCTTGCTGTTGTACAACTCAAGGCACAGCCCCCTCTCTCCTTAGGGATAAAACCACCTCTCCTCCTGCCCTCCCCCCCTGCAAGCTGGCGGGGGGGACCACGCAGCTCCAGGAAAGCCAAGGACTTTCCCCACCCTGTGTCCTGGGATGAATGGCAGCCCTCAGGCTGCAGAGATGCCACAAGTGGCATGTTCTGCCCATGACCCAGCCGACTGAATAATTCAAATGTTTTCAAATCCGGCTGCATTTCCTCTCACTCTTCTTTGCTCTGCTGCACTTGGCACAGCTCTGGCTTCACATGAAGCAGAGGAGCTGCAGCGATGAACCTGCACTACCCCCACACTGACTTCTGACCTGCAGATTATTCCATCCCGAGCTGCCTGGGAGCTGCCCTGAAATCAAACCGTGAGGAAAAAGAAGATAAATTTGTCTCCCCGGTTAGAGCGAATTCTACAGCGGCAGGATGCTTCTGTTCTCTCCGCACAAAGGATTACATTTTTTAAAATATTCTTTCTTTGAAATCTTTTGTGACCCTTGAGCAGCATAAAAATGCAACCCGGGGATGCCGAGCAAGGCTGGAGATCCACTGGGGGGACTCAGAAGCGAGCACAGTGTCGGCACTTAACAAATAATAAATAACCAGCATTAATTATTGATCACAACCCCAGCTAATCAAGTTACCACGCTCCCCACAGCCCCCTTTGATAGAGCCCGTGAGCGGCCTTGCCGTGCGCGCCCGCCCGGCGGATGCTGAGCGGGGATTCGGGAAGATGACACCCCACACATGCATCCCGCCCTCCTCCAGGCTCCCCGGGGATGTCTGCACATCCAGAGCATGCCGAGTTTCCAGGGAAGCAGGGCTGAGACAGCATCCCGGGGCGCGGGTGGGCTGCAGCGGGGTGGGACTGTCGGGAATTGCGGCGGGGCGAAGGGCAGAGCCAGCTCTGGTGGGACGGTCGGGAATTGCGGTGGGGAGAAGGGCAGAGCCAGCTCTGGTGGGACACTCGGGAATTGCGGCGGGGCGAAGGGCAGAGCCAGCTCTGGTGGGACGGTCGGGAATTGCGGCGGGGCGAAGGGCAGAGCCAGCTCTGGTGGGACGGTCGGGAATTGCGGCGGGGCGAAGGGCAGAGCCAGCTCTGGTGGGACACTCGGGAATTGCGGCGGGGCGAAGGGCAGAGCCAGCTCTGGTGGGACGGTCGGGAATTGCGGCGGGGCGAAGGGCAGAGCCAGCTCTGGCGCTGGCTGCACGGGGCTTTCTGTTGTACAGCCTGGGAACGGGTCCAGGAGAATCCCAGGAGAGCATCTCAGTGCAAAGATGCACAACGCAGACCCAGCGAGGCTCTGCCTCTTGGCCGGACCCTCCCAGGGAGCCCCAGCCGCAGTAGCCAGCACTGTTTGTGGGTCAGGGCAATCCCCCGCAGGACTGGGCTCCCCAAAGCCCACCACAGGCACCTCTTGCCTTCCACCCATCCGTGGCAGTGGTGCCTGCTCCGGCCAGGAAGAGGGGAGGGACAGCACTGCTCCCTGCCGCTGCCTGCCCCAATTTCACAAGCAGTTTGTGAAAGTGCAGTGCAAGGGAACTCTGTCTCCTGGTCCTGACAGCAGCTGCCTGCCTGCTGCCTTTACGGGGATGTTAAATCCTGTTATTAAATGCAAGCCATTATCAGGATGTCACCGTTGCCTCTTGATGAACCTCTACACCTGTGCAGGCAGCCAGCCCCCGTTAGCTTATTTACTATTCATTATGAATGCTCCACATTGATTTGCCTCATCCTAATCTCTCTGTGGCTCGAGGATTTGTTTCTCTGTGTGAGTTCAGGGTACAGGGCCTCACTCCCTCCTCCCCAGAGATGTAGGTGGATTGCCAATGCCATCCTGCCCCAAAACCTGCACAATTTGGGGGGAAGGAAAAAAGAAAATATGAGGGTTTTGCTCCTCATGTCCATGAGTTTTTCTTCAGGGAGGACAAACGCCTTAGGAAAAGTCAGAGCTGGAAGTCAGGAGGGCAAACAGGATCTTGCCAGGACCAGAAGAGGGACTTGAGTTCCATCATCCTTGCGACATGAGATGCAGCAAGCCCTCCCCTTCCCTCTGAGCTTCCAGGCAGGCCAGCTACTGAGCAAATAAGAATAAAAGCCAAAAAGATTTGCTGAAGGAAGAGTTAAATACACAGTGCAAGTCCTAAAAGCAACATTTCTGGAAGCTTTGATAACTCTGCAAACGGAAGATTGTGCAAATGTTTTCCCCATATTCATATTTCCCAGTAGATGCACCCTTCCCCCAGACAATTTATGAGCCTTCATCCAAGCCAAACATCCATCTTTCTTTCAAAGACATTATGACCCTTTCCAAAATCTCCTTGAAAATGTGCATTTCAGTGATTCTTTCTTGCTGCTCTCAATAATGCCAGTTCCAGGATACAAACAAACAAACAAACAAACAAAAAAAACCACACCAGAAAACCAGACCTTTCCAAAGTGCATGAGATGAGGTTAAAAATCAGGAGGCTTTCATGTAACTTACACTTTCACTTCAGGACACCATAGGATTGGCAGCAACCCATTCCCAAGTGAGGATTTACTTCCAAGGGCAGTTCTGGCTGCAGATACCCACTGGAGAGATGGGAATGTGCTGATCCTCGTCCTTCCCTCCTACAGGAAAGAGCAAAGGCATCTCACAAGCCACATGTAGTTTTTATCCCCCCTCTACTGATTTTTAAGTACCCACCACTGCTTCTCACTCAGGGGAGCCCTCCCCACACAGCACCGACCATGAGCGTGGCCACAGGTTTGGATTTGCTCTTTGCCAGGCGTGTTGGGAAAGCTGCTGCAGGGACACATGCCAGCCAGGGACCCAGGCACAGTGACACAGACATCTCTGAGAAATCAGGGCAGTGAGAGCGGCAGTCCCCGGGAGAAGAGCTGCCTCCTGCCTCATACGAGTTTCCTGATCACATTGTATTCCCTCCTGCTCAGGCAATATGCATTTGCTAATTTGTGCTGGAAGGGAGGGAATTCAGTATTCCCCTCCCTCGCTGCGTGGGGAATAGCCCAAATTTTCCAGAAATCTCCCCTGACTTGTCCTTTAAATAAAGCTTAAATGATGCCATACCGTCCTTTCAGCAGCCTATGTCAGATATATTAAGAAATACAAATATATACTCATACACAATACCCTCTTGCAGGCTGCCCAGCAAGCAGAGCAGGAAAGCACACCAATTTACAAATATCTACAGATGAATATTGTGGGTCAGGCAATTAACCCTTCCTGGCAGACACTGTGGAGAGCTGCTCCCTTGCAAGGCGCTGGCCCTGAGCAGCCCCACCCCTGCTGTCCTGCTCTCGGTATTACCCACGAGGTCAGGCAAAGCACGATGGAAAATGCTGTGATTATTTCCTGGGAGGGAGCCTAAGGAGCCTTTCAGCCGAGGTGATGCTGGGATCTTTATCTTCCATCAGATAAGGATTCAATCCTGGCTGGAACCGTGGTCAGTCCCACAGGGAAGGGAAGCAGAGAGGGGCTGAGAGCCTCCTGCTCCATGGACAGATGCGACCAATGCCACCAGGCTCTGGTCACTGCAGCCATGACCCTCCTTTCTGGTAGCCACCAGCTGCTAAAATCCCCAGAGCATCCCAAAATCTGGGTCTCTTTTTAAAATCATCCCTGGTGTTTAACCCTGTGGTGGGAAATGTACATTCCCATCCCTGCAGGGGAGGAGGGGGGTGCTGGGGACAGAGATGCCCCAGCAGGAGACAGGATGGGGCTGCTCAGGGACCAAACACTATTTGCACCCAATTCCCACCCAAGCTGAAGCTTTTTATCCTCCACAGCAAGCCACGCGGGACTGAAAATTTTCCCTCTCCTCTTGTCGTGCCTTTGGTCCATGGAGCATCCTAGAGCTCCACAGATCTCATGTTGCTCCAGGGTTTAAGGCAGATTCTCGCTGCCTGACTCAAGGGATGTGGAAATCAGCATAAAATGGGATTTAGAGAGCAAAGCTGTTACTAGGGATAACAGAGCAGAACAGGGGATGTGTCGGAGCCAAGGACCCTGCCCGGCTGCAAGCCGTGCTGTTGCCTCCCCACATCCGTCTGACGAGTATTCGGGAAGGAAGAGGCATCCAGGAATGAAATTCCCCTCGCCCGTGGGGCTGAGCATCCCTTCTGCCCGGTGTCCCTGCTCAGCTCTCCCCGAGGCCACCGGGACCTGAGCCCCGGCTCCTGCCGGAGGAGAGCAGGGAAGGACCTGGCACGGACAGGCTCTTTTCTCTCAATGGCATCGATTATTTCTGTAATCAGCACCTCGTTGCCGAAACTGAACATCCATTATTACAGGATTCTAAAACAAAAATAACCCAAGGGAGGGAAAGAGATGTAATTCAGACGCCGCGGCTCCTGAAGCGTGCGCGTTGGGTCAGTGCCATCTAGAGGCAGCAAACCGGTCCGGAACACCCGAAACCACCCACATCCCAGGGTTCTCACGCGTTTGGAGACCTTGTGGCCCCAGAATGTCGGGAAGGGACATCGGAGGAGATGCACTGTCCCGTCCCGGTGATGCAGAGCCACAGGTCCCGGCTGCTGTCCCACCGAGGTGGAAGCCACACCGCAAGCAGCGCTGCATCCCACATCCCGGAGCTGCATCCCACATCCCAGGGCTACATCCCACATCCCAGCGCTGCATCCCACACCCCAGAGCTGCATCCCACATCCCAGTGCTGCATCCCACACCCCAGCGCTGCATCCCACATCCCAGGGCTACATCCCACTTCCCAGCACTGCATCCCACACCCCAGAGCTGCATCCCACATCCCAGAGCTGCATCCCACATCCCAGAGCTGCATCCCACACCCCAGAGCTGCATCCCACATCCCAGCGCTGCATCCCACACCCCAGAGCTGCATCCCGCATCCCAGCACGACATCCCACATCCCAGCGCTGCATCCCGCATCCCAGAGCTGCATCCCACACCCCAGAGCTGCATCCCACATCCCAGTGCTGCATCCCACATCCCAGCGCTGCATCCCACATCCCAGAGCTGCATCCCACACCCCAGAGCTGCATCCCACATCCCAGAGCTGCATCCCACATCCCAGGGCTACATCCCACATCCCAGTGCTGCATCCCACATCCCAGAGCTGCATCCCGCATCCCAGAGCTGCATCCCGCATCCCAGCACGACATCCCACATCCCAGAGCTGCATCCCACATCCCAGGGTTGCATCCCACATCCCAGCACGACATCCCACATCCCGGAATGGTACCGGGGGCAGCCACACCCCCCGGGACGGAGGCACAGCCGAGCGCACTCGCCGCTCGCAGGCAGCCGCTATTAATATGCGTGGAACTGTATTAATAGAGCTGCTAAACACCGCCGCGGGCCACAGGAACAGTTCGGCGCTTCGTTTTCATCCCAAATTAGACTGGAACAGCCAAACAGGAACATTTTTTTTTCTTTTTTTCACTGATGGAAAGTACGGGAAAAAAATATCAAATGAGAAGATGAGGGATGAGCAAGTGCCACATCACTGCCGTCGGTGGGACCCAGGCTGGGAGTGTATCTGCCTGTGCTGCCCTGCCTCGTGCTCACTCACCTTTGGGGCACCTTATTTTAGTGTGACACAGCTGCCCGCAGGACCCAGCCTGGCATCCCCTGAAATGGCTGCAGGCACCCCCGGGGTTTATGGCTGGTCTGCAGATAAGGAGAGGACAAAGCTCGTACCAGCTCCCTGACTGGCACTAAATCCCTGCCATCATCCAGCCCAAAGAAGCCTTTGGCACAACCCAGGTTGTTCCTGCTCCCACCCCCCAGGAGCAATGAAGGTCTCCAAAAGCATCTCCCCTGTACAAACAGGGGAGTTCCCTTTCCATTCACTTCGACTCACTTCTTTTCTTCCCCCCAAAAAACTAAACATTTCTCCTCGACATATTTAAGAGCAAGGAGGCTGCATAATGAAAGAATAAAATTGCCTCCTGTCCCTGGGAATGCTGTCCTATTTTGCAATGATTAACTCACTGTATTTGCATACTGCCCATTCCTGGCTAAAGACTCAGGGGGACAATTTCCAAACACTTTCTAATCTTGCACGGAGCCTGCACACAGTGTTGTCATTTCCTGACAACCCCCAGCGTTGCTGCATCTGCCAAGCTCCCCTTTTTCTCCCTTTTATTGATATTATTTCATATTTCTGCTGCTGGCTTGCCCACAGTCAGGGCTCTGCCATGCTGGGTGCTGCACTAATGAGAAGGATGATGCTTTCCTCACCGTGGAACACTGCTGCATAAATCAAGTGGTGCTCACATGAGAAATGGGCTATTAAGACCCATCACGAGGGCATCATGGGCTTTGCCGAGTTTTCTTTCCCATGCTCCCTGTTGAGGTGTCAGGAATTGCTGTTCCTTTTCTTCCCTGGGCTTTGCAGAGGAGGTTTCCCAAGACAGGGTCTCCCCAAATCACCTAAACATCCCAAGATGGTACCTGTCTACTGGTACCTATTGATGAAAAGCAATGGGTCAGCCCATGCAACCCCAAATTTTTCATTATGCACCCCAGGCTGTCTCTCAGTGCAGGAACACCAAGTGTCTTTGGGGCTGGGAATGCAATTGGAAATCAAAAGGGTTGGGCACCCTCTAATCGCTGTAGCAGAGTTTTATTAAGCAAATTATTACTGAGCAAGTAAATAAAGCAGCAGGAATCAAAGTGGTAATCAATAGGATGGTTTGATCCAGGGCATGGCCTCGTGCAGATCCCACAGAGCTGCCAAAACCAGTGCCACCCCCAGAGCCGAGGGGGGACACCCCTGTGCACAGTGCCTGAGGGGACCCAAGTGGGAATTAATAAAATAAACACCCAAAAAACAGCTAGATGGGCACAGGCTGGGATAGGCGTGTCTCAGGGGTCTCCACACTCTTTTGCATCCCACTTTCACGCTGGCCCCGCCACAGGGTTTCCCATGAGATATCCACCACGTGGAGGCAGCAGCACAAGGCAGCACATGCCCCCTCTATAGCCCCTTTTCTGCTGCCAAAAGCACCAGCAGCCCCCATTAGCTGTGATCTGCTGCAGCCCTCCTCTGCACAGGGCTGTCCCCTCCCAGCAGAGAGGGAAGGAGCCACACTGGGAGCTCTAATCTCCTGTAAAATCTCCCGTGTTGCACTTTCCCCTCTGTGCAAGGAGCACAGAGATGCAGGAGCCAGCACGGAGCACTTGGAAAGCTGCCCAAGCACTCAAGACAAAACTTTCCATCCCCACACCGAGCCTGCCCTGTTTGCCATGCCCGGCTGGAATGCAGCATCCCTTGTGGCCAGGTTGTGGCCTGGGGTCGGGCACAGTGGTTTGTTGCCCTCCCTGAGTGGCTGCCCTGCCAGCACAGAGCATCCCACGGTGCCAGCCACTCCCAGTGGCTCACCCAAACCCCTCTGCCATGCACAGCACCACTGCAACTCCTCTTGGTGTGGATTTGTGGGACTGGAGGTGATCAAATTTGGGATATTTGCAAGTAGAGCACAGCAGAAGTGAGAGTCGCCTGCGTGCCCTGGCGGGGATGAATCCCAGGCCCAGGGGAGCAGTGATGGACGTGCTGGGTGTGCTCAGGCTGCATCACTCACCAGGGCCAGCACAGCAGCGTGGCCAAGACTGAGGACATCGATTTACTGGCTTGGGAGTGTTGATTGTGGCTGACCCATGCCCACGGGGAGCAGCCCTGCTGGGGATTCTGTCACAGCACGGGAACGTGAGCTGGCTGTGGACGTGTTCACCCTCACAGCCCGGGGAGCAGTGCTTTCGTGCTTTCCACCTCCCTTTGTTCATTCTTATCTCCCTTCTCCCCAGCCATGGTCTGAGGGAAAGGGTCACTGTCTGTCCCCCTCCATGCAAACAGGGAGCAGAGCCTCCCTCCCCAGCACTCACAGACGTTCTGAGCTGCTTGGTGCCACTGGGAAGTATCAGTGTCCCATATGTCCCGAATTTCCTGCTGCACCAGCCCAGCTGTAATCAGCTTTGGATTACCATAGTCTATTCTAAAGTACCAGACTCTGATAACATCCCTTCTGTTACTGACTCTCTAAATCTCCCCAGTCACGCAGATGGTTTCCCCCCAGCAACCCAGCACCAATTACTAGGAAGGGAAAAGAACCCCAAAATAGAAAAAAAAAAAGAGTTAATAATGAGGGGCAAGCCAGACGCTGTTGCAGTGAGCAACTGGGGGCTGTTTTTTTTGCAGCAGCACAAAGCCAAGAGGAGATGAAGTGAAATCAGACAGCAGTGAATTTAAAAGTGACCACGTCCCACATCGTGTCATTAACCTCCAGAAGATGCTGCTGCAAATTATCTCCGAGGTCTCAGCAGTGCAGGGCTCGGGCTGACGGGAGGCTCAGATTGATGGTGTGGGGTGCCACGGCCACCTGAAGAACAAGACAAAAAATGCCATGTGGGTTACAGAGGTTTATCCTTCAGGACACAGTCCAAGGGTTGTCTGAGCACATAAAGAATTTCCCTTTTCTCAATAGTCACCATTTTTTCCCATCCTTTTCTTGAAGCAGCAAGAACTGGTCCTGTCCCAGTGCTTTGAGCAGCCTGTACTTCTCATCTCTGATGTTCCAGCAAGTCCCCAGAGGCTCCTCGCCTGAGCTCCTGGCACCTCAGGATGCCCTTTGGTCTCCAGCTCTCCAGAAGGTGCTGTTTTCCAAGCAGGAACGTGCTTTGGTGAGGAGCTGCACCCACATCAGCACAGCCCATGCCCTGCAGGGTCACAGCACACCAGGGCTGGCTCCTCTCCCCATCACGGATTGGAAAGGGGAGATCCTGAAAATCAATGACTGCTGCTTTCCAACACTTCTCACTCCACTTCATTCTGGGTTTAAGCAACATTGCAGGGGGGTTTTATCAATCCAGTTGCCTCAAGTGGTAAAACTCAGGTCACATGGGAAAGAGATGGGGCCCAAAAATAACTGCAGCAGCCAGAAAACAGATATAGGTTATTAATGGTTATTTTAAGCCTCTGTCCTGTATGGTGCCTGGGGTACCTCCCACACCACAGCAGTGGGGCAGCTCTGTGAGAGGCAAACAGGGAGCAGCACAAGGAAAGCTCTCTCCCACTGACCGGGACAAGGAGAGTGACACTGGCTGCTGTCCCTAGGGACCACACTTTGCAGCACTAATGGATTCAAAAGCCCTGTGCAAAGAGCTGGGAGAGCAGATGCTCACGGTGCAGGTACAGGACAGCCCCAGGGGGACACTTTGGTCCCCAGTGCTGTCCAAAAAGCTTCACCCCCCTCCCACATCACATCAGTGCCTGTGCAGCTCACAGCAAGCACTGCAACTAGTGGGGAGGGACAGGTGGCAGGGCCAGTGCTAACAGAGTGTCCTGGTGTTAAAAACAGTTATGCGGCCTAAAGCACAGAGTCCCTGGGTAGAGCACACGCTGATGGTCTGGGAAAAGCAGAGCAGGAGCACTCCTGGTCAGCAACGAGCTTGGATGCTACAGAGCTGCCACTGGATCTTCTTCTTTGGAGCAGGGATGTTGCCGATGTCCAATGTCGAGCAGCACACCTCATTGACCTGAGTGCCCCCTTTTTAAACTGTTTTTTGTCCCTTTGGATTGGTCTCTGTTTGGATCTGAAGGTTAAGGTGCTGATTGGTTCTAAGAGTTCTGTCCAGGCTGGCTTGTTTTTTTTGGGGGGATATGCACTCTACTTAGGTGTAACACAGCAAGTGCCATGTTTCTTACAACTACACTTTTAACCCCTTTTATAATATAATAACAAATCCTTTTAACGGTACATGCATTATCAACATAACAATTATTAACTATTTAACAATACTACCATTAACAGTATAGCAGTTTCTAACTCATTTTTGACACCAGGGCTGCCCCTCCTGTGACCCTGCACCAGCCATTTTATTAACTATTTAAGCAGCCAGGGCAGGGGCAGCCAGGAACAGAGGGCTCACAGCCCAGCCAGGCACAAAGGATGGGAGAAGAGATGACAGAGCAGTGTGAGAAACGTCCCAGGCTGTTACTTTTATCCCTCTGCACAGCAAAGGGGAAGGACAAAGGGCAGAGCCTCTGCAGGGACACAATGCCAGCTCTCACCACGGCACACAGCCCTCAGCACTGCCATGCACGGGATTTTCCTCTGGGTAAGGCAGCCAGGGGTTTTAAATTCTTTAACATTTTCAAAAGACCGATAAGGTAAATCCTCCAGGCCCCAAGCAAGGCTCCCACTGGACCCCACAGGAGTTTCGCCTGAATACTGCAGGATTATTATAGCTGGAATATTTCTGTGGTTTCAGATCTGAGGCTTTTCACACACAGCCTGTAGCTGCAAGTTTTGTCAGTGAATAGTCCCGATAAAGCCTTCCTGATTTCCCCCCCGTTTTAATATAATTGGTATTTCTCTCCCTGTAATCCAGCCAACTCCTTTTCTATGCCATTTCACACCAGCACTAAGGATTTACTTTTTTTCCCCTCACAAAAGGGAAAAATCAGTTTCTCCACCCCGTGCCTCAAATGTTCCTTTTCCACCTGAACAAGCCCCAGGTGGCCCCTCTGAGATTGCCACAGGGACCCCAAATCTGAGTGGGGAGAGAACAGCAATCCGAGCCCCGTGGCATCACACCCACCCCGACGGGATGGGGAACACAGTCAGAAAGAGGAGGGGACTTTGCACCCACCATCCACGTGTCAAACTGCTGCCCACAAGTCTGACCTTGTCGATGGAGGCATGGGGAGCACCTGGATGGGTCTGTGAGGCTGGGCCAGCCCAGGAGCTGCACTGCTGGGCAAAACACACGACCCCAAGGCTGGGTGACGGAGCAGTGACAGCTCTGAGAACCTGCTGCAGGCGGTGATCACACTCTGCCCCAGCTGCTGTGAGGTTCCCAGACAGCAGAATTAAGTCTATCCATTCGGCTTAGTGCCCTGAGCTGCTCAGCAGCTTTGCCAGCTCCTCCTGCAGGGCAAGGGGTGAGGACTGGAGGGAATGCTGCCCGGAAAGAGATGCTGAAGCAGCATCTGGAGGAAGGAATTTCCTCTTGGTGGTCTCTTTTTTGGGTCATCAGCATTCATGACGCCTCCTCTTGGTGACGTCCTGAGAGATGCCATCACCCAGCAAAGAGGTGAAGCTTGGAAGTTTCTTTAAAAAATGCTGTGCCCATGTACAGCTGCAGGGTGATACTTCAGAGAGGTTTCAGAGGCTGTACCCTCTCTCCTGTGGACCAGGAAAATTAGAACCTGAAAGGAGGAAAACAGATGTCCTTGCTGGGACAGTGCTGTGCTGCCCAGAGGTCCATGAAGGAGCTTTGCCCTGAGCCTCACCTGGGGGATCACCTGCAGCCACAGCCCTGCTCCCCATTCCAGGCAGGGAGGGATCAGCACTGCCAACCTGTGCCTGCAGAGCCCCAGAGCAGATGGGAAGGATGAGGAGCGAGACTGCAAAGCCCAGGTAATGTGTAGATGGATAGCACAGCAGCTCAGCAGCATTTCCCTGCAAATCCAGGCAGCCATGCTCGCAAACACCTCCAGTTTAACAGCACATTTCCCATCAGCTCAGCAAACCACCACTGTCAGGCACAGGCCTGCTCTGAATGGCCTCTGCCTGCCTGGGCTGGGGGAGAAATAGCAGCTGCAGCCCTGGAGATGGAGTGCCAGGGGTCCCCAAAGACACTCAGTACAGAGCTGGAGACAACCCTGACGCTCCTGCCCATCTGGGTTCCAGTGCTTGGCCCTCCCTTCTCCCACATCACACAGGGACACCTACAGACCACCTGCATCAGTTCTAGGGAAGAAAAAACAGACTATCCACAGAGGAATTAGCAGTTTTGCTAGGTGAACATGTCAGCCAGGCTGTGGCTCACCAGGCTGTGTCATCCCAGACCAAGAGGCTGCCCAGCACCCAGCCCCCAAACTCAGTTTGGAGTGGGATGAAACATTATTGAGTGGCACAGCACCCCAGAGTGTGTGGCAAGGCCAGTTGGGGTCAGTCCCTGCTCCCAGAGACTGCTTTACAATTTCTGGGGCAACTCATCCCATCCTCATTCCCATCCCATCCCATCCCATCCCATCCCATCCCATCCCATCCCATCCCTCTCCTCCCACTAACCACTCCTTGCCAGCTCTTCCCAGCCTGTTAAAACCAGATTAAGCTTCTGGGTTCAATTTACTTCCAGCCCCTCTGTGGCTAGTGGTAAAAAGTACAGTGGTCCCCTTCCACCTGTAAAAATCAGGCTCCAGCTATCCCTTGGATTTTCATATTCCTCTGCCTTCCAGAAACAATGAAACACAGCCACTGTGAGCCAATCCCCACAGCTGTGGGTGCCACATCAGCATTCCTCTGCCCACAAGGAGTATTTTCTTCCACCCTACAGGGAGCCACAGCAATAAACAAAATCTCCTCAGATGCAGCAACACATTTCAGCCTTACGCTTGCTGCTCTCTTCTTTTACAGCAAAGAGATGCTGTAGAAACCAAGTGCTGAGTGCTGCAGGGCCCTGCTTCTGTCCCCGGAGTCCCATGTCCCTGCTCCTCACTTGTGTCCCACAGGACATCCCTGCACTGTCCTTTCCACTGCCTATCCCTGCATCAGAGCCAGGAGCTCACAGAGAGACATATAGGGTTTGACATTGAGAAGTAGGGAAAAACAGTTTGGAAAATTGGGAATAACCAGCAACAGGTGCTCCAAAGCACTCTGGAGGCTGTGCATGAGCACAGAGTCCCTCCTCCACGGATGAGTCTCCAGCTGAAAGAGTTGAGCGCATAACATCTAGAAAGGGTGTTCGTTGGATGTAAAATTCCTCCTCAACTTGTACAAAGAATGTGCACATAGCTCTGATTTCCCTCAGCAGGAGGGGATCAATGACACCCTGCAGCAAAAGGCCCTTCCACTGCTGCATCCCAAACCTGCCAACTGATCCTCTCTGCTGAGGGATCACACATGTGCCCGCTGGAAGGGACCAACAGGAGCAGCTGTGGAGCTCCAGAAAAAGCACTGGTTCCTTCCTGGCGAGTGGGCAGGAAGGGAACAGGTGCTGGTGTTTGCTACACCTGCAAAAGCACCTCATGGCCACGAGATCAGGGACTCCATGGAGCCTGAGCAGCCCAGCTCTGCTCCGAGGGGATCTCTGGCACATCATCAGCTGCCATCGTCTCTGCTGAAGGGAATTAATTTTTTATTTGGTTTTATTAACCTTCGCACATCTAGACCCGAGGCTTAGCTTTGCAGCTCACACAGAGGAAGAGATGGAATCGCCACCTCTCCCTGTTTAGATATTTGCAGTCGTGATGTGCCATCTGCCCCGTTATTAAACTCTGTCCCAAACACACCGATACAGGGGAAGCAATTTCCTAGGAGGTGGGAGAGCCCAGTTACCCCTCCCCTCCTGCATCCCCCACACCACCCTCGGCCTGCCCACAACCCCTCCAGACCTCAGCCTGCTTCTCCCTCACCTGTCTGGGACAGGGTCTCATTCCTGTTACTGGAAGCCACCATGTCTGATTTATTGTATTCAATAAGGAGAAGGAATTTAAAACAGAAGGTTTATCCAGAGGCAAGTTTTGGAAGGTTTCTGCATCTCTACCTTTGTTCCCAAAAGACTGGAACTTGTTTTGAGTGGAGGAGGCAATTTGGGACAGTTTTCAGCTCTCCCTGGGGTGCAACAGAAGCTGAGAAGCTGAGCTAAAGTGCACCTTAATGATGTGCCCTTGTGCATCCTCTCAAATACCTGCATCTTAATTACTTCAGAGAACAAATTTCTGATGCTGGAAGTGCAGCTAACCCAGCTGGGGTGTCTTTCATTCCTTCCCAGCTCATTTTGCCACTGGTTCCTTCAAAGCAAACCATAAAGCCAAAAACATTTCCTTGAATGCACTTGATGGGGGTTTGATGTGAGTGGTGGGCTCTTTCATCTGCTGCTTCTTCAAAAAGGGCTGTAGATAAAAGGGTGAGAGGAGAAGGGATCCTCGTGCACGTGCACATTGCTCCCGGAGATTGGCTTGCTCGGCACTCGCTCCATCAGCTCCAACACACTCCCACGTCACAGCTCCAGCTCCAGACCTGTCCAGGTGGCCTTTGCTGGGGACTGGGACGCTGTCTCAGCCACCTGGAACAGCAAGAGCACAGGAGGATGGGGACAGGGCCAGCCAGCTTGTCTTGTTGGAACCAGCTCCCAGGCATCTCTGGTTTTTAGGGCAGAGGTATCCAGGGTTTGGGTCGCCACAGTCCCACTCCGAGCCACATTTCCACTGCCCTTCAGCATCTCAGCTCACCCAGACAGTGCCAGCACAGCTGGCAGGGCAGGGCAGGGACCCCCCCAGTCCCTCATTCCTTCAACTTTTCCCCACAGCCTCTCGGGGATTCCTCCACAGTTTTTCCCCACTTCTGTCCTGGAGGGCTGAAGTTTCACCATTCCCGGCAGGAGAAGAGCTGGGAGTTGAAAGGAGGCTCTTCTGCTCTCTCCTGCTGAGGAGCTGAGTGAGCAGGGCCAAACAGCACCAGGAGATGGGCCAGGCTGGGCCAGGGCAGCCTCTCTACCCCAGTTTTGTCTCTCTTTTGCTGTTTGTGAGGGACTCTGAACATCCCCTTGTGCCTCCCCGCACGCCTGGGGACAGCTCCATGCCCTTGCCACCACGCACACCACGGGCACCAGGCAGGATTCCAAGCATCCCTCCTTTGCCACCGCTTTGGGAGGAGTCCCTGGGATGTGCCTGAGCCACCTGAGCCCAGCACAGGGCACAGGGACAGTGGCTGCTGGCTTGTTCTGGCCTGTCCGAGCAGCAGACAGTGGTCACTGTCCCCACTGCCCCTCGTGGGTGCCCAGCTGTGGCACAAGAGCATCAGCCAGGGCCAGGTGCACACACCTCCTTCCCAGGAACCGCAGGAACACATAAGGGGAGGGGAGATAAGGGCGAGACAAGGATGAGAGGTGACAACACTCCCATCTATCACCTCAGGTCTTAACCCCAGCGCTCATTAACGCCCTGAGTCTTCAAGTCATGAGATAAGAAGTGATTAAAAAAAAAAAAACGAAAACAGCCTCTAATGGAATGGTTTCTGGCAGAACAAAGAAACGGCACTTCTGTTGAAAAGTGAAAAAAATCTGTTTTGACTTAAAAATCTTTTGCTCTTGCAAGTGAAACAGAGAGATAAATATATTATAAATATATTTCATTTAGGTTTTATCACTACAACTCACTCTGACATTTACATTGTATTAAAGTTTTAATATTAATACTGTGCTGCTACATAATATTTAATACAAAAATTAAATATATATTTAATACTTCATATGCCAAAGTCCAAATGGCAAAATCCTCTTTCTTCATCAAAGATAAAAGCACCCAGCACTAATTAAAAGCGATCTGATGCTTCTGAGGCTCAGGACCAAGAGCAGCATCAAATAAATCCCCCGGAAATAAATTGCAACGAAGCTAGGAATGTTTGTAAGAGCATCTCAGGGGCTTCTCACTGCCCTGCACTCTGTGGACGTCAAGAACAAAATGACCCCTGTTGCTCTCACACCTCTGTGCATCACAGACTGCGAAAGCAGAGCAGGAGCAGCGATTGGCACATGGAGAAGTGGGATGAGAAGGGATGGCCGATGGTGTTTTGCAGGGAAAACATCAGCTGTGAGAATGAGTCAATCCAGCCACGGCTCAGCAGGACTGGGCTGGCCCTAATGGGGTCGGGAGCCCAGGGAAGGGAGCTCTGCCTTGGGGCAGGGGGTTTGGACTGGCTGCCATCTCTGTCCCCATCATCTCACCGCTGAGAGGCATTTCCGAGCCATTCCCATCAGCAAGGCAAGCACCCAGGCAAGGAATCCCGAGGAACTGTGCAACCCTGCAGGAAAACACCACGGAGTCCTCAGGCTGCCCTGGTGGCCAGCAGGGAAGGGAGGCTCGAGCTGAGAGCAGAGTCCCCAAGCAGCCAAACCACAGAGCCCAGCCAAGCCGTGCACAGCTCTTTAGGTCCAAGGAGACAGCTCAGTGCCTGTGTTTCCATGCACCCCACAGCTTGCTGGACACCCAAACCCTTTGGGGCTATCCAGGGCTTACCTCCCCATGTCCATGGCACACCAACTACGGCACAGCCCTTGGTCCTCTCCAGGCACAAAGGGTGGCAGCCTGACCCATCTCAAAATCAGAGAAAGCTGAGGGGGGCACAGGGCACCCTTTATTCCCCTGATTTCTGGAGCTCCTGATCCAGCCAGCCATATTCCCTCAGCCCACTCTTGCTCACGACGCCTCAAGCCTCCATCTCCACCAGCCTGGAGACCACCCTGGCTCCTTTCCTGCTGGAAAATCCATTTGGGGTAATTCAGCATGGACAGAGCACCCTGCCCATGGCTGGCCAGAGGCTCCTTCCCACCAGGAAGGAACAGGGAGTTGCTCCACAGATTCCCCTCTCCCCTCAAGCCCCCGTTCCCCGACCGCCTCTGCCTAATTAGAGGCCAGCTTTGAACAGCCTGTGTATAACCAGGCCTAATCTTCAAACTGAATATATTTAATGGGCCTGATCTCCATAATGGCTGTGTCTGAGGCCCTGGATTTCAAAGCAGCTCCACTTAATGGGACTTTGTCTGGAAGCTGCAACCATATAATAGGGCCTGGTTTTAACCCAGGAGTGTTTAATAGGATCTGATGTTTAAAGTGCATGTAACTAATTGGACCTAATCTTCACAATCCTCCTTTCCTCCCCCTCTCCTGATGTTTTTCCTCCTCTTTTGCTGCTCTCCCTGCCTCCAGCACAAAGATTCCCCCATCCCTGCCACAGCAGATCCCCACTTTTCCCCGGAGCCCCGCCAGGATCATGAGCTGATCTCACAAGGATCACACCAAAGTCTTTCAAAACCCTCCAGGGTTTCCCAGACAAGCTCCTAATTCCTGCTGCAGTTCCTCTGCTCTCACCATCTCCTTTGGGAGTTCACCCTAGCTTGTCCCAGGGACACAAGCACAAACCCATCATTAAAGCCTTGTTTCAACAGGAAGGTGAATAGTGGCCAAAAAATCCCCAAACACCTGACTTGGGGAATGGAAAACACATGGAGATTTTCTGTCCTCTGCACCAATCACCAGGCTCAGACTGTTTTATTTCAGTATTTCTCTCTCTGGTGCTATGGTAAAAGTTGCACTTTTTGGAGGATGAGTCCTCTCCAGGAGTAGCCAAAATGTTCTGGTTTTGAGAATTGTAACTAACAGTCTGAAAAAACAAATTCCTTTGCTTTGTCATTTATGAAATTTTAAAAACATATATGAAAGGTTTTCCTATCATCCCTTCTTCACAAAGGTCAGGCATGAGGAGCCAGCATCTCTTCCAAGCAAAGACGCCACAAAATACACAGACACAGAGTGTTTCTAGAGCAGCTCTGATCAGCCCCCTGCCCATCTACACCTCAGGTATGCCCACCTCAAAGGGCACCAAACCTGTGCCTCAGTTTCCCTGCAAAGCTGTGGGAGAACAAGACCAGGAAGAATTTGTATTTCATGGCCCAGCACTGTAGGACCTTTCAGCAATGCTCCTCAGACCCAAGAGAAAAATATTCTTGACCACAACTGACCAAGAGAAATCTGAGCAGAGAAAAACCAGAGGGTGTTCTCAGCAGAGAGCTGTGGGTGCCTCATCCCTGGAAAAGTTCAAGGTCAGGCTGGACCTGAGGAACCTGGGCTAAGAGAAGAGTCCCTGCCCATGGCAGTGGGGTTGGAACAAGAGGATCTTTAAGGCCCCTTCCAACCCAAAATGTCCTGTGGTTGGGAAGGACAGAGCGAGGATATCTCACATCTCCAGCCCCTCGGGTGATTGATCACCCCTTCCCTAGGAACACTCTCCTGCCTCCTGTGCCAGCTGCAGCAGCTCCCCAGGCAGGGCAGCCCAGCTGGGGCTGTGCCATGGGGTCACACACCCACGCCTGCCCCGTGCTGCTCCTCCAGCATCGCTCACCACTGCTGGGCATTCCCGTGGAATCAATCCACCCTGCTTTATTTGCGGCTGAATCCAGCTCCGGCGCTGCCCTGAGATTTATGCTCACACCAGCAGTGACAGACAGCAGGGTTGGGAGGTTAAGGAAGCAATATTTCCAGAATTTGCATAAAACAAGGGCATTTCATAATTTAGCTGATGCAGATTTGGATAAGATGAAATTGTTGGCCATTTTATAATTAGATGGCTAATCATAAAATAACCTTTGCAAGTCATCAAAAACCATTATTATACAAATGAATTCCTGCTTGGTACTAAACTTACTTTACCCTCGTCCTTGAGGACCAGAGATAGTAAAAGACGACCTTTTTTTGGTAGAATTCATTCTGCAGCCAGCCCCACGGTTTTACTATGTTTTATGGATCACAAATGCTTAATCAATAATGCAGTGCTTTCGGGAATGATGTTCTTTCTCATGTCTCTCTGTCTGGAATTGTTTGGCTGGCTGCTCACAAATCTCTTGACGTGGATTCATTGTTCTGGAGATACCCTTCCCTGCATCTCAGGGCAGATTCATCAGCTGAGCTGGAAGGAGCAGGAAAGTTTATTGGGGTAAAAAGAGACATCATGGCAAGCAGGTAGAATCATTGCTCTGGGTTTGCTGGTCGACTTGTCAGGTTAATGAATGGCCCTAGAAAGCCATTAAGTATGCAGCTGATGGAAGATCCCTTCTTCAGCAAATAAAAACAAAGCTGGAGCATCTCTTCCCACACGCCAGGGCTGCTTTTGTCAGAAAACAAGGATGAGAAAGGCAATTGCTGCCCCCTCCAAGCCCAGGAACTCTGTGCATCTCAGGGCCTGGGTGTGGAGATGGTGTTTCCCAGAAAACCAAGTTTGCCCCCTCAGGGGTTTCCCTACTCTTAATTTCTGTCCAGTTATAGAGGGCTGGATGTGTTGCTCCATTAGAGCTCAAGAGGGGGGTCCAGCATCCCCAGCACAGACCCCCACACTCATCCCCCCCATATCACATTATTTCTCTGTCCTGTAGGGTTGTTGTGAGAAATGTACTAAGCATCACACCAAACAACTCTGCACCAGCCCTGACCCAAAACTCACACCGAGCTTCAGCAGCACCCTGCGCTCCTGTCACCACACCCATCCCAGCACCAGCAACTTCTACGATTCAGACTTGGCTTCAGGATCAAAGCTTGAGGGAAAGAGGCACTCAGAACAGGTACAGCTGTCTGGAAAAGAGAAAAATTAGGACAGAATGACTGGACACTTTTAAATTTGGAGTCAAAGCAACAGCCAGGGTCTGCAGGGCAGCTCCTGCCTAGAAAAGGTGGTGAGAAGCTTCCCTAGGAATAGTCTGTGTAAAATAAAGCCACCTCCTTCCTGTCCTCTCTGTTTAACTTTGTGTGCCCACTGTAAGAGGAATTAACTGTTGTAGCCCAGCCCTGATTTGTGTGCAGCAGGTACTGATCGTGTTTGGCTCGGCCACCTGAGTGAATGTTGGATCTGCTGGGGCTGCACAGACAGGCAGCAGGGAGAGGAGGCTCTGCCAGGGTCTGGCCAAATACACAAATCACCCGAGACTGCATCTCTCCCCATGATCCCAAAGCACTCTGGCAAACAGCAATTAACACAAAGCCCCCCACACCTCCACGAGCAGGTGGGGCTGAGCAAAGCCTCAGCTCAGGGGCAGCAGGGAGGGGGCACCGAGGGGCACCAGAGGCTGCAGATCCCTGGCCACCCCCTTGTCCCCGCTAGGTCACACCCCACCACTGCTCCCCACAGCAGATGCGTCGTCCCACTCGTCCCTAAACATCTCAATCCACATTTTCGGACACCATTTCAGTAGAAACGGAACCACGACCTGATCCCTAGCTCTGCTGCAGCTGCTGGCACGAACCAGGGAGAAGCAGGACACACAAGGATCAGCAGGTCGGGGAGCCTGCAGCAGTGGGGAGCCCTCAGGCTTCCATCCGTGCAGCACAGAGCTGCTGCAGAGCATTGACTGTCTCGTCAGCTCTGCAAACACAGCATTTCAAGGTCCAGCACACGAGCCCCTTCTCACTGCAGCACACTTATATTTTAATTAGCAGCTTGTGGGCTGATTAGCCCGTTGTTATCCGTGGCACTGTGTGCCTGGGCTGGCGGGCTGCCAGCGGGATGGTGGGCTCCAGGAGGGCAGCCAGGCTCCAGGAGGGCAGGCAGGGAGCCCACACTCACTGCCTGGCACTCCTCGGAGGGCTCTGCTAAATGCACCCCCAGTCATTGCCCTGGGGCAGCTTCCTCAGGGGTGCAGGAAAACTGAGGTGAGAGAAGCAGGAGAGAGCCTCTGTCGGTCTGCTGAGACATGAGATGTCCCCAGCTCCTCAGCTGTACCTCACCCCTGCAGCACATAAGGCAGGCAATTCACGAAATAATATGGGGCTTTGGGGGCTGGGCCATCTCACCCCAAAGCCATCAGTTACCTGATAACACCAAAGCCTTATTTTTATCCTAAATAAGAGGGATTGAATAAACTAGGGCAGGTGGTGGAGGAAGAGGATTAAGTCCATAAACTTTTTATTTTTAAAGACAAAAAAACTACTTTAATATGTGGGTCATACATCATTTACTGCCACACACCTGCCTACATCTGCACACTGCAGCTCAGACATGCACGCGATCCTCCTCTAAACCTGGTACTAATCCTAAAATCCTAAAAACTGTTGACCTATCATTATTAATTAGCTTGCTTACCAAAGGAAGATGATGATGTTATTAATCTCTGTGCTACCTGCCGTGATGCTGTCTAGGGCAGGGGGAGCCTGATAGAAAGGCTACGGAAGGATTTCCCTCCCATACCCCCCAGGAGTCAGCTGCTCATCCAGAGCAGAATTCCAGCTTGGAACTCCCCGGCACAGGATTGTGTGTCTCCATAGCAGTGTGTAATAACCACAGTTATAGAAGAAACTTATGATTATTCAGAAGAGCACGTGGGCAGCAGCAAGCAATGCGTGATGTAAAAGCATTTCAGTAACGGCAGCAGAGCTTTCCAGATCTCCCAGATCCATATTTTATGAGAAGAAAAGACGGAGGGATCAGCAGAGGGGCTAACAGAGCTCCCTCTTTAACCTCAGTACTGCCACAAAAAGCTCAGCATGGGCAGGGTTTGCTGACACCTCCTGCCACGGACCTGTCTGGGTGTCACAGAGGTGACGGCACCCAGCTGTTTGCTCCCAGGTTTGTTTCCAGAAATTTACTACTTCCCGAGAAAAAGATGCACTGGTGCCTTCCCACCTCACTTGGCCTCTCCCACCACCCAACAGAGAGGGGTGCCAGGATGAGCCAGCCTGCCAGGGTCTGGCCAAATAGGACACTCAGCTCATCTGGGAGGACACCAGGCTCTGTCACACAGCCCCATCCTTGGCTGGGAGCCCACCTGGGCAAGCTGGACAACATTCTGGCCCACAGCCTGAGCTGCTTCCAAGCCTGGGCAGGCTGCTGGGGTGTTGGATTCCCATTATTCATGGCTTGGGCAATGGGAAGCAGTACCAGACAGACACACGGCAGCACCACGAGCTGATGTGCATGCCTGGGGCATGTTTCCTAACAGAGCTATTATGGATTTAAATGATAGCATTTTCCAAGCACTTGCAGCAGGATGTTTTAAAAAGCCCCATGTGCTAAGCCTTAGCTGAATAGCTGAGTGATCTCTTGCAGAGATGGGGACCCAGAAAGGAGGAATTTAGTTGATTCCTTATCAGCAATACCTAAAATGGCTTTTTTTTTTCTTTTCTAGGAGGAGGAATAAGAAACAGTTTTTCTTAGAAACAGCAGTTTTTCCTTCCTGTCCAATGGAGAGCTGGAGCCCTTTGCCCTTACTGCACTCTCCCACCCCAACCTGGCTCCTTCTCCATCTCCCAAAGTCCATCTGATGTCCTGGAATCATCCCTGGCCCAGTGCTGTGGCCACAGGGGTGGGAGAGGAGAGCAGCCAGGCCAGAGTCAGATGGGCACCAGTAAAACCCCCAACTGGAATCTTAAAAAATATGAGGGAGATGGGGAAGGTTTTGCATTTCAATGTGGCTTGCCCTGATAATAGAGGAAACTCAGCAGGTCTCCAGCCAACCAAAGAATGCTCAAAACACCCATGACAGACACAGCATGGCCTCTTATCAAACACAAAAACTGCTCACCTCCCTTCACTTTATCTTAAACGGCACCTCTCGAGGTCACTTACCCAGGGAAGGCAAGAGGAAGAAATACACAAACATGTTATGCTTCAGAGTGGCTTTTTCTGACATAAATACCAGGTATGAATCCTCTGCCTGACCCAAAACCGGGGCAGCTGCATGGGGACAGCTGACAGAGAGCATCTCCTGGGCATTCACAGCTCAACAAGCCATGCTCCCTCATGTCACAGCCTCTGCCTGGGCACAGAGAGCCAGCACAACACCACATCAGGCCTTTCTCCTCTGGGTTTCACAGGTTTGGATGCACAAATGTGGGGTCTGGCTGGGTTTGACCTGGAAAATATCTGTAATACCAGTCTGGAGGGAAGTGCTTTGTAAGAATTTTGTTGATGTGATGGGGTGAAAAAAGAGCCATGAACCCCAGTCTGGATAGAGGCTGAGGGTTGGGAGTGTTCAGCCCCAGGGCTTTGTCCAGGGGGTTCCCATGAGGTGGGAGGCAAAGCAGGGCCCTTCCTTTGACAGCAGCACCAGCAGCTGTGCCTGAAGGCAGCAAGGGCTTACAGCTTTCTCCTCCTACTCCTTCTCCCCTCTCCTTCCCCGGCAGGTGGAGTTCCCTGCCGGTGCCACAGCTCTGAAACCACACCTGGCAGAGCTCCCCTGTCCCTTTACCCAGGAGGGAGCAGCACAAACCAAGAGCTGGCAGGTTGTCCAGCCTGCTCTGTGCCCCTGCCCTTGAGCTGAGCTCCTATTCACCCACTCCTGAGATGGACACAGCAGCTCCTCCCCGTGCAGGCCATCCAACGTGCTGGGAAGAGCTCTTGATTTCATGGACAAGTATTTATAAGAAGCTCATGCTGGAGCCCGTGCTTCACCTCCCTGTTTTATTTTTAATCTTAGTTTCATAGAGCTCAGACAATTCTTTCAAGGTTCCCATGAATGATCTTTATCCCTTCTGCAGCTCATTCCAATTCTGTGAATAAAATCCCTGGGTGGCCCTGAAAGAAGAAGAGAAAAAGGATGACATTTGAAGTGAAGTGAGAAACTGAAAAGAGAACATATTTTTAAAGGAAACTCACAATTCTAACCCCAGCAAGCCATAAACAAGCATGTTTGGCATCTGTAGATCCCAAAACTCTGTGCAGGGAGAGGAAAAAAAGATGAAGGGGGTTATCTGCAGTTCATGGGCAGAGGGATTGGGGCTCTGAGGAAGGAAAGGTCTGAGCTGCACACACATTTTGTGTCTCTCACAGGGCAGGGGAATGACCTCGAGGTCAGCTGGAGCACATCAGTGATGACACAAGCATCACACCACATGAAAGCTGGCAGAAGCAGAGCTCCTGAACTGCCCTACCCCCACAAGCCTCTCAGCCCCATCTCTAACTCTCTCCTCCAGGCAGGGAGGGACTCTTTCCACCGGCAGTTTTGGGGCACTTCTTCTCTTCTTGATCCACTCGTTCCTGTAGCAGGGAAGCTCATCTCACCACTGCCAAGAGTCCTTCCACCCACCTGCATCCTCCTCGTGCCCACTCTTCACCCATTTCCATCCTCCTGGGGCCTCACGGATCAGGTGGTGCCTCTCAGCCCACACCAAAGCCACGTGGCGAACAAGGATGATGCTTGCACTCGTTGTGCAAGGTGGGTCTGAAATTCGTGTCAGTCCCCACTTTGATCCCGAGCAGGAGGGTGTTCTCCTCCCCCCGGGTGATGCTGTGGCGATCCCTGCTTCCCTCCTTCCTTTCCCACCGCTTCAGGAGGGAAAGGATGCACGGCTTCGAGCTCATCCAGCTGCTCCACGGCGTGGCAACACTCCCCCTTAGTGGCAATAACGGGGAATAATCCTCCAAACCAGAAATAACTCTAATAAGGGACAGAATCATCTCCTGAGTGTCCAGCGTGTAGAGCTGGGTGTTAATCCAGCTGCATTCCCACAGCGTGGGACTTGCTGCAGCCTTGGAAAAAAAGATGCCCGATGTCCAGAGAGGGGGAAAAGATTTTCTTCCTTGCGATGAAGGATGCTGGGTGCTCCCCTAAAGGCAGAGCAGGGTGGGTGATGCCTCAGGTTTTAACTTTTATATTGTTCCCAGCCCTGCAGTGCCCAGTGTAACTCTGCAGTTCCCTGGAGCTCGTTCAGTGCTGTTCTCTCATGCTCACACTGACATAACAAAGCCTCTCCAGCTCACTCTCCAAGGACACCCAGACCCTCCTGGGCCCAACAACTGCAAACCTTCATCTTGGGGAGAGGGGGGCAAGCTTGGGCAAATTCCATCCTTGCCTGGCTTCTGCTTGGGCAATTGATGCTGATATCAAAGTGGGAAGAACTCGGGAGCTGTCATTGTCCATGTTGGGATGCACTGAGGCAGGAGCCTCTGGAGCCCAGAGTGTGACCTCTGAAGGCCTTTCCAATCAATCCCTCCTTTATTCCTGTCTGGTCTCTGTTTCTAGGGAGCCATTTAAGGCATCATGGGCTTTGCAGGAGGGTCAGGCAGGATCCTCACACAACCCCTTGGGATCATGGGCTGGGAGGGAGCTGCAGGGCAGGACAGGAGCCATGGCAGGGAGGGCTCCAGAGAGTTGCAGCTGCAGGGATTATTAGGCAGAAATTAATCTGAAAAGAAAATTTAGCAGCAGTTAGAGCAAATATTGATTTTGTGTTTGTCTGCTTCTGCAGGGCCTGAGAAATGGAACGTTTAGACATTAACTGGGCTGTTTTGGCTTAATTCAAACCTCAATTTACACTGACCCTGGGAATAGATGAGTACATCAGCAGAATTGAATCTAAAGTCATTATTTATTTTTTTTCCTCTTATCTGGTCCTTTTCTGCAGATCTGACAGCAATTTTGGCACCTGTTACCTGCTGTACAATTACAGATAACTCGCTTTATTTCCACAGGCAGACAGGGCTCTCCCTTCCCTAATGGACTGACTTTGGCACTTTCAGCAGCCCAGTGCCCCTGGCTGAACTCAGGATTGGGCACAGCACATTGGCACCAAAAACCCCAAAAACACCCCAAATCGCACCTTGAAAGACATCACTATTGTAAAAGGCATCCCATTCCCTGGGCTGGCTCAAAAGTCAAAGCTTTGGGTGAGATTTCCAAAACTGAATAAATCTTGAAAAACTCTAGGGGGGATTAGGAATGCAACACCTCTTTATTTTCCTACAGCATCTATTTAGTGTCTTGGGGAAACAAAACAAAACCAAAGCTAATGCATTTACAAACACAAACCTGCTGTAAAGTATTAGATTTGCCTGTCACAAGCTGTTGGGTCACCAGGTCACACACCTGGTGTGATGATTTTGGCCACTGCCAGCTACCCTTGTACAGGCCAGAGGCTGCCCAAGGCCAGGAGAGGTGAGCCTGTGCTTGTCCCCCTGGGTAGTTTTGCTGAGCCTTTTCACAGCAGGGGTTTTAACTCCCTGAAAATTCTTGATTCCTAACATTGTCCCAGTGAGAACATTTATTTCCTCACGCTGGACCCTTTGTTTTCCCCTGACCTAGTACCATATTTTAATATCTGATTATTCTGTTCAGGCAGAGATGAACTTCAGTTTTCTCGCTCCACAAACAGGGGCAGGCAGGATTTTAAGTTTCCAAAACACAGTTATTTTCATATCCAGCTGCAGCCAGCTCTTAGCACAAGTGGTCCCCATCTCTTGCAAAACCCAGGAGCTGCTCAGCTAATCCTCAGCACATGTCTGTCTAGCTAAAATCATCCTTTTAATTTCCCAAACCTCTAAACCCACAGGTTAGAGTGTCAAAAAAAAGCAGCTGAGAGCCCTAGGAGGAACACACAGCAGCTCCCACACTGCTGACCATGGAGCTGTGTGAGCTCAGCGCTCCTCAGCCCCACCAGGCTCCATTCCAAAGTAAGACTGCCAATAAAAAACCAAGGATGTCTTTTTTTCATCTCCTTACCCCATTATTTTTGCTCTTCCCAGCTTCTTTAAGGCTTGTCCCAGCTGGAAACTACTCCTCTTAGCAGTCAGGACATTGCCATGACCCAGGAGCTCCAGCTATGCTATTCCCTTCCCATTCCTGGTAAAAAAACCAATCCTTTTTCCATGTTTAGGCTCAAACAGGGAGTCATCTGCTCTGCTGTGGAATGCAAAATACCAAAAGACAAACTTTAAAATCAAGCAGCAACATGGGGTTTGTGCAGCAAGCTGGGTAATGGGAGGGGATCCCTCCCACACACAGCCAATGCTCCTGGAACACTTTCACCCCGGTCTTTCATTTAAAGCTAAATTAAACATCCAGATTTCCATTCGTGAATGAAGGTTGTGGAGCCTGAGAAGGCTGTGTGACTGCAGAGGCTCCAAAGGGACATCAGCCAGGGACAGGGAGCCTCAGACTGAGAGGGGTTTCCACCAAAACTCCCTCTCAGGGTCTCCAGCTTCAGTCCAGGAACTCCACAGCCAGCAGGAAGTTCAACCTCAATGAGATTTTCACTGGAAAGAAAGCAGAGCACCCAAACTAACAGGAAAAGCAAAGCAAGTGCAACCTTTTTTTCCCTCACCTGTAGAGCAATGTCTGCTCCTGGGCCCCAGGACAATCAAGCCAGGCTGGCAACATTAACACTAGAAGCAGCTCCATTTTCCAATTAAAAGCTAATTGTCTTTTTGCTCATTAACTATGCTAGGCCTTGGTATTTTTCTGCCCCTCAATCTCTCTCAGCAAACATTCTACACTGCCTGCACTGCATGGATTTACAGCCTCAGAGAAGCAGTTAATATTCTCAGCCTCGTCCTCCAATTTGGGGACAGCTCTCAAAGAGGTGCCAGGCTCACACCCTGATTTATCCTCCAGCAGCCCCTGCCTGCTCAGAGCTCCCAGCTCGTGTCAGCTCCAGGAAGGAATTGCAATTCCAGGCTTGGATTTGTGCAGCCACAGTGCAGGACCAGCTGAGCCCACCAAAGCCTGAGCAGAGAGGGATGGGTTTATGACAATTTCTCTTAAAATAACACCAGAATGGGAGCAGCTAAAACCAGGCTTCCAGACAAGTGGTCCCAGCCATCCTTCCAAAGGAAACACTGCAGCACTGAGAAACAGAAATAAAAATTACTTCATGGATTTGCTCTGGCTCTGAGCTTGTAAAAATGAAAAATGAGCTGGGTTTCTAAACCTCCCTCATTTCCCAGGATCCGAGGTTTTATTAACAAGTTTGTCAGTAAGGAATGGTTGACTTTATTTCCAGCCTAAGCCACAACCTGAAACGAGATTTGTGCAGCCCAGCTCTGGTTTTCCACCCTGGGGTGAGCACATCTTTGCTGTGTGCACAGCCCCAGCCCGAGGCAGAGCTGCCAGGATGGCTTTGGCAAAGGAAAGCACATGGCAGCTCACCCAAAAAGCTCTTCCTGCTCTGCTGAGCGGCTCCTCAGCGTTTCTAACACATTTCCAATTGTAAAGTTAATATGTTGCTAAGATCACCACATTTCATCCTTGGCTGCCTCAAAACAGGGCAGTGCTACTGTTCCCACACTGGAACAGCTACATGGATGCAACTTCAGCTTTCACAGGAAGGGGCACAGAAAGAGCAGCAGGGCTGTGTGATGGAGCAGAGCCTTTCTCCAGCCTCCATCCACCCTGTACCTCTGCAGGGATCCCAGCCACCCTGGGCTCAAACACACTGCCCATAAAGTAGCCACAATTGCCAAAGAGCTGATGGAACTTCACCCTGTGGGGGGAACATCCCTTTTCCTCCCTGCTGAGGAGCCAACAGGAACTCAACAACTCGCCAGGAGAGCCAAGAGCCCACACAAAACCCAGCACTTTGCTGCCTTCCCCCAGGGCTGTGAGGCAGAGGCAGAGCCCGAGGGATGTGAGCACCATCATTTATTGGAAGAGGGAGCAGAGTCATAGGGAGAGGCCCCAGTGGAGCCATGGCAGGACAAAGCAGCCCCACGGGGAGCAAGGGGCTCCAGGCCCCACAGCACCACACAACCTCCTCCTCCAGCCAAGGGGGACACTCCATCCCCTGGGGAAAGCCGGGAGGGAGGCTCAAGGCATGCAGGAACCTTCCCAAAGCTGTTCCTGAGGTAGCAGAGCAGCAGCAGGAATCCAGGGATGCTGTGAGGCCGGTCTCCACCACCTGCTGCTCCAGGGTGGAACACGGCTGCTGCTTCCACTTTTCCAGAACTCAGGTCTTGCAGAGAGAGGTCTTGCTGTCAGCTGTCCAAGCCTCCCTCATTCGCCTTTCCATAATGATCCCAAAGCTTGCATTCCACACACTAGCCAGCAGTTAGCCCAATCTTTTACAATATAGATCTACCTGGGAACTGAAGGGAAAAAAAAAAAATCCACAGCCACATACTAAGACCTGGCAGAAGATATTTTTTCCTGTGGTTCCCCCTCCACTCATTAAAAAAGTTTTAAAAAATAAAATTAAAAAGCAGAACAATCCTTCATGATAAGATTAAGGTCCTTGATGTGTGACTCTGTTTCAACGTGCCCAAAAACTGGCGAGCTTTCTCCTGCATGAAGATTTGGTCTCGGGTTCCACCACAGGCCACTGCTTTCCAAGCCCTGGTCATCTGCAGAGGGAAAAGAAAGGATGTGCACGACAGCCAAGGGAGAGGACAAACACCTTGTCGACATCCTGTTCTAAAAGACTGCAAAAATAAACAAAACTAACACGGGAAATAAAACTTCAGAACCCATCTGGCAACCAGGAGGAACTTGCACACCACCAGTTTCTCCTCACAGCTGAGGTGGTAATTTTGGTGGTTTAGGTTCAGCAGTTTCCAGGTGAGTGCTCCATTTCAAGACAATCCACGTGCCCTTTGAGGCAAGATGAAAACCCCAAAGCACAAACCTCTTAAAACTCAGTGGCCTGAAGGGATATGCCCAGAACAATAGAAGGAATTCAAGCACAGCTTTGGAGTTTATTGCCCACCAGTTCAATCCCTACAAGAGCTGCTCAGCCTCAGATCTATTTTGATCAAATGCCATCCTTAACAGCAATTTGGTGCCTTCAGTTTCAACAGGGCCCCACAGCACAAAGGAAGAGCCAAAACCCAGCTGTGCTTCACTCTCTGCATGCAGAAAGGGCACCCACGAGGTGTTTCTGCACTTCAGGAAAGCCCCTGAGAACCCTCTGGAGACAGGCAGTGCCCTGAGCTGGAAATCGCTGCTCACACGCACTGCAGGGAACCAGGGCTGCAGTGACTGCCACAGCAGGAACATCCCACACAGCCACAGAGCAGCTTTGGGCCCACTGAGGCTCAGCCCAGAGCTGGGTGAGCTTCCTTAAGGAAGAACTGCCTGCCAGCAGCAGCAGGGCAGCACAATAAATGCCCAGAGCCCAGCAGCAGCACAGGCAGCCCTGCAGGCTCTGGCAGTGGGATTTCACTGCACACCTGGGCTCTGTCACCACACGAGCTGCCTCCCTGTCACACCTGAGTCTCTCCCTAAGTTTGTGTACATGGAGCTACTTGATCACAGAGCAACACAACCCCAGTGAGGACAGGAGGAGAAATGGAAGTGTTTAAGAAGGGTTTATTTGGGGAAGGAATTACTCTGGCTGAGGAGTATTAATTTGAAGAAAGAGCTTTCACGAGATAGCTCTAGCACAGGGACAGCTCCCCCTCACTGCAGTTTCCTGGGGACAACACAGCACCTGTGCTCTTCCCGGGGTGGGAAAACACCCTCACACGAGCCCCCTGTTGCAGTTTAACCCTCCAACAAGGACAGCACATGTTTCCATCCTCACTGAAGCTCAAAGAGGCATCCAATGACTCAACCTACAAAATGATGGTCCAAATCCCCATGTCTGAGCTACTCTGCCCAGCAGAGCAGGGATACCCCTCTGCAAATGCATCCTGTCTGCAAGTGGTGATGGTTGTAGAGAGATCTGTTTATGCCCCAGAGGACATTTGTAGGCTGCTGTGACTCCAGCACAACCCAGTTCCAACAGTGCAGAGCTGAGAACAGAGCTGCTGGAACAGCACCAACCTCAGCACGAGGTACAAGGTGCCACACTGCCAGCTGGGGCTCTGTACTGCCACAGGGTCAGGATAAAGCAGGATAAAGTCAGCCCATGCTGCCTAAAGCACACAGCCTTCCTCACAACCCAGAAACACCCCAAAAAAAACCACAGGGGTGGGAAATACCTTCCTGTTTAACCTTTACACAGCACTTCAGAGTTGCTCTGCCTTGAAAAGCGAAAAAAGATGAGCTTGCTGCTGTCCACCCAAGGGGTGCTCACTGGAAAAAGGAAATTTTACTGCCAGAGCAGTCATCCAAATTCCTTGATGGGTGCAAATTCCCAGGAGGGAATCCAGGGTCAAACATGCTGAGCAGGCCACAGCTGTGGTCACCCACAGGGCTTTGAGGAGTGTGCAATGACACCTCTGGCTCAGTGCCTCCCAACCTCAATGTAAAGACAGCCCTGGCAGCGTAGGGATGCCCGAGTTCAGAGCTCCATCCCTCACTCCTCAAGGGCTACACTGCCAGATAAATTCGGGCCTGGGAGGACAGTGGCTGCAGGGCTTACCGGGGCTGGTGGCCTGAAGTGGCTTGGCATTTTCCTGTAGGACATTTTCTCTGGCTGCACCTGCACGAAGGCTCTGTTGAGCAAACCACTGTCATTCTTCCTGCTCGAGGAGGAGAGGTTCAGGGACCTTGACAGGAAATTCACAGGCTGCAACAGAGAAACAGGAAAGCGTAAGGAAAGAAGAAATCCAGCCCTTCACCCACGTTCACATGGACTGTTCAAAGGCAGCTCCAGGCTGCTACTGCTGCTTTGCACAGTTTTGTCAGAGCAGAGCCAGCTCTGAGCACACAACCCCTCACCTGGGCTCTTTTGAAACACATAGTCTTGGGGAGGGCAGGCAGGTTTTGTGTCATATCTTCATCCAAAATATCCAGGGCCAGAGACTTCCGCACCTTCTTGATGGGACTCCTGCGCAACTGGAAGATGTAGGAAAAGCAGTGTCAGCATGAACCCATCCAGGAAATGGCCATCCTGAGGGCCCAGGGTGCACACCAAGGCCACATCACCCCAGTTCTGCACAGCACCAGCACCTCAGCAAGAAGATGTGTGCAGCCTTCCCCACCACAGGGTGCAGCAGCTTCCAGTGCCCAGCTCCTGGCACCTCCAGACAGCAGTTTACAGGGAGAGCTTGTAGTAGGAAGGGAAGGCCACTGGGAAACTGAGACTTCTCATAGCAGCTCAGAGCCCTCTGGTGCTCCAAGTGTGCCAGCAAACCCTGAGCTCAGCATAAACCAGGACACTCCTGGCAGTATTTTAAGCAGGCCTTAACCTCAGACACCTCTTGCTGATTAAAAGAGAGCAGCCACAAGGCTAAAAACATTTTGGCACCAATAGCAGGATGAATAAAACCAGCCAAAACACCCCTTAAGAGCACAGGGTAGCTCAACAGCTGGTACTGGATGCACAGTAAGCTCACCCCTTGTTTCCTCTTCTGTTTCTCAGGCTTCACATCATCCTCGATGATGAGCTCGATTCCAGCTTCACTTCGGAGCACCTCCTTCAAGTCTTCTTCCAGGTGAGGAGTCTGAGGCTGGAGTGAAAAGGCAGAGAGAGCACAAGGCAGTCAAAATCTCTGTGCTGGGCAGGCTCCCAAGTGTTTCCCTGAAAGGACAATGGGGTCGGGGAGCCCACAGTGGGAGGACAAACAAAAAAACCTATTTGCTTCCCAGCTGGGACAGATATGACAAGTTTTCTGCTAGCCTGATGGATTTACAGGATCTCCAGGTGTGGGAGACTTTCCAGCTGAACTCCATGTGTGCCATCAGGAGACCAGTGGGCACACAATGCCTGTGGGATCCAGGCATTGGATCCTCCTCTCCAGGGAGGCCTAGGCAGATAACTTCCCTGCTTTCCCTCAAGGTCATCAGTAGCCAAGCACTGCAGCCTCATTCAAGGGCAGTTTTTGGCATTTTTAGCTGGTTTACAGAGGAGCTAAAAGCCCTGTAGCTCCTTGTAACGAAATGATCACTGTGACAATGTCCCCTTCACCCCTCCCCTATCAGCCTGGCACTACCACACCATCTTTTGTTCTTGCACAGATAAGAGTTTGCTCACAGCCCTGCCCCAACCTCCCCACTCCATGTCTCATTTGCATTCATCAGCCCTACACACTGCCCAATAATTACCAGAGGTCTAATTGGTCCGTATTTCTCCAGGGCATTTTTGAAAGGTGTGGGAGTGTGGGGTGTGTTGTCCACCACATACGTCTGATCTGGTGTGACAAACCTGGAAGCAGAGTGGGAAAGAAAAGGGATCAGGCAGGCTGGAACATACAACAGAGCACAACAAAGGTCACTTGGCTGTGCCCCTAGCCAGCCCAGACACTCACTCCCAGAGAAGAATAGTTTTGGGGGGGAAAAGTACTGAATTAAGGAAATCCCCAGCCTGCCTTGACCCTGTCTCAGTAACACCACGACTAGTACAGAGAGCTGTGTCTGAACTGGACCAGACTCCTGTGTGGAAAAGGACACTGCTCAGGGAGGAGGAAAGGACTTACGCTAAGTTCTTCTGGAGCAGAGGGGTCTTGTCCCTGTGCAGCGGGGTGGTGACAATCACCTTCTGGCTGCACACGGGCGTGGAGGTCAGGGAAGGGTTCTCCAGTTCTAGAGTATCCTGTTTGGTCCAAAAGTTCAAGAACTGCACAGCACAGGGAAGAAAAATTGAAGACATTCAGTCTCAAGCAGCCCAACACTGCATCACAAGCCATTACTTTATTCTTAAATATGAGGGAAACCCTGAAGTAGGAACAATCCTCCCAAAGCAGGATGGGTTACAGACTCACAGTTCTGTACACGGACACACACAAAAGTGGCCAGAAGGTACCTCACACCTACAGAGATTATTCACTTCCCATAAGGGATGAGCTGATACAACTATCACAACTATCAGAATGGAAGTCTCTCCTTGCACTGGTAATCCCAGCTCACCCAGCCTATTCCAACCTCAGGCTGGCAAACACGAGGGAAGTCCATGTAACACAAAGCGTACAAGTTAACATGTCTTGCATTGAGCTCTCTTCAGCCTACACTGTGAGAAAACAACAAACTGTGTTAGCTATGCTAGGATTTTACTTCCCTACAGCCAATATGTGACAGCTCTGCTCCCATAAGGAACTGGGTTTGTACCCAAGAACCTCTTGGAAGAGAAAGACTGCATTTGTGACATTCACTGATGGCTGAAGCTCAGCTTGAGGCAGGGCATGCATGCACTTTGCCTTCTCAGATTCACTCCAGACATTTCTGCCTTTTACACTCTGCAGAGTTGTACATTATGGGTCCCATTCAGATTTCTTCCTTCTTGCTTGCCTATCCTTTGAGTTCCACCTGAACCTGCATTTTGGACTGTCCCATGGTGCCCTCCCATGTTTTCTGCTGCAGAAACAGCAGAAATGAAGGCCTGGAAGGCACAGCTGGGGAGGGTCTGGACAACAGAGCTGCAGTGGGAACTGTGCTGGAGAACGCAGCAGCCTTTATTCTGATTTAGACGCTTCCATAAGAGGCACTCATGGGTCTGATCACCACAGTGTTCCAAGGTGATGGGTGTTGGAGACCACATGTGTGGACACTGAGAGTCGTGGCAAAGGCTGAAACACATTGAGTCCCCTATTGCAACAAAGACAAGGTCAGGAGCATTTCCATAAGCACAGCAGCAGAGATCTGCACAAGGTGCTTGCTGCCCTTGTCTGAGTGACTGAACTGCAAACAGACAGGGAGAGCAAGTTTTCACTGTTGCCACTCTGCTGCCCAGCTGGGACAGCAATGCCCTGGGGACAGCAGCAATGTGCTCTCCATCACAGTGGAGCTCCTTCCTCACGCTGGTCATGTGCCCTGCCCCTCACACAGGGTAGCTGGGCTTCCTTAAAACTCCAAGCACTCCCAGATGGAGACAGAGGCTGCTGCTCCCACAGGAAGGGCAGCACTGAAGAGAAGCAGCACCAGAAACCGGCTCTGAGCCTTCTTTTAGCACAGGAACACACTCTGCACACTGGCACAGCCTCATTGAAAGCAGGAGGAACAAAAAGCTGGCAGAATATATGATATTAGGGCAAGAAGGTACCTGAGATGGAGAGAAGGGCAGTGTCTTTACAGGGGTGCCCTTGGGCGTCATGCTGTTGCAGGAGTCCAGGAAGGACATGCTGGTGCTGGTGACGTTCTCTGTGACGGGTGAGAGGGAGATCTTCCTCTTCTTCTGCCTCTTCAGCACCGAGGGCGGGGTGCCAAAGCTGCCCTCGGCGTGTGGGGAGATGGGGATGAGCTCTCCCTTGCTGCTCCTGCTCAGGTCAGAGATGGTGTGGCCGTCCAGGCGGTACTCAGTGACGCTGGGCAGGGCCGGGGCCACCTCGCCGGGCGCTGGCCTGGCCGGGCTGGCACTGCCACTGCTGCCGCCAGCCGAGGGCTCCTCGGGCAGGTCAAACTGGGTCAGGTCACACCACCCATCTGGGTCCTGCACACAAGGGACAGCATCAGCAGCAGCTCAGGGTGGAGCAGCCAGGCTGAGCTGGGAGGTGAAATAATTGGGGGTGTGAGATGGCACCAAGTTTTGGAAGGAGCCCGACCAGGGTCAGCTCAAGCTCTTCTCACCTCTGCCATGAGCACAGCTGCAGCCAGAGCAGGGATCTGACCCAGCTGAAAGCTGCTGCATGTGCACAGGGCAGGTTTTGCTGTTTATGCAAGGCTGGTTTCCCTCTCTGGTTCACAGCACAGCTGCACAAACAGCTGCACCAACTCAGAGGGGGGACAAAGAAAAGCAGCTGAACAGAGAGCTGGGGACAGGGACTGAATGAGGAAACCATCACCCAAGAGCAGCCCACAGTGCTGGGCACACCTCTAAAGCTGGACAGAGGGCCCTGGTATAACCTGCACTGCTGAAAGCAGATTAAACTAACCAGACCAGTTCAGAAATGAGCTACTTCACAGCTCCACCCCACCAACACCCAGTGCCACACAAGCAGGCCCCCAAGGGCCCACAGACGTGCTGCTCAGCCTCAGGCACGCAAGGTGTTCCCATACACAGGAAAAGTGACTCCTTCACGGATCGTAAGCGCCTCAGGCAGGCTGGAGGCTGCAGAGGCAGCTTCCCTCTGATGGCAGCAAAGTTGATCTTAGCCAGCCTCCCACCCTGGCACGCCTCTGTCACCCAGGGGACCTCAGCGCTGCTTGACTGGCTGAAAATAATTAATTTCAGTGAAGCTACCTACACTGAAAGCAAAGAGTGGCATTATCCCAGCGTGAAGGGGTCTGTCCTGCATAGTTCAATGGGACTGGCTTATTCCCAGTCTGTCCTGTCCCACCACATGACAGGACAGAGAGGAAAGCCAGTGAGCAGTGGGCCTGAACCATTACGAAAAGGAGAACTGGGGACACTCTGGCTGACAAAGAAGGGTTTGAAACCAGGTTTGCCAGCACTTAGAATCTCCCACACGGGCAGGGCCCACGCACGAGGACACCCACTTAGGAAAATCTACATGCCCACAGCAATACCAGAGACACTGGAAGAGAGTCAGGGGAAGCTGCAAGGCAATGAAAGACCCAGTCCTCCTCAGGGTGATGATCAAAGGGACTGTCCTGGTTTGAGACAAATTCAGAGGACCCAGTAGGTTCACTCAAGCAAAAAGGGTGAGGAGCAGTCTCCCTACAACAAATGGAGGAACAAGGGTCTGTTACTTACAGATTCAATCATGTCCAGAGCTTCACTGAAGGCTGGGGCACAACTTGGGTACATATAGTTGGCAGCTTCAACGACCCATTTGTACGGTGACTCGACCAGTGAGGTGCCATCCTCGGGCACTGCATCATCTGTGGTCCCCTCCACGTTCTGCTCTGCCACTCCTGCAGCTGGCAGCTCCGAGGGTAACTCCTGCACACCCGCCACTTCCTCATCACTCACATCTTCTTCCTTTATTTCAGAGACATCCACTGGCCAGCTCGGCAGGACATTCTTGGCACATGCAAGAAAGTCCAGATATCAGCAGAAAGCAAAGGAACAGCGTCAAGTCCTGGAGACAGAGAGTACCTGGACATGTTCAGCTCTGCCCACTCTCCCACCTGTCACTGGGTTTTTTTCACATCCCCATTCTCCCTCACTGCTCTGTCCCATACACAGAGCAGGAGTCCATGCTACGTAATGAGCCCAGGACTGTTTAACTGAAGATGTCATTTTAGCAGTGCCCAGGAGAAAGTTGTACTTAGGCTGAGCATGTAGCACTAGTTCTATGTTTCCTGTTTTCCAGGAGCCTGGCTTCAAAAACTACATGCTTTCTTCATGAAAACAATCACTGGGTGCATTTCCTGGCTTCCTTTTTAAGAAGAAAGGAACACAGTATCTCTTCACTCTGCTCCCACACACACTGTCTGCAGCAGCCTCCTCCTCCCACCAGCAACAGCACAAGGAAGCCAAAAGAATATTCGTTGTCCAAGACAGACTTGGTGCTGGGATTGGCAAGGTAACAGCTCTAGCAGACTGCTGTCCTCTGCCTGGATAACACACTCAGGCTCCCATCACACCTTTAGCTCCTGGAGGCAGAGATCTGGGAGGCTGGGGAAGGCACAGACCATCTGTGCAGACACCAGGCTGTGGCAAAGGCAGCGTGAGGCAGCAGAAGGGTGGATGAACAGCTCCAAAATGCATTAGCAGGGCAGAGGACTGACCCAGCTGCCTGCTTCAAGTGTTCTGGTGCAGTACCTGGCTCTCAGCTGTTGTCTGACTTTGCCTCTCCTTGTTATCTACCTCCACAAGGAAGTAGAGTGACTTGGACTCCTTGGTTTCGTTGAGGAAACCTCCTGTGTCCACCTTCCGCTTGATGGTGGAGTTCCAGTGATTCTTCACAGCATTATCAGTCCTGTAGGGAAAGCAGAAGGGAACAAACCATCACTTACAGCAGCTTTAAAGCACAGCTGGAAGCTCCAACACACTCCCCAGCCCCATCCCGAGAGCCTGACACCCGGATCACCCCCAGGAGGGAAGGCAGCAGTGAGGACAAGGGCCCTACCTCCCAGGCAGCAGCTTGGCAATCTCTGCCCAGCGATTCCCCAGGACCTTGTGGGCTTCAAAAATGATGCGATCCTCCTCCTCTGTCCACGAGGACTTCTTCACCTCAGGGTTGAGGTGGTTATGCCAGCGTTCCCGGCACTGCTTCCCTAACCGCCCTTTCAGGTGCTTGGCTATCAGGGTCCACTGCTTGGTGCCATACTTCTTAACCAGTTCAATTACCTTTGGAGAGAGGGGGAGGGAAATAAGGAAATGGAATAAAGGAGGGAAAGGTCAGTACAGTCATCTTCAGGCTTTCCTTTTCCCCTCTCCTGCAACCAGGTAAGGACAGATAAAGAAAGGCTCCTTGGAGGAAGAGCTGGAGGGACCCAGCAGGGCAATCAGGTGTTCCAACCCTCACAAGAGCAATGATTCAGCCAAATTCCTCTAAGAAGCTGTTTCCACGCTGACATTTTGCCACAGGGCATGTGTGAATGTTTATGACCCCTCACTGAAAATAGTGTGGAGACTGGCAAGGGCTCAGATGTAGAAACAGGTTCCCATTTCTGAGCAAGGGCCAAGTCCCACCTGCTCCAAGGCTCCTCTGCCCTCCCTGCTTCTGAGGACCTGGCTGTGTGACAACAGCCCCCATCAGCTCTGGGCTGGGCTGCTGCTCCCTTTCACAGTGTGGTACACCCAGGAGAGACAGGGCTGCACATCCTGATAGCACCAGGACACACAGGGAGAGAGCCAAATTCACTTAAGAACCATCCACTTTGCCTCTTCCCCTTCACCCAGGGCTCTGTCACTTCTGCCTGAGCCCCCAACACAAATTCTTCTGGGCACTGAATCCATTCTGGGCTCCTACAGCGTCCAGGGCACAGTCAGGATTAAACAATCCACTTCCTGCAACGTTCAGCCCACCAAAATCCTGGCTGAAGGATTCTCAAAGAACATTTCTACTCTGGCCAGCTGTGCTGAGCAGAAAAGTGCAGGCAGAGAGGTGATGCTCATGTAACAAATGCCCCTGCTGCAGACTCCTGCCTTTCAAGCACAGACAAACAGACCAAAGATGCCAAACTGAGGCCAAGGAGCTGGGCCAAAGCAATGAGGAGGGAGCTGAGCCCAGCCTGGCCAGGGTAGGCAGGCTGGCAGAGGCAGGACAATGCAAAGGGGAAAGCAGGCAACAACTGCTCTGCTGTAAGAACACGGAATGACATCAGGAGAAGCTTCCTTAGGGCTTGACATAATGTAATGGGACCAAAAGGGAAAGAACTGGCGGAGTATAAGTCTTAGAGAATCTGCCAAACTATGATGTTCTGTACCAGAAAACCTTGGTAAAAGCTAGATTTCATTCCAACTTTTCCTAAGTACATCAAGATGATGAGTCTGCCTGAGCTGGCCCCTCTCAGCTGACTCTGGAATCAGCAGAGAAACAGGCTCACAGAAGCCACAATTCACCCAGCCAGCCTCAGACATCCATTCCAGCCTGCCTACTGTGGCACAGGAAATGCCAGTTTTATTTTCTCTTAGACCCAACCTGGCCAGGCCAGGTGGAGACCTGCCAGCAGGCAGACGAATTAATTCCCTTTTCAGCTCTCTCCCTTGGCAGCCTACTGTAGCAGCACTGTGTGAAAAGGAGGAGGTGTTTACCTGGAGAGGCCTAGATCACATCACATCCCAGCCACGGCTGCCTGGGTTGCTCAGGGCAGGGCAGACAGAGCTGTTCTCACAGGTATCCACCACGGGGAACAACTACACACAGTTTGCAACACCTGAGGATGGGTCTGACATCTCTACCCTCCCTGCAGACAGAGACAACCCAACACTCTGGTCCTCTCAGCCCTCACTCACCTTTTGGTCCTCCTCTTTGGTCCAAGGACCCTTAACCAGGTCTGGATTCAACACTCTCAGCCACCGGTACTGACACTGCTGGTCACTGCGGTTCTGGGAACAGGAATGGGAACAGCCTTGTGTCAGACCAGAGGCTCCAGAGGCCCAAAAAGCTCCAAAAATGACAGCAGAACAGAGTCACTGCACAGACACAGGGAAACAGCACAAGGAGAAGCAGCAACACACAAACACTGGGATTCCCAGCTGGGCACGGGGTCACTTACAGGAAAGTGACTGGCCAGGAACTTCCAGTCATTCTGCCCGTAATGGCTCACTAACATCTTCAGCTGCTCGTCCTGCAAAGGACAAAGACATCCACTTTCAGACACACTGAGGCAACACCTGCCACAGGGCTGATGACATCAAAAGAACAGGTTAGATATTTTGAACTGTCAAGAAGGTTTTGTGGGTATTGCGTGTTCAGGGGAGGAAGTCAGCTCACACCAGCCTTTAGCAGCCCCCCAGTACACAGAGCCTCCTTGGCACAGACTTTTTGGTTCTGAGCTCCATACTAGGACAAGCTCTTCTATTAAGTACAAAGCAAGAGCTCAGCTCTGTTTCTGTACAGTCTGATTCAAATTCCATGGCCAAGGGCCTGCTTACCCAGCCCCAGAACACCCCTGACCAGACAGTGCATGTCCCAGCTCAGCCACTGCCTTTGTCTGGCCAGGAAAGCTGACTGACTGAAGTAGAACTGGTGCTCTTCTGTCTTTCAGCACTACAGGGCTCTACAGCACCTCCTTTGTGATCCCTGCTATAGTTGGGGGGTGTGAACTCTTACAGCTCACAGAAAGCCTGTTAGAGGGGTCCTTGTCTGTGAGTTCTGCCTGGCTCGATACTAAAATCATTCCCCGTCCAACATGAGCCCAAGGCTTTGATCCCTCCCCACAGACCACCTTACTTGGTGTTCTGACCCCAGCTGTAGTTTTCACACAGAACAAAACCAATAGTGAAACTGGGAGGAAGGAAGAGAGTATCCCAGCTAACTTCAGGCTCTTAGCCAGGATGACTAAGCCATGATCCCAAGTGTCAATACTGCCTGCTTTTGCTCCAGAAAAAGGAGTACATTTCCACTGCACATTTCAGCTTGTTGGAGGCATCAGCCATTGCCTGGACCCCTCTGTGCTGACAGGAGTGCTGCAGGCAGTGGTGTTTTGCTCAGTATTCACATGCTTAAGTTAAAGATGTTTGAGCTCTTTCTCCTCAGACTATGTTTTAAACTCCCCTAAACCTCATTCAGGCCTGAGCTCAGTACGAAAAACATATGGTCTTCTCCAGCAGCAAGACAGCAGGAGGCGAGGTTGTGGCTGGCAGGTGAGGACTGGGGTGGAGTCACCCAAGCCCAGGGTGCCATGTCAGCGGCACCACCCCAAAGCAAATTTCAGGCTCTCACTCACCTCTTCTTGGGTCCACTTGACTTTGCACCTGCCATCCCGCTGCTCCGGCACATCCAAATCTGCATCCTGGTAATGCAGCTCATCCTGGTCCTCACTAGGGGTGAATAGAAGGGAGAGTATAACACCCATCTGATGAAAATGCAGGAGAGGGAGCAACCTCCACCATACAGAGCAGAGCTCGAGAGCAACCTGCACCACGATAGAGCAGAGCTCCAGATCTCTCCCTTCCAGCACCGAGCCCCAACCTCACCGACACCCACCCAGACACCCCGGACCGAAAGGAGATCCTCAACTTTGGGCTCCAGCGTCTGCTGGCAAGTTTCATTCTGCCCAGAGCAGGGAAAAGAGCGTTTCTTTCCATTTCTGCCCCTGCCGTCCCTCGGGGTGGACTTTGCATCTGGGCACCGGCCCCATTTCCCCGGTACAGCTCAGCAGAGCGCGGATCGCCGGCGCCAAGGGGCGCGGGGAGCGGAGCGGGGGCGCAGCCGCGGGGCTCCCGCTCACCTCCCGCTCCCGAGCGGGCAGAGCCGGGTGCGGGCAGAGCCCAGGGCGGGTACCGCGGGGCCGCCGCCCTGCATCTCGCATCCCGCTGTCCGGCCGGCGAGCGGGAACGGGACGGCCGGGAGGAGCCCGCCGGGGTCGGGAGCGGGCAGGGGTATCCCCGGCACGGCGGGGTCGGCACTCACCCGCGGGCGCGGCGGGCCA
>VZRF01015554.1:144769-185532 GCA_013396875.1 Vireo altiloquus | reverse complement strand
CGCACTGACCCAGGACGCTCCCGCATCCACCCCTGCACTGCCCCATCTCGTTTCCATCCTCGGGACCTCCACATGGACCCGGGGTCCCCATGACATCCCACACCCACCCTCCCTCCCCACCAACCTGAAACCACTGGGATCCCCCACGCCAACCCAGGATCCCCTCCATTCATCCCCCCTGACCCCGGACCCTATTTCCACCTTCAGGACCCCCTACATCCACCCCCATGCTAACCTGAGCCCCCCAGCCACAGCAGCAGCTCTGGGCACAGGGCAGGAGCACCACATGTTACAGAATCACAGAATATTCCAGGGACCCCCAAAGATCATCAAAGTCCAACTCCTAGCACTGTCCACGGCAGCCCCAACAATCCCACACCTGAGAGCATTGTCCAAATACTTCAACATATACTGTCTATGTCATCTATGCTAGACCTGAGCACACAGATATTCCTAACCAACATCTCACAAAACAAGGCAAAGCTTAAAGAAAGGTGGTGCCTTCTAAAGGACCACTGACAGGACAAATGCACCCCAGCACCCACAGAACTCAGAGTGCCTCCATCACTCAGCCATGGCCCACCATGCCTGCCCCTGTGCTTAAAAGGAGACAAACAGAAGCCCCTCCTCCTCCCAAACTAGCTTAATTAGGAAATCAGGTTGTTAATTGATTACCAGAACTATAAAACTGCAGTAAGTAACACTAGCAGAAAAGGGTCAAGAGCTTCAAGGGGTCTCTACAGGAGCTGAAGGTAAAAAGTTTTATTTATTCTGTTCTCTTAATCTGTCTTTTATTTCTTATTTCTCACATGCTAAGAGAAAAGGTTTTTAGTCTCTTAAAGATTTTCTTCACAGACTGACCACACAGCCCCTTTACAATAGATTCAGGAGCTGTTTATCACTGTTAACATGCATTCAGAGTAAAGATGGGTTTGGAGCATAGCCATCCCCTTTCCAGGCCTTTCCTGGCTTGCCCCAGTTCCTCAGAAGGGTGCTGGAAGTCAGCTGGTAGTGAGAGTACCTCTACAGTGGTAGTTGTGTGTCGGACTAGAAGGAAGATGAGAGCTACCCTTTAACCTCTCCTATCATAGTTAGAGCCTGGTTTTGGTGCCTCCCTCTCAAAGGCACTCAATTCTACCTGGGGTTAATGGCCCTCTGACTTCAGGAGTGAGGATAAAATGTCTATCTCCTGTACTAAGCTAAGAGTAGTGATATACAGACTGAGCTCAAATAAATACAACTCCAGGGAGACTCCCTGATGACCTCTGAGCAACAACCAGGCTGTAGTGCAATTGTTTTGCTCTAAAAAACTGTGACGGGCTGGATATCCTACTACCTGTCCTGGATCCTGCTCAGCTCCTTGCAAGACTGAGACAGGATTTTGCTAAGAGTGGTCCTGCCACTGTAAGTGTGTGATTCTTTAGTGAAGAATTGTTCACTCTGTTTACTCTGCCAGGATCATCCTGATCTCTCTCCATAAGCCAGACAGCTGTTGGATTCTGCACCATGCTGTCCACCCGGAGGCACAGTACCAGCATCCTGACCAGAAAGGAAATCCTAGAAAATGGGTTCTTGGCCAGGTCCTCCAGCTATAGCCATGCTTTTCCTGTTCTGAGTTATTACATGGACTCTAGCAGTGCTTCCAAACCGGACACCTGGGAGCTTCCCATGGATGTGGACAATTCAGCAAGTGGCAGCTCTCTGTGTGTTGTCAAGCAGGCAGAGTCTCTGAGCAGCTGTGTGAAGACTGAGCTGCACAGCCTGACTCAGAGCATCTCTGACCTCGGTCTTGTCTGCTTCTGCAAGGCCCACCATGGCCAGGCCACCTTTGAGCTGTCTGGTTTGCCCAGGGAGCACCCCAGCAGAGACAGCCACCTGGTGAACGTGGCATCACAGAAGACCTCGACACCTTGCAAACCACTGCAGAGACTGCTCTTCAAGAGATCTGAGCTGGTTGGAGACCTCTCAGCCCTTGGGAAAGTGCCAACACCTGGGTGGGACATCTCTGCAGTAAAATCCTTTATGGATGCCAGCATGTCCCTTGATGTAAGCACTGAGGAGTTATGGTTACTGGGATGTTCCAAACCAGCCACATCCTCCATGGAGACTCCTGTGGTGATTCCTCTGGCTTGCCCTGGTGCCTACACTGATCCACAGCTCTGCCATCCCGCAGACCCAGCTGAGCGATCCTGATTCTGCCCCTGTGTCTCTGCACCAGACTCTCTGATGCTGCTGCCCTGGCTCCAGCTGGATCCGCCGGGTGCCTGCACCTTCCTGCAAGGAGCAGAGATCCAAGTTGCAGCACAGAAGACGGAGCCAGCGGCTTGAGTGGTGATGGCAGCACCTGGTGACAAGTTAAATCTGCCCCCCCCTGGGGTGACTGAGTCGGCACCGCTGGTGAGTGTTTGGGCTGGTGATGGCACCCCCGAGCGCCGCAGCCTTGCTCCCTCCCCCTCCTCCCCGATCCCTCCCTTTTGTATTAACACAATAAAGAGATAAATGTCTCTCTGGTGCTGTTCTCTGACTCTCGCTGCCTCCCGCCCTGAGGCTGAGCCTCCTGAACGCGCAGGGCCGGCCTCCGGCAGAGCCTCACCGGGTGCAGCCCCCGCCGGCACCGCGCGGGGCAGGACCCTCCAAGGCGGCCGTGCCCGGGCCCCCCGCCCCGCCTGCCCCCGTTACCTGGCAGAGGGGTCGGGGCAGCTCCGGGCGGAGGAGGGGCAGCGGGACGTGGCTGCAGCCCCGGGGCCGTGGCTGCGGGGCCGGCGCTGCCCGCCGGGAGCGCTGGCGGAGGCGCGCTCGGGGCTCGGATCCCTCTCCTGGCGCACCGGGAAAGCACAGCCTGGCAGCGGGGAGCGGCCCCGGGCACCCTGTCCTGTCACCCGCCCGCCTGCGGCAGGATGTCACTCCTCGTCCCGGCCGCGGGGATCCAGCTCCTACCACCACGCAGGGAAGGTTTCCTCTCTCATGTCCAGCCCCCGGTCCGAGGGAAGGAAAGGAGCCCAGACCATCGCACCCATCCCTGTTACAGACTTTCACGCTCTCCTCTTAGATCTCACCTTGCTCAAACAATCCTGATTTTCCTCTCCTGTCTCGGCTTACAGCAAATAAAGGGAGAAGGACATGTTAAAACCACACTTTAGGACGTTTATGGTTTGCTGAATAACCAGTGTACTGTTCCCCCTCTTCTTTTAGGGACAGATTAAGAGGTAATGAATGAGTCATGTTGCAAGAGAGGACAGAGACAAAAAGGGAAAGCAGCAAGAGTTGTTTGTCGCCAACTTTTGTGAATCATAGCAATAATTTCATTAATATATAAACTCCCTCGCTAGGTATGTGCCTAACCTGCCCCCTGGACTCACCTCACCTACTTGTACTCCTTCAAAATTCTGTCAGTCAGCCATAAATTTTATATGTATCACATTGCCTTGACTAAACTGTTTCTAGTTACAATGCACGCCTACACACCTCCAGAGGGCCAAAGGGACAGCTTTGAAAGAGAAATGCTAGCTATGTGTATTCCACACTAGTAAAAAAACATCCATTCTGAGAAAAATTTGCTCTTCAGCTGTCAGAGAGGCCTCAGAGATGCCCAGAAAACAGAGAGCTGCTTGTACCCCCTGGCTGCTCACATGGCTTTTCTCTACACCATGTTACAACATCAGGAACAGATGACAAAATAACTCTGAAACAGGGCTGGGAAACAGAAAGTATTTACAGTTTGAAGTATAAACACCCCAGAAGAGTACAAACCAGATCTATAATTAGCAAGAGAAGCACTCAGGGCTATGGTTCAGCTGCAGTCTGTGCTGGTGGATTGGTATTGATACTGCACAGGAGAAGAGATTAAGCTTGTTGTGTAAATCTGTAGCTGGAATGTACAAAGTGCTCTGGGTGACAAACATAACCACAGCCTCAAAGGAAAATAGAAGAAGAAATGAAAAAATTCCAACATGCTGCTGTGAACAGGGAATGCCTGTAGTGTAGGAAGAGATACAACCACTTCTGCTAATGTTCTATTAGCACATATCATTGGCAGGCTTTGGGGCATCCCCTTTAGAAAAGCCTGTGCCAAGAGGGTATGTGAAGCATGAAGAAATGTAAAACAAAAATATACTCTGTGCTGGTAAAAGATGAACAAGTCTTTTTTCAAAAAGCAGCTTCGATTTTAAAAACCACGGCAGAGCAAGGTAAAGCACAGAATTCGTGGAAGGCTTGAGTGGGGGAAGAATTTTAACAACTTGAGTGTCAGATTGACAGCCAAAAAAGGCTTTATAATGCAATTTCACCATGTTAATATAAAAAAAGGCCTTGCAATAGAGATGTGGTGTTGATGATGTTGACAAATCTTTTCTTCTCACCACTGATCTCCTTGGCTCTATTTTTGCTGTGCATTGAGTTTCAACATTTCACAGTCAATGAATTGAACCTGAATTTCCACTCCTGAGCATTACTGAACTCATTACCTCAGGGAGTGGGCTAGATATCAAATAACTGGAGGTAAAAATATTCCTGAATTTCTGTGCAGTATCAAAGTTTCTTAATAACGATCCATTAAATCTCAAGGTTTTCATCCATGTGCTGTCCTCTCTTCTTAAAATTATGTAGTTCCAGTCTGATATGAGGCAGTGATCTGCAACAATGTCATTATTGCTTAATTTCAAATCCTCCCCTCCCTTGGAAGAGCTATTTTCCTTCCACAGCAGCAAACTCACCTCTCCTTAGTTCTCTTTGGCAGAGAGACAAAAGGAGGCTGCCTGAGGGTGATAAATGTATTTTCAGCAGCTCCAGTTAAAAAAAGTTAAAATTATGGCTCTATTTTTTGTCCTCAGCTCACAAACCAAAATAACAACCCTTCTCACAGTGCAATTAAGGACCTCATGTACACCAGGAGAACCAACAGTAAGACTCAATTACAAGAAAATAAATGCTGGAGCCAGAAAGAAGGACCCAAAACACATTTTCTTGGTATATTATTTTTTTAATATATTAAAAAATTACAGTTTCAATAAAGAAGTAGAAAAATAAGAAATTCTTTGGAAAGTGCTTGTGAAATACAAGCAGCTCCCCAGAAGGCATTAATTATCTGAACTACCACACATAAATGGTCCAAGCATTCAGTGAACTACTGAGATAGTCCCAATCAATACACTGAAAAGAGAGGCTTTAAAAATGGAAAAATATATTTTCACTAAAAGGTCTATCTCGAACTGGGGAAAGCCAGGTCTCAGGTACTGTTCTGGAATCCAGCTTCACTTGGGTCAGTATCGTGTTCCTTAAGAGAGGGAAGAGGAAGAAAAAAAAAAAGGAGAAAAATTTTTAACAACAGGATAGAACTGTAAGATTTTGGGCTTAACTAGGTTATGTGTGAAACAGGCAATTCTTGAAAGCACAAACTGCTGCTCTGCCAATATGCTCCAAACACACTTTGAAGCATCAAATCTACTATGAAGAGCTATTTCAGCACAGCTGTATTTCAGCAGCACTGCTGAGGAACAATGCTGCTGTCACCTCTGCACTGCAGCACTGGCCAGAGCTGTGAGCACTCCTGAGGACTCACTGCTCTCACTCAGGCACCAGCAACGAACTGGATTTTGCTGAAATTACAAGCTACACTTGCATGTACTAATCCCCCAATTAAAATAAATGACTTAATAAATTGAGCACTACATGTTTTATAGAGATTAACACTCCTAAGTACTCTGGATCACACTTCACTGGTCTCATCTATTGCACAACTAATGTCTTACACCACTGCACCCCTCGCCTGTGACAACTGCAGCTGCTACAATGACACATCACCCTCACTGCTGCTACCAGAAATTACTCGCTTGCCATTGTTATTAAAAATACCTGATTCAGTTTCTTAAACTCAACCACTTGGAAGAAGATGTGCTCCAGGATATATTTGGCATCTTGCTTGTCCTTTGGGAGTTCGCTTGTCACTCCCAGGATATCGCCACACTTCCGCACGTAAAACTCCAGGTCATCATCAGAGCCTGAAAAGAGCCCAGGGAGGAAGGCAGGTGAGTACCACACACATCTGGAGCAGCTGGTTAAAAACCTGCTCTGAATCTCTATTTGCTGTGGGCATTTGGGGAAGTTCAGTCTCATAACCAAGCTCAGTGGACTAGCCATGGTGTATTCCTGCAGCCAGTACCTGCTCTTCTTCTTTATGTGCTTAGAATAATCTTAACATTTTAACTTCAAAGCATAAAAAGGATGTGAAATTCATCAGCAAGAGTGCATAAAGCAATTTATGCACAATATGGGAAACAGCAGGCAGAAGCATGATAAAATGTCATGTAACAGACAAAATACAATGTCATGGTACATAAAGTCACACTAACAATTTCCAAAGCCTTTCAATTTTTGGATCAGGATGAGTGCAGTAGATTTTCCCAAATGAGGTCCATGCTTTAAAATTAAATATAACAATTTTCCTCTAAAAACTTGGACTTTTATATATATGTGTAAACAATCTGCTCCTCTTACATTTGTTTGTGATCTCTGCAAGACGTGCTTTCTCAGAGGAAAAAGTTTCATCCAAGTCAAACAGTTCCAGAGCAGGAGGAGGCAATTCTCTGAAAGCAGGTGGAAAAACCTTGAAGAGAAAAAGCAGCACAGTTGATTGCCACATATTTTTCTTATATTTTATAGATCTCTAAGACAGCAGTTTTGAACTTCTATTGGACTTGAAAAAACCCTTTAACAAGTCAAAAGCAACTCCACAGCCCACTGAACAAAGCAACACCATTTGAAAAGCAGCATTTTACGTTGTGAAAATAACTGAAAATTCCCAAAGAGTTTAGTCACAAGTATGACAGAATTATCACCCAGCAGCACAACTAGACATTCTTATTTGCAGCTTCAGCTTTGCTCCATGAGACCCAGGTGATGGTTGAGAGCTGAAGAACTAAATTGGCCATAAGAGCTCACGCTGAAAACATATTGACATCAATTCTGGTCAGAGTATTTTCTGTTTCATGCAGGCACCATTTATGTCACAAGCTGGACTTGGGTTTAGTGGCCAGGGTAAAGAAGGATGGAACAGTACTGGCAAAATTCAGACACTCAGAGATTCCTGCAATGAGTCCGACACTGCCCTAGCTCGTGTTGTTGCTGCCAGCCCAAACCTCTGCTGGTGAAAGTTTGATCAGCTCCTGCTGTAAAAGACAAATGCTCTACTTTCTACTTCCCCTGAGGATCTGAGAGATGGAAGCAGAGCAGGACAGACTGGCTCCTCCCTGGCAGCACTCAGTGCAGTACTTACACCACCACTGCTCTCTGAAATAACACATCCTGCTTTCACAGGGAAGGCTGAGCCAGCACCACACAGGACTGGGAGTAGCTACTCAACCAAAGGCTCATCACACAAGGATTCTGTTTTGGTACCACACACTACATTTTGAAGCTCTTTTAATAAAAATTAGAAGTGTAAATAAATGCTCTTTCTAAAAGATGGTCCCTGTAGTGTATTCAACTCCCAAGTGATTAATTATTACTACAGTATTTCTCACTACTTTTTTTACAGAACTATGGAGATGACACACAGAGGTTTTGCATGAAACAAATGAACCAGAGACTCATTAAGGTTGGAAAAGATCTCCAAGATTCTCAAGTCCAACCTTCATGGAGAAGGGTTTTTCCTGTACTGTACAAGCAAGAAAATTACTCACAGCTGGCTGGAGGACAGGCAGTGGAGTCTCAAATTCAGGCTGAATGAGTTGGAGAGGTTCATGTTTCACATTCAGTTCGTCATAAGCTCTGCAGCACAGAAAAATTCAAAGTATGAGAGAAAAAGTGATACAATATCTATTTCCACTTGCAGGCTATAGAGATGGATTTTTGTGAACACACCAGCATCAAAGTTTTCATTGTAACAGCACAAAAAAATGGGATGTCCATATCAGAAGGACCTCAGAGAACTACAGATCAGTAATAAACAACTTCTACAGTGAGAAAATTAAAATTGTGACAGAGGAAGATAATGTTATAACATGATTTTAAAAAATCACAACTCAACTCTTCAATCAACTTTTAGCAGGATGAACATGGATGAAGAAAAAGTAATCGAGCACAAAAAAGCAGGACTGGGATTTCAAAAATGTTTGTAACATTAAGTTACAAAGTTAAGTTATTAATGTGATGTCAATAACTAAAAGTTATTTTTGGAAAAAGTATTTGTTATGGTGGGATCAGAAGGGAGATCCTACTGTGAATTCATGACTAGTGAAAATACAAGAAATACAGAGTAAGAAGAAAGAGTGTCCACAGCAGAGTGGAGTTTCACAGAATCTGTGTTAAGCTGCCACTGCTCAAGTGTTCAGACATGATCTGGGTAACAGGGGAGTTATGATGGACAAAGCTAATTGTGACACAAACTGCTAAAACTGAGCAGCTCAGAAACCTCAAAACACATTTATTGGGAAATGCAAAGGTGACTGAAATGCAGCTTTCAGTAAATGCCAAGTAATTCAAAAGTGGGAAAACAAGCAGCTCTCAGTTATCACTCCAGAAAGTGCCCAACTTCACTGCAGACAGGTCTAAAAATATCATATCAATGAATCTCATGTAGTGAGAAAAAAAAGGCCAGAAATTACAGCTAAGACAAGCAGCAAGAGAAAACATTGTTGCCACACTGTACAAATCCATCTTCTGGTATATCCATGTTCAAAATGCTGCCTACAGCTCAATCCTCCCTGCTCTTAAGGAGACACAGTTATGCACATACAGAAAATACAGAAGACAGAATGGAATAAATAAATAAGTAATAAGAAAATTACAGCTGCTGACTTGATAACTGAAGGGAGGGCAGTTGTGTCCAGCTGATAAAGGGATGTATCAAACAGCTTTGTGAAGTCTCTTGGGTTCTCATCTCCTTCCTGCAGGCAGACTCGCAGCTGCTCGGAGAGCGCGGCTGTGTCTGGGAGCACGGTGTAGTCTGAAATCTGAACACACACATGCACACCCCTGGCATCTGAAATGGCCAACCCATTCCCATAGCCTCTTTCTAGTTTATATCTCATATAAACTCTCACCTAGAAGTAATTTATTTCACTCTTTACCAGGTATGGCCCCTTGCAGTGCAGCTCACTAGATCAGTAACTGTGCCAACTCTTCTCTCAGCTGTAAAGCCACCCAACACATGGATGTTTTACCTGGATTTCTGTTAATTCTTTAAAATTAAAACAGCCAGCTTACTAATCCACTGTGCAAAACCGTTGTTCATTTATGCACACAGATTATACACCTCTATCACATAAAGATACTTCCAAATAAAAACAGCATTTGTATGCAACTAAAACTGACACATAGGTTGATCCCTACTCACAGACAGAAAATCTGCCTTTCCTTCTTGCACGTTCCTCTTGTCTGAGGGCTCAGAGTGAAGTGCAAACTACACCAGAGCAGTAAATCTCATAAACGAGGGCAAATTGGAAAGAGACTTTCACAAACTATATCTGGTAATGAACAGCAACCTAAAGCTGAGTGATATTTTTTAGCCATCTGTCTTAGACATGAATGAATAAAGGTTCTGCAACCACAGCAGCACCCATCTGTCTGTTAACCACTCTGTGCTAAATACATGGGGTGCCAGATCACACTGCTCTTTACCTCCTCGAGATGGATCTCTCTTACCTCAGGGTCCTCCATATCCATCTGGTTTAAGTGGATATCTGATGTTGTGAGCCACTGGAAAAGCACATCCTGGAAAAGGGCAAAACTCAGTTAATTTCAGGAGAATCCAAGTAATCTCATACTATGCTTAAATATTCATATTAAATCTATTAAAAAACATACCATGAAAAAGATTAAAAATAAGATAATAAATCAAAGAATTGTCAGTATTGGCTTAGAATCCCTATACTGAATCCATTTTATAGCTGTCTTGCTCTAAAATGAAGCTGAGCCTGGAATGCTTTGCAATGTTGTGAAGATGCATTAGGGTTCTTTAAAGAAAAAAAAAAAAAAACACAACTCCCAAAAAACTCCAACTTACCATGATCTTACCATTTTCTTCTTTATCCAAATACTGGTCATTGAACATGTGGGATGATCCCAGCGCTGCCATCTTTCCACCTTTACTCTACCAATAAAGAATACAATATAGCAAAAATTCCTGCCAAATCACAGTTTTAGAGGCAATTGTCATTGCACTGCTTTACTTGTCTACATAGTAAAAAACTGTATCAAATTGTTCACATTCCTTAACAATATCAATCCTGTGCTTGTAACCATTGACTACTACTAGATTTCTGAATTTATTTTTATAAATTAACAGGGCTGGATGAGTAAGACAATATATGAAAAATCTACTGGTTCCAAGGTGACAAGGCCTCTTCCCTCATTCAATATGGTATACCTACACAGCTAAGGATAATTTTATTTAATAAGTTATTACTAAAACAGTGGAAAAAACACCAAAACTTTAAAGAACTAAAGATATCCATTAGTCAAACAAAAAATATGTAATCTTTGCTGACCACCTCATTAACTTTGCTCTGAGCCCCACGCAAAGAAATTTACCGAAGAAGGAGTCACTAGGCTCATCTGGAGTTTGCAGATGCATCACAAATTGAGGTGGGTTTGTAAGTATCCCCAAAAGACACACTCAAGAGTTTTTGTTTGGGGCAGGGGGAATGCAGGGAGTGCCCAGGCAGCTCATACCTCATGCTGATAGAATGCCAGGATAGGCCTGTTGAGAGGGAAGCACACAGATCCTGTGGACAGAATTGCCACTGCTGGCTTCATCACATTCAGTGTGGCTCCAAAAGGATAAACAAAGGTGAGAGCTCTGCAGGAAATACAGAAACTCCATAAGCACCTGCATGCATCAGGCAGGCTGGACAGATTCACAGAACTCAAAATCAAACCCACAGACTAAAGGCAAAAAAGATCTGGTCATGAGAACGGTAATTCCTTTCCAAACCTATCCCTCCTGCTCCTTCACAGGTTACCAAGCTCTACTAAACAGATTCTCCTTTCCAGATATAACCTAAGAAGCATAAGAACATAAGAAATGCATTAGAAAACCTCACCATAAGCACAGTGAACTGCTTCTAACCACAAACCTGCCAGTTCTGAAGTATTCTACATATTTTCACATCACTTTCCTCACAGAAAACACTCACTGTGAGTCATGGCCCCTTCCATCTTCATCTGCTGTCTCAAGCAGGGTTTTCTTTGCAGCTTCACTGATTCCCCTATGAGATATTGGAAAACGAACCTTGCTGAAAACAATCCAGATTAGAAGAGTTTAACTGTGAAGATTCTCAGACCCCAAATATTCACCTGTTCAAAACTCCATCGGAGATTAGTGCTTCCTTTGGGTGGTGGTACTTGTAATACACATTTCGTACTACAGCATCTTGAAAAAAGAGAAAAATATAGAAATTTACACCTTAGCTGATCAGCAGGCTGGATTTAGCAAAGAAAAATTAGTTTAGCTCTTGGATTCCCTGGGTGTTTGCTTCTAGCACCAAAGCTGGCATTTTGCTCCCAAAAGAATTGAAATCAACCTTCACTACAGTTTCCTTTTGGAAAAAACAGATTTAGGACAGGAATATGTTTGCAAATTCAAATAAAAATACAAAAAGTAAGCACATCTCCATCTTCTGCAGAGCAGAAGAGGAAAAAAGATGGTCCAGTTGAAACTGTATCAACTTTTACAATTTGATTTTTTTTATACATCTTCCAAATACTTGATGAATCGAATCCTATTGATGCAAAAAAAAGGCATAGCCTAGAAAAGCCACCAAAGACTCAAAATATTTTATGTACACTGAGACACAGTTGCCTTGGGTTGTTGGGGGTTTTCTCCTCACTGGCAGCACAAAACTAATGAAAGACACTTTATTGGTCTACGAAAGAAAAGCGCCACTTCTTATTCAGGATGAGCACAAAGTGATTCAATCCTTTAAAATGTGTGGAAAATGTCTTAAAAGCTTTTTAATCAAGACATTTCACTAGAATTATTTTTTTTTTTTGTAAATTAAAACTAACAACTACAGCAAAGGAATGGAGATGGCCAAGTTGTCCATGAACTCTGTCCATGGAAAGCCTTTGCTGTGCTTCAATATTACCCTGCCACGTGCATGCAAGTTTAAAGAAAAAACATATTGTAGATCAAAAGATATTTTGTGAGAAAGATCTGCTTAGCTTGTATCCACAAAGGCTGAACCTGCTCTTTTAATTTGCAAATGGATTAATAAAAGGCAGCAGTGAGCCCCATTACCATTATTGAAAATGATCCCATATTCTTCTAACAAAAAGTTAATATTTGTGCCATTCCGGGACTCTCCACCCTCTCTGAGCATCACCAGGATGGCCCCACCATCCTCCAGGAATTTCTTCAGAACGGAAAACTGGAAAACAACAAAGATACAGGAAAAAAAAAAGAATGAGAAGCTAAACACAAAACTGCAGGAAGTTATACTGAGATGAGGGAAGGTAAATGATTTTGCCTGCTTGCATTTAACTTGATCCTATAAGAAAAACATTCAAATTTCAATTTATATGAATTCAATTAAAGCAGCATTGCAGCAAAGCCTTCTGTCTTGTTCTTTTCTACTTAAGCAAATTTTAAAACATAATTAATTTGAAAACAATTATTGACTTCTTACCTCATCAGCACTGAACTTCTCTCTTGGTCCTGCTGTAATCCACAATTTCACCCCAAACAGTCTCTCAGATGTGATCTCATCTTTTAAGCTATGAATAGATTAATAAAGACACACATTATTCTTGGATATAGTCCTGAACCACAACTTTTTCCATTTGTTTTTTTTTAAAGGACTGGCAAATGAACACAAAGCAAATCACTTCAGTCACTTTGCATCCTTTTATCTGGGTTTAAAGTTGACAGTTTGAGCAAAAATAATCCTTTCAAATGTCAGCCAGCTAAGCAGTAACACTCCTCTGACAAGGCACTGTGGCAGATCCAGAGCTGCTGCAAGCTGTCACAGCTGCTATTAAACTTTGCACCTGAGGAAATTCTTATTATCTTCTTTTTGGTCTAAGCACATTTCAGAGAGTAAGCTGAGCTGGAAGGGACCCCCAGGATCATCCAGCCCAGCCCCTGGCCCTGCACAGACACCCCAACAACCCCACCCTGGGCATCCCTGGCAGCGCTGCCCAAACGCTCCTGGAGCTCTGGCAGCCTCGGGGCTGTGCCCATTCCCTGGGGAGCCTGGGCAGTGCCAGCACCCTCTGGGGAAGAACCTTTCCTGATATCCAACCTGATCCTCTCCCAAACAGTTCCATGCCGTGCCATTTTGCAGCGGTCAGACAAACAGTATCACCTACAAAAACGCTGTTTTGTTTTTGTCCCAAACTCCAAATCGAGGCAGACTCACAAATCTGCATGAGGAGCTTCATCCTCACGGCTTATACTGCATCTCCTCCACAGGTGAGGCAGCTGTGGCTCCGAAGAACCCCACACAGCATCCCACAGCGGCAGGAGGTGCAACAGGGCGCAATCGACCTCAGCTCACAGGACACATCCCCAAAGGCCACCGGGGTGCCCAACGCGGACCGTACACCCCCGCCGGGGCCTCTCCGTGCCCCCTAGAGCCGCCCCTCACCTCAGCACCTTCCAGTTGCCGCGCAACCTCTTCCGCAGGGCCTTGTAGCCGCCGGCCGGCGTGAAGCTCTCGCCCTTGGAGGCGTTGAACACTATGGCATTGCGCGGGCCGCTCTCCATAGGCTCCCCCGGGGCTGCCGGAGGGCTCTGGGGAGCAGGGGACAAGCGCCAGCGCTGCGGCCACCCGCAGGTCCCCAACGCGTCCCCGCCGTGCCGCCGCCACCACGCGCGCTCCGCCCTAGCAACGCTCCGGCCGGACGCATGCGCCGCTGTCCTCTTCCCCCCCCGCGAGTGCAGAGGTCGCCGCGGTGGTTCGCTCCACTCCCCGCCAGGGAAAGGGGCGGGGCGGTGCCATTGCGGAGGGCGGGGGGGGTGTGACAGGGCGGGGACAGGGCTGCGCGCACCCTCCATCGCTCAGCCCGGGCCCTTGGCCCCACACAGCGCCTGGCAGCAGGGCGGGCCCGCTGTGCCGAAGCCGTTCTTGACGGTTCTGGGCCTTTGGGATTTCAGACACGAGTAAAATCAGTCTTGGCAGTCGCAGAGTCTTCCCCGTGAGGATGCAGAGGCCCTGGCACAGAGGGCCCAGAGAAGCTGTGGCTGCCCCGGCTCTGGAAGGGTCCAAGGCCAGGCTGGACAGGGCTTGGAGAAACCTCGGAGAGCAGAAGGTGACCCTGCCTCTAGCCTTTACGATCCTCAACCCTTCCATGGGTCTGTAATCGGCTTAAATTAGGAAATTCATCTTTAAATTAAACAGTGCAAATGCCCCCGTCCCTGCCCTCCTCCCCTCAGAGATGCAGGACAATCAGAGAAGCACATCAGTGTTTGCACTTTAATATAAACCATGTCATATTCCCAATGACTTCAGCATATACAAGATAAAGCCTGATAAAAAAAACAGTAATTGTTCCAGCGCAAGGTTCCCACGAGCACGAGCATCACACAACTCTTTTAGAAAGCCCCTTGTTTATCCCTGTGTTGTTCTGAGCCCCCTCTCCCCCCCCCACAGCAACAGCAGAACAGCTTAAAAAACAAAAAAAGTGTGAAGTGACATTCGATGAATACACCAGCATTTAAATTAAGGCAGAATAAATAATGGTTCCACATCAGTGATGGGCAGTTTCAGGTGAGTGCTGGAGCCTTGCTGCTCACAGTAGTGCACAGCCCCATGCTCGTCACAGTAGTGTTTGTGTGCCTGGGGCAAGTCAAGCACATGCCATGAAAGCACCCCACAACCCCAACCAGAGTTCAGCTATAAAGTTATTTTTATTTTTCCAAGCAACTCAGCCTCTTTCCCCACCCCTTTGATCCGGGATTTTCCTCCTGCACATTGGCTCCTCCATCACAGCCTCATTGTTGCTGCAGTAGCATCCCGATCCTGGACCAGAGAGATGATCCACTCATTTTGAGGAGAGACAGACTGGCATGAAAGGGCACAGTGCAGCTCAGGATTTACAGATCTGCAGCTGCATTTCGATCAATAACTGATGAACAGCTTTCCCCTCAGCCCAGCTCAGTCCAGAATGAATAGCTTGAGTGACAGAGTTCACTTAAAGGAAGGAAGCCACTGTTTTTGGTGATGGGAAGAGTCTCCTTCTCTGTGGAAGGCTTGGGGAAAGATATTGGACCTAGCTGAGCATAGCTCCACCAAAAAAAAAATTAAAAATGTGTCCAGTTACAGGGACTGTTGGTGTGAATGATGGCACATACCTCAACCATAAATACAACCACAGAATGAATACAATTCTGCCAGGTAGCACAAGACACTCAGGGAAAATCATAATCAGCATCCCACTTTCCCTGGCAGGGAAACATTCCTTTAGAGAAAAAAAATCCACCAAACAGCAAAAATTAAGAGCTCTGTTCCATCCCAACCAGTTAGTGTGTTAGTGCCAATTTCCTTAAACCATGAGCAAAGGACAGTACCAATCCTCTCAAAGGGAAAAAAAAAAATAGACATAAAACCCATTCATTTAAAATATGGCTTCACAAAGCCTTTGTAAAACTTAAATGTCCTCTTCGGTTGGTGCGTAAGAAAATCCTAAAAATGCATCTGAGGCACTGGAGCTGCTGGCTGCTAGGTCAGGCGTGCGGGTGATGGAGGCAGAGATGGCTTCTTGGGTGAACTCGGGATCAAAGTGTCGCAGATCAGCTGGACCAGCCTAAGCCGAGGAGCAGAGACACACAATCATCGAATGAGCAGACCCAAACCAGCCACTGGTGCTCAGGCAGCCCAACACAGGTGCTCTTCCAAAACAGCAACCACCACTGCATCTGCGGTTCCCAACCCACTCCTCAGATCCCTCAGTGTCAGCGTGAGACACCTGGAAAGGATTCCCCAGGCAGAATTACCCACTTACCACATTGGGGTTGAACGGAGGAGTAATCCTCTTGTGGTATAAGTCATCCCAGTTTATTGGGCTGAAGAATACGTGGTTCTTTATCTCAAGCTGTATGGAAAGCAGGAAGGAAAAGTCAGTCTTCTGCAAACCCTCCTTTTCCAGCACCTGGTCTCACAGCTTTAGGTGGTTGAAGCAAGGCTTGAAGTTACCACATACCCATATCAACAGATCCTTAATTCATGAGGGTCATGGTCCAGGAATCCCTTGAAGGGAAATGACCCATCACACATTGGTGTCCTTAGCTGGCCACCACCCCTTTCCCTTTGGAAATCCAAGTCAACCCCATGTGTCCCTTGTAGGAGGCTGAAAGAACAGACTGTGTAGGAAGCCTTTTCCAAGGCAGTGCTGTTACAAAAGAAATGCTCAGAATAGAAATTTTCCCATCCATCCTCCCTCCCCCTTCCTGATCCTAGTGGAGGCCACTTACAAAGTCTGTTTTGGCACCTAGCCTCCTCTTCTGATCCTTGTGGAGAAGCCCCTGGAGGATGTCACAAGCCGCCACAGTCTTGGTTCCTTGGATCTGTAGTGGCTTGTGCAGAATGTTGTCATACATCTGAGACACATCCCGGCTGTAAAAAGGAGGCTAATTTGAAAGAGAGGAGAAGCAGCCAGGTAAAACATGAACTACCAGAAGGAGCCACAAATCGCAGGTCAAAATGAGTCCTGTAGTGAGTAGATGAGGGGGACCTGCCACACCTCTGCTCAAAAGGGCAATGGTGGGATTGAATCAGGTCATTGATTCAGGATTTAGTTGTCTATCAAGTATCTTGTGAACACCAGACCAACCTCACACCACAGGCCTTTGAAAATAAAATTTCTACCATATAAAGTAAACCAGCCCGTTTCCAAACTTACCAGTCCAAAGAGCATTTCATAGAGGACAGCTCCTAGGCACCACCAGTCTACTGTCCTGTCATAGGGCTGCTTCTTTAGCACCTCAGGAGCCAGGTACTGGGAAGTCAGAAGGAAATATTTGAGTCAAACTATAAAGAAGGGGCTTTGCCCTTCTAAGTCCCAAACCTGACTGCAGCTCAAGTTGAGCAAATGCATTGGGAGTAACAGATATGCATTTCCCCTTATGATCTAATAAACTCTCCACTTGCTTTGGAGCAATTGGGTTGAAAGACACCCACCAAAGCCCTCAAAGTGTCCTTCCAGGCTACAGGAGGTTCTCTTCCTGGAGAGGACTTGTACAAGGATTTGCCACCCAGCACAATTCAATCAGCCAACATGTCCCACCCTGACACATCACACCTCTAAAAGACTCCTGTAGGTTTGTGAAAGCTGCTATTTTCAGCCCAAATAAATCTGTCCAAAGCAGCAAAACTACCAAGAGCCACCACCAAGGAGCAATAGGCAAGAATTTGAGCAGCCTGCAGAAGAGTCTCCCACAGAATTATCTCTGTACAGGCTTTGTCTAGAACAGGAAAACACCAACACACACCAAAACTAGAAAACAAAGCTCAAACATCTCTGCTTGGTTCATGCTGTGATATTGCATAAGAGGTACCCCACTGGAAAAGGAGGGAAATTCCTGCCCGCTTCTGCTGTGGTTGAACACTGAAATGTGTTTACAGAGCCTTTGTCTAGCTGTCTGGGGAAAGCAGCAGGACAGGTATATCACCTAGGCTGAAGTGCTGCCAAAATCCTCAGGCTCAGTCAGAAGCAGGAAAAAAAAACCTCCAAGAAGCCAGACTGGAAACAGGTTTTCACAAATCCCAGTTGGAGTGCATTGGATAAAAGGCATTTCCTCCCATCTGAGCAGTGTTCTCATTCCAGGGGGAGCCTGGTGCTCTCCTCTGCAGAGGGCACTCTGCAGCTCCTGCATGCTCCAAGGACACACAGGAGAGCACAGCAAGGTCCTGTGTGTACCAGTACCAGCAGGCTCCTTGTTCTGCACCTCTAGGGTCTCAGAGCAGGTAAACATCCCACTCACAGGCTCCCAGGGACAAGGCTGTCTCCACCTCCACAGCTGTTTTCACAAGCCTGGCCATCTCCAAGTGCAGGAACCCCTGCTCCAATAGCTGATTAATACTCCAAAATTGCTGGGTTGCTACAGGTAGAGTGGTCTCTGCTGAATAGGGAAGGCCTTATCTGAACTCCAGATTCAGGCTGACAACCTCAGACAGCCCATAATTTTTTGAGATGTCACATAAGCCCAAGACCCAGAGCAACAATTGCCTGAAGGCTTCCAGCCCCCAGATCATAGCAAAGACCCAGCACGTGCAGTACCTCAGGAGTGCCACAAAAGGTAGAAGTTGTCTCCTCTTGCTCCATTCCTTCTTTGCAGAGTCCAAAGTCTGTCAATACTATGTGTCCCTACAGAAAAGACATTTTAGCTTGTACCACTCTTTCTGGAGAGGAGACAGGATTTTCAAGTACTTGCCTATGCATTAATTCTCATGTGGGTTTTAGTTCCTCACTGCTCATCTACCTCTCCTCCCTTCATGTTCATCCTATAGCACAGGTACTAGAGGCTATAGAGAAAATAAAGCCTAGATTTCCTTTTTTTTTTCGTTTGTCTACAGCTAGATGGTCATGAAGAGATCCAACACTGCTGTGATTTTTCTGCTGTTTAATCCCAAAGCCAATTTGTGTAACAGTCACCAGCAGAGTTGCAGCAGTGCTCTTCACACCCCTGATCCCTGCCCACAGGTCAGGTCCCAGCCTCTGTGAACGAGCCAAGGGCCCCAAAATCACACAGTTCTTCAGAGGGCAGGGCCACTCATCCTTCCCATAGAGGTGCAATGGGGCAGACAGACAAAATCCATGCCATCAAGTCAGCTATAGCCCAGCCCTCTGTTTGTGGTCCTGTCAGAAGCAGGACCAGCCCAAGGGAAGACAGCCCAAGCTGTGAATATACCTGGCCATCCAGGAGAATGTTCTCAGGTTTTAAATCCCTGTAAGACAAAGTGCTGTTTGAGCAGATTTTAGAAAACGTGGATCTGAAACAACATCAGCTAAGAGCAAGAGCTAACAAAGCCTCCCAATCCCGATCACCAAGACCTTCCCAAATTGCAGATTCCCATCAGTATGCATGCATGCAAACATAGGTAGACTGCTCTCACACAGGATCAGGTGTTAGCTGGGATTTCCAGGCATAAATTGTTACTGAGAGACAATTTCTTACTTATTAAGCTGGGTTTATTTTATATCTTTAAACTTAATACTCTCAGACAGATACTGGGAAGGGGAAAGGATGTTGCCTGTCAGGTCCTGTGCAGACTCTCTCACAGGGTAAAGTGCCAGCAGCACAGCCTCGTCTGGGGTAGGAGATCCTTCAGCTCCTCCAGTCCAGCATTTCACTTCCCCAGTGAGTCCCTTTCCCTCCCAGCACTGCACTCCTTGGCTGGGCAGGCTTGGTGCCCCTGCCTTACCTGTAGATGATGTTTAGGGAGTGCAGGTACCCAATGGCACTGGCGACTTCTGCAGCATAGAAGCGGGCCCGGGGCTCACGGAAACAGCGCTCCCTTTGCAAGTGGAAGAAGAGCTACGGGAAGGTGAGAGGGATGATTGTGTCTCTAAATAACTGAAGGCTAATCTGGAGCAAGGCTGAAAGCCAGCTGCATACGTGAAAAGTGATTTGCAGAAGGCAGCACATGAACAGCATGAAATAAGCCCAAGCCAAGTGAATTTAAGCAATCTAAACACCTTTCTAGAAATTGCTTCATTTGTCCTTCTTTTCATTCACAAAAATTAATTATTAATTCTCAAACCCTCCATCTGCTGACCTGGTTAAGCTCCTAGCTTACTACAACCCACAGGCTCATTATTGTGGTAGTATGGCCATGAGAAGTGGTACATGCAGAGAGCTGAACATGTGAAGATCCCCAACATGAACTCAATTTGGGCAAGATACCCACCTTCACAGTATCTCCCAGCCAGTTTCAGATAGCACAGAAAGACAACTGAAAAAGTTAAGCCTCTACAGGACATAAAAAGTCTAGAAAGTTGCAATGGCATCACACCCAAGCACTAGACATGGATCCAGAGCTCACCCACAAGTGGGTTTTCCTAAAGATCACCAACCACTATTCCCCATATTCTCCCTAGGATTTTGAAATGGTCCAACACTGCTTTTCTCAGTGTCTTTGGGGATCATCTGACTCAGGTCATAGCCAGCAAGACCTTTACTCGATTTACAGGCGCAGTGTCCTGGCGGGTATTCCTGGCTGCTCCTTGCCAGCAGTCCAAACAACATCATCCCTCAACATCATAATCTTCTGACAAGAAAGTTTTAAATAAGGCAGCATGTTTGTGAAGGACCAAAACCAATTAAAACAAAGCCTGTAAGTGCGCTCACCTCTCCTCCATTTACATAGTCAAGCACAAAGTAAAGCTTCTCTGAGGTCTGGAAGGAGTAGTGGAGTCCCACAAGGAAGGGGTGCTTGACATTTTTCAGCAGCACGTTGCGTTCTGCCATGATGTGGTTTTGCTATCAAAAAGCAGACAAAGCGTTAAGGTTTCAGGCAAGGGTCCAGCCCAGCCTGCCCTAGGGGCTCACCGCTGTTTTCAAAACAGATGGAAGCTGGGAAGCCCACGAGAGTAATTTCCAGCCCCAAAAAGAGAACCATTCCCTCCTATCTGTCCTAATTAATCTGTGGTTTATATTGTTCTCACGGCACAGAGAAATCCATGTTTAACATGTGAACTGCCTATATGAACATCAGGTACCCCAACTGCATTACCCAGAGAGCCCATACACCGAGCACTATTTGCAGAAGTAGCCCAGGAGAGCAGACACACCTCCTTTTTCTTGAGGATGGTTTTCTTGTGCAACACTTTCACTGCATAGAAAGTCCCGTCACACTTGCGTTTGGCCAGGAGAACCTGCAATAGAAGGTCCTGGTCACAGCTTTCAGTCTCACCTTGGTCAGTGCTTCCTCCTTAAGTCAATGCTCTTGTGAGTGATCATACACTTCAGAGTGATCAAATGGCTTCAGAGGGCCACATACAAGGTTTTAAAGACCAAGCTCCAGCCCTCTCATTGCCAGAAAAAAGCACATGATATCTCCACTTACATCTCCTAGACACTCAAAAGAAAATACTTTTGGAGCATGTGGGGACAGTCTCATTTAGAGTGAATCCTGGCTGTCTCCAAGGTACAGTTTGCTCTGGAGATCTTTTGCTGAACAAGTCTGAAACTCATTCTGAATCAAGTACTGCTCCTTACCATCACCCCCCTGGGCATAAAGCACCTCACTCTTTAGTCCTTAGAGGGGTTGCAGGACTTTAAAGAATGGACTATTAATAGCAATCTCAGGTTTTATTTAATCTCAGTCCCACTCAGGCCAAACACCTCAGGAGACCTGCAAGCAAAGGAAACAGCCAGAAACTCCTTCAGCAACAGATTTTCCTCCCAAACTGCCTCTAAAAATCTACAAGCCCACCTGCACAAGCCCACTTACTTTTCCAAAGCTTCCTTTGCCAATAACCTTCAGGAAGTCAAAGTCTGTTGGCTTGGCACTGTTAGGCAAGAATGAAACAAGTTAATGTTTCTGGGAGAGAAACATGCAACAGTAGCACTACCATCAAAGCAGAGTTCCTGCTTGGAAAAACGAGTGTGTGCGAGTTTGTGAAAGGGGTTAAAGGGCACTGGTGGGTGACCCTCGCTCCCAGCCAGCTCAGGATTCACATGTGGGTGTCAGTGCACCCTGCAGAGCACCATGAGCAGCCCCTGGGCTGAAGGCAGCAGCAGTGAAAGCACCTGTAAGGACACAGTGATGCCTAATAGGGGACACAGTTTATTCCTGTTTCCAGAAAGAGACAGTTGGGAAGCAGCAGTGATGAGGAAGATCTTCCCTTACTACCTCTCAAAAAAAAAAAAAATAAAAGGTCAAGGGGCCACAGACATGGGCAGGAGATGATGATTATAAGTGCCAGCTACAGCTTAGTCTTGAAAGCTGGTGCATTGGTGACACACATGGTGTTAAATGTGTCCAAGGCAAAAAGGCCAAGAACTGTAACAGTTCAGACTTCTGCAGACATCACCACTCTGTGAGACACAGGGACAACCTGCATCCCCCTGCCAGATCTCTTCATGCTCCACACCCTACCTGGCTTTGCAGGGAGCTTACTTGGGGTTAGCAGAAGGTCCAAGGTTGATGTTGTCAGTTGGTGTTGAAGGCTAGAGAAGATAACAAGAATTTTAGTCACAACGACTATGCTGCAGGTTGGGTTTTCCCTTCATCAGCACAGAGCTATTGATAAACACCCATTAGCAAGAGACCCAGCTGATACTTCAGCAAACCTCTAAGGTCTCTTTAGATGGCTTTATGCACTCCCAGCACCACAGAGCTGCAACCCTCCTCTTCCCAAAGACAAAGGACTGCATACACACACATGCTCTTCCTCCTCCCCCCGGGAATCATCCCCTCCCCAGACTCTGGGAATGTTATGTCTTGTCCAAAAGGGCCTCTCTGCTGTTTTTCTCCACCCAGCATCACCCACAGGACAAGGCAGCAGTAAGACTCCCAGCAGGCTAACACAGGCTCTCTCCTTGTTTTTCATCTAAAGGCACCAGTCCCCTTTGTCCCAAAGGTGAGGATTTGCTTGTTCAGAGCCATGATCTCACCTGGGTGCTTCTGTCTGGGCTCCGGGAACGATCCATTAAAAAAACAACTCTCTCAGCACTTGGAAAAAGAAGAGGAAGTCAGTGTCAAAAACAAAATCCAAGAGAGAAACAGCTTCACACCATTAACTCGCCAGGGAGCAGTGCAGACCCCATCCGTCATAGGAGGGCTCAGCTGAGCTCCCCAGCACTGCTATCCCAAAAGGATGGGGATACCCACACTCCAGGGGAGGCAGGGAGCGGTGTGTGCTGACAGGAGGCTAGGGGAAAGGGGTCCCTGGCTGCACAAACATATTGAATGTTAGCCCTTGACTTGAAATAGCAGAAACTGCTCAGGGCACCAGCACAGCCCCAGCAGCAACACAGCACCAGGCCAGGTGAAGTCACAGCTCTCCTGGCTGTGGGCAGACCCCTCTCGAGGCAGATGCAGCCCCCACCCCACTGCACAGGGATGCTGCAGCCCTGTGAGTATCCTCACAGGGCAGCCAAAAGAGTCCAGCTGGGTCCAACCACCAGGGGCCATGGGGCTGGCAGCAGCCCCATCCGACTCCCCAGGCCAGGTCAGACCAGGGTAACTTGGGGCTGTTGACATTGCAGGAGAGAGGAGCTGCCAGGGCAGACTCAGTGAGCAGAGGCATTAAAGACCAGGGCTCTTGTCTGCCTGGTGCATCTTTTGCAGGGGCTGGAGGAGCCAGATTTGAACACTTGTTGGTTCAGATGCACCCTGCCTGAGTGTCACTGGGGACCAGTGGGCCCTGCTTCAGGGATTCCTCTCTTTGGTTTTAAGGGTTCCCCTACGCTCCTTGCAAAAGCCAGAACTAAGGAGCTAAGACAAACAAAACAAACACCTCTGCTCCCTTCTCCCCTACCCCAGAGAGCTTTGACTCCCCCTCAGTCCCACCACACTCACACACTGCATGAAGACTCTTATCCCCACAGCCACCCTCTGCCGTACCCCTCCCAAAAAGGGGGCTCAAAGACCCCACCAGCCTCCCCACATCTCACCTGTGGGTGCTCCCACTCTCTGCCCCCACACAGCACTAGGCACAGACCCCCAGCCATCCCAAAGAAAGTCCTCCTGCGCAGCCAGGCTGAGCATGGCAGGAGCTGCCGGGCAGCAGAGGATACTGGCAGCTGTCCCCAGGGACTGCCCACATCTGCCCGGTGCCAGCCAGCTCCATCCACCACCCAGCCAGCGCAGGGGTTATCGGGCTGAGCTTTTAAAGGGCTCCCATCCCACTGGGAGGGTTTCATACTCACTATGAGCAGAGCCTGGAGCCAGAGGCCTTGATGGTTTGTTCTATCCTCTCCCGGCCGTGCTTGATGAGTTCTGTGAGGAAAGTTGGAGCACCGAAGCCGATTAGCTGGCAGCGTGATCACAAGGGCACAGAGGCACATTTGTTCTTCACCGACCTTGCTCTTCTCTCCACAGCCGCCCTCCTCCCCCTTCCACTCACATACCAAAATAACCGGGAAATTATAGGAACCAGGACATCTTCCCTCCCAGCCTCACCAGGAGCCCTCAATAGCTCACAGGACAGGGATGAGTGCCACAAAACAGACACCCTCTCGGGTGGCCAAGGGGACTCAGGCTAAAGCACCACTGTCAAGCCTTCCTGAGCCACCCCTCTGTCCCCAGGGGGGACAAGGAGAGTGCTTACAAGGACGAGGTTGTACTGGGATACGTCACACACTTGGCACATCCACTGTCCCTTTCATTCAGGACTCTGCGAGTAATTAGGGACATGAATGAAACCTTTCAGGCCCTACAGGAGGTAAGCCAGCACACACAGAGCACAGGAGTGACTTGCCCAAGGACACATAGCCAGTGCCAGAAGCTGGGATCCCCACCATGGAGCATCCCTGCTGCTCAGCCGTGCAGGCGGTTGCCACCGCTCATCATCATCATCACCTCTTCCTTCACACAGAGGCAGCCCTGAGCCTGCTCCCTGCTGCTGCACACACTGAGCCAGAGGGAAGCCCAAAGAGTGCAGGCTGCACAGAGGAGTTCCTTGTTTTGCTTAGGAGCCAATAGCAGAATTATTTCAAGACTCAGTTTTACTCCTCAGTTCTACCACTGAAGGGAAAGAAAGAATCAGAACTTTCACAGAAACATGTGTTTCTCTCCATCTAAAAAGAAGGGGCCTTACAGACACAAGCAAGTTGTCAACCTGGAACAGCTCTTCTACATACCAAGGAATGGCACCAACTGCCAGAGCCCACCTCTCTGGGCAAGGAGTTTGTAGGACAATGTGTTTTGAGGCAAACAAGCTTGTAACAGAGCCCTTCCTGCATGGACCTTTGAAGCTGCCAGGCAGAGGGACCTGCAAAGTCCTGAAAGCCACTGGGCTGGCCCCACTGGCCAATCTGGGGGCTGCTCAGAGGAGCAGCCAAAAAACTAAGCAGTTGGTTTAGACTCTCTGAATGGATAAGAAAGGGAAAGCAGGAATAAAGCAAAACTCACAAACCATGCAGTGAGAACTTACAACACCAGACAGGTCCAAGCCCCTGACCTTGTCCATACTTTGCCCTGCAGCAGGTCCAAGATCCTGTCCCAGCTGGCACTCACCAGCAGGGACAGCACACAGACAGCACCCAGACAGATCAAACCCCATCCCCTCCCACTGGGCATAGTCCTTTCCCTGACAGCCTGGCTGTCCCTGGCTCCCTGAGGTCTGCTGAAGGTCATCCAACACCTGCCTCGGGGCTGCGTCCACCCCACAGGCTGGGCAGAGATCACGGCCACAGCAGAGGGACACCAGTGCTGCTGTCTCTGAGCAAGCAGCACTTACTGAAGGCTCAGGGCCAGGGAGGAGGTTGGCACAGGGGATGGCCAGGGCACACAGGTGAGTGTGGACAAGCCCCAGGCTGCACGTGGAAGCAGTAGGCAGAGGACTGAGCAAGGTTCCCACCTCTGCTCAGGAGCCTCTCACCAGAGCCACCCAACCTAACACCTCATTCCCTCTCCCTGCCTGCAGCTCCATCAGGTGATACAGCCCATTTCCCCCAAATCCGAATGCCCACAAGCCTGGGTTTGGCCCCAGAGTCAGCTTGTGCCACTGCTCCAGTCCCAGACTTGGGAGGAGCATAATGACTCAGGCACAGGTGGAGATATCACAGCTTGGGCATTTTGGAGAGCACACGGGCAAGCCATGGTAACACATCCAACTACCTTGGAGCTATTTACTAGCAGCACAGGATGCAGGACAAGTTCCTGACTTGCTCCAAGGGGCTTGGACAAGCCTGTTTTAGTAACCTGCAGCTCGGCAAGAGCCCCTTCCAGCCTGGCAGCCCATTCGTGCCTCCCTCCACCAGCCCTGTTCTGCTCCACTGCCTCTTTGCGGGAAGTGAAGCCACTCAACAAGTCCCTGCTGACCAAGGGCAGCCTTTTCCAACAAAGCTTTTTCATTAATGGGACTTGCTCTGAGGTTAAGGTCTCTGGCACTGAAGTTCCATACCCATTTTTAGGATGCATATAGCCCCATCCCATACCACTTTCTATTCAGCTTCAGAGCCACCTTCTCCAGCCCAAGTTCACCTTCAAAACCAGGTTAGTTTGTGGTTTAAATCTCACAAGCAGTCAAGCAGGCTTTTCCTTATCACTAACAAACCCTACTCCGCCGAAGCACAAAGATTTCCTGAGCGCACACACTGAGCAACAGAACCAGAAATAGGTCACGAAAATACGCTGGAATCCTTGGTTATACATGCCCGGCTGCGTCCCTCCTTGTGCCTGCTGGTGCAGCACGGATGCTCCAGGCACGGCCAGGGCCACGGAGAGCATCAGCAAGCAAGTCTAGGAGTTCCCCAATATAATGCAACTATTACACATCAGGAACACAAACCCCTGCACCCCACTCCCCCCTCCTCAAGGACCATTTCACCCCAACTCCCAGCCAGAGGCACCCCCTAAGGCAGGAAGCACCCACTCACACAACAGAAAGCCACTACTTACAAGTTGGAGCAGTTACTGCAGTGAAATCTCCCCCCACCACACATCCCTCAGTAACATACGTTTGCTTCCCAGCACGGCACGAGCAGCTCCCTCTTCCTCACACAGTTCTGGCAGTGCTGACCCACATTCCCATGCTAGCCCAGCGTTATTTGCTACAAACACATTACTAATGCAACGCGTACCTCGCACGGAGACACAACCTCACAGACTCGTCATCTGCGGGCTGCCTCCCACCCTCCTCCCTGATGTCACTGCTCTCGGTAGCCTCCTCTACCTAACCTACATTGCAAACCCCTCCGAGCGAGTCCCTCATCCTCTCCCACTCCGGGGAGGGCTGGCTGCCAGCGTGGAGAGGCCTGGCAGGGCTGGCACTGGGACAGCAGGTGATGTTTTGGAGGAAGCACAGAGTTTGGAGGGGCAGGGAGGACAGAGGGGCACCGAAGGCAGCCCACAGGTTTCACCCAGCACAGGGGCTGTGAGCAGCTTAAGGGGGAGATGGCCCAGTTTCAGCTCAGAGAAGAGCAGGGAGGGAGGTGGGAAGGAGGATTCCTGCAAACACGTGCTTTTACTGGGGAGAGAAAAAAAGGCTCGAGTTTTCCCCTGCTACAGATCTAAGAGATAGCTGCAAGCCAGTACTGAACTCCACTTTCATTCCCATTGAGACACTACAGCAAGTCCAAGAAGAGGTTAAGAAAGACTTTAAAGCACTTCTGCATTTGGGGAAGCTTTCTTAGCCACCCTCTGGAGAGCTCCTGGCTTGTCCAATTTTCTCCTGCAGATCCTGTTCCCTACACCCCAGGGACACTGCAAACCAGAGCAGGAGCCCAGCCAAGCAGCCCTGGCTTGGGGCAAGCTAGAGACAACCAATAATCAAAATTTTAGAGAAAAGCTACAAGCAGAACTTGAAGAAAACAGGAGGTGGCTGAAGCTTAAAGCACTTTACAAAAAAATAATTCCATGAAAACAAGTCATTAAACATACCTGGGAGCACATCTCCCAGAGGCTGAGTTCTGAAGCACGGGAAGCAGTCCATAACCACTGAGTACAGAGACCTCTCATTCCCCACACTTCCCATCCTTTCACCAGCCCACCCTGCCTGCCCTGTTAGGCCAGGAGCCCAAAGCTCCTTCCTAAAACCCAGAGGGGAACAGCTTTGCTTCCTGAAGCAGCTCATTTAGCCCCCAAACACAACCACCCCCAACTCCTCAAAATAATCCTGCCCCTACTGGTGCTTCATGGGGGCATTTTAAAGAGAGCAGGAAAAGCTAACCAGCTGCAAAAGATGAAGAGACACCTGCTAGCTATATCCTAGGAGTGAGAATTTAGGTGGGAGGGATAGTTTTGGGTGGGGAGGAAGGGGTGCAGCTGGTGGCTAGGAGCAAATTACAGCCTGGCAGGCAGCTCAGGTATTCTGAATAATTTTTTACAAGTCAGCTGGAAATCTGTCTGCTGCCCAGTGGTTTGGAGGGAGGTCAGAACTGTCATTTGGTTCAGGTCAAACCCTAAGGAAGCTGCTTTTTCCAGTGTCCTCAGGGACCCTGGAAGGCTGCAGCCAGACTGGTGCTTTGCAGGACTATTAACTGCAAACACAAACACACAGGGAGCCTGGTGATTTGAGAGACCAGAGACTGAGCTGTGAGCAAAAAGGACTTGGGAGAAGGGCTGGTGTCTTCTCTCTCTTCACTAAAAATAAAGCAATCACTTTTTGCTTCCACTGTAGTTTCCTATAAAATCTCCCTGTGTGCAGCTGCAGCAGCAGGAAAGCAGCTTGTAGAGCAATTTCGGTGGTGGCTGCGAGGAGGTAAAAGCCAGGCTGTGGACAGCATTCCCTGTGGGAAGCAGAAGGGTCACTATGGGATGGGTCCCTCACCCCAGACTGCAGCTACTGGGGGAGATCATCTGGAACATCTGATGTGCTTGGTGCCATGTGTAACAAGGGAGGGGAAGCAGAAATTCGCTTGAAGTGTTGCCTTCTCTCAAGTCAAAACCTAAATTTTTGCTCAGCCAATATTCTCAGGCTATCAGCATTGACATATTTTAAGAATATCCCTTCATATGTTTTTCTTTTCTCCAGCTTTGTCTCCACTAGCATTGAAATTGTCAAATTTCAGAATAATTTCATCAGTTAACTTACGTTTTCTAGTCAGTGCCTTCTGCTTTTGTTTCTTTAATGAAAGTCTCAGTGTTATCAACAAAATCTACTCGATTTTAATTTCCATGGAAAAAGGCATGTTTAATTAAAACCCACTTTCCCTCTAAAGACAAGAAGGCAGGAGGATCCTGTAAGGCAAATTTTAACTGCTAAAATGCATAAAACACCTGATCTGATGACAGGCAGTGATGGGCAAAGTGATGTTGGGTAGGTTTTGTCCATCCTGGTTGTCACTCAGGGCCAGGTGTGCAGTGTGAAGGTGCCACCTCCCCTCACACACGAGTTCCCTGCATGTGTCCCATGGGAACCAGGCTCCCTGCAGCCCCTGCTGGGCAGGCTGAGCCCAGCTGGAGCCCACCAGGAAGGTTCTGCAGCCCAACACTTGTGGGAGACCTCCACAGGGAAGCCTTCTCCGTGCCCCCACCACCCCAGAGCTTAGCCACACTGTGCCATCCAGCAGCATTACCCTTTGTCTTGCCCAGGGCAGTGGAGGAGGGCTCCATCCAGGCCACGAACATAAGCCAGCTGAAATAATCTCCTCTCCTCACAGCTGGGGCAGGAATTCAGCTGCTGGCTCCAGGTGTCCTTGGGAAGCAGGGCACGCAGATGTTCCTCTGTCTGCAAAGGTGAAGGGCGCAGGAGTGAGAGCAGAAACAAGTCCTTGGGTGCAGCACTGGCTGCCTGCCAGCCAGGCACAGCTCTGGGACACAGGGACAGCTCCTGACCCTTGTCTGGGCAGCACCCACCCAGCATTCAGTCTGGTGGAGGTAACTGGGGGGCTCTGCTATTACCCCGGTGACAAAGTGCTTTGGGACTGGCAGATAGAGAGACTGGAAGAGAGCTGAATGGTTTGGCTTCTGTACCACAGAAGAAATTTACCCAAAAACTGTTAAATTCATGTATTTCTGCTCTCGGGAAAGGATTTGAGGTTTAAATGCTTTCGAGGAGCTGAAACCCAGTTCACCCTACCTGTACCCAAGGTGACTGCCCTGACGCTGGTGGCTCCCTGGCACAGGAGAAAACATTCCCTGGAAGCACAGGGAATGTGCTTCCACCACCAGTGGCCCACCAGTAAATCCCCATCCTCACTGGAGACTCAACATCAGGCACCACCAGATGCCTGGGGCAGCCGCAAACGGCTTTGCCAGGGGAGCCCTGTGACTCTCCCTGGAGAGGTGACCAGAGTGAGCAGCTGTCACCATGATGGCTTGAGTGGGACAGGTAGGTGTGAGCAGGGTTAGCCTCCAGCCCTCCCCATGTGTAAGAGGTGAGAGTTTCCCCTTGCCCTGTCCTGTGTGCCCCCAGCCAGTCACCCCCTGCGGCAGCTCTTGTCCCTGGCTGACCACTGGCCATGCCCACGTTAGTGCCATGCTGCAGGGGCTTCTCAGGGCACACACATCGCACAGGCACATGTCCCTGCAGGTGCTTCCGGGGTGGCCATGCCCCCTTACACCAGCACTGACCTTGGCCAGCACCCACGCACTCCTATACAAAATTAAACATTTCTGGTGGAGCTGGAGAGCTGCTGATGTCAGGGCTGGGTTTTGCCAGCATTGCTGCTCTTCTGTGCCTGGCTGCCGTTTCCCTGCCCTCCAGAGAACACGTCAGTGCCAGGAAAACCTCTGGCTGGAGCTGAGTTCGAAAGTGAGGAGCAGCTCTTGGGCAAATTCACTCCTTCTGTGCACACCTCCTGCCTGGACCTGGCCAGGCCATGGGGGAACAAGCTCTGGCCAGAGGGAGGGAATTTTTCAACTGGACTGGCACAGCTCAGAGCCTCTGGACATTGCCTGTACTTGGAAACATTTTCTTTTCCCCCAAGGGAGGGAAGCTTCCTTCACTTCCCCAAGCCCTATAAGGGGTCAAGGACTGCCTGGTCCTGCCCTGGTTGAGTTGGATCCCTCCAGTCAGGGCCATCACAGGGAAGCCATATTTCCAGTTTCTCCAGGACAAGACACATCCAGTGGAGAATGGGTCCAGCCCATTGTCTCTACACACAGAGAAGCACCCTGTCTCTCTCTCTTACAATATTTTATATGCCATTTTACAGGGGAAGATAATCCTAATCCCTCTATCTAGCAATATCCATAACCATAATCATAAAGGTGTCACTGAAGTGGAATTACACAGTCCTGAGCAATCGGAATTGCAGGGAAGGCCCAGATAAGGCTAAAACAAATACTTCTCTAGGGAGCACAAAGCAATAGTCCATGGATCTGCAGTGAAAGCTGACCTAAAATATTTGGCTACTCAGTTATCTCTGCTGGCTAAGATAGCACAGGATAGGCTAGGATAGGATAGGATGTTCTTTAAAAGCTCAGAGGCTATTTGTTCATTTTAGGAGGATTAATGAAAGACTAAATAGATTATTGGTGACCATTGCAGTTCTTTGAAATATTTTCCTTTTTTTCCCTCTCTAAATTTTTCTTTCAGCTTCAAAAAACCAGGGCTCTGCCTGAGGCATTGCCTTTGATTTTGCCAAGGAATCCCACATAGGTGCTGGGATATTTCCCCATGTTTTGGAGAAAGGAGACAAGAGGAGACCACTGGGGATCAGATTTTTATTCCAAAGGATGGCTAAGGTGGGTTTGAGCAACTCTTGTCTCTTTTTGTGCCTCTGTTTCTGTAAATATGAATGTGGCAGAATATTACTGCTCTCCTGTAAAGCCTTTACATCTTCTGAGGAATAAATTCCTGAGGTTATTACTGCCGTTAGGTTAATTGGCTGGGACATTTTTTCGCTCCCAAGTGCTTTTCAGGTGTAGGCACAGTCTCAGTGAATAAATAACAAGTGGTTGGAAGCAGCCTTACTGTAAGTGGCCCTTCATGGCCAGCCTTGTCCTTGGGGAAGGCTCAACTCTCCTGCTTGCTGTCCCCTCCTCTCCTTCCCAGCAGCACTTCAGGACACATTACAGCCTGTGCTTTAGGGCCTTAAATACCAAAACCTAAAAAACCACAAACAGCTGTTTTTGGGGTGAACACCTCTGTTCCCCTGTAGCACAGGTCAGTGTGACACAGGGCCACCACCCATAGCTTGAGCCCCAAATGTGCTCAGCCTGGTGGGACTGAGAAGCTGTTCCTGCCTAGATTGAGCAAGGTTCAGCAGCTCAGGGGTGGCTCTGAGAGCTGCACTGCCCAAAGCCAAGCCCCTCGCTGCAGCACTGGGTTCATCAGGAAAACTTGTGGGTGCAGTGCCCCTGGGAAAGCCTCCCTTCTGCCTGCTCCATCCCTGAGAGCTGCCATCTCCAGCTCTGCTGCATGGGGTACAAGTTTTCACCCCTTTTTATCCACGTGCAGATCCTGGGAAGCAGCTGGTGCTGGCACAGCCAGAGATTGTCTCCAGCAGAGTTATACACACTGGATCCAGTGAGCAGCCCAGTCCATTCTGGGCTCAAGGAATTGCCAGGACCTGTGAGCCCCTGTACAAGAGCAGCAGAGCTGTCCTGAAATCTGCCAAGCCCAGCTCTGCTCCCCTTCTCTGGAGCTGAGCAGGAACAGCCTTCCCTGTCCTGCCAACGAGGGGGTTGGGAATGCACTGTTAGAAGTCTGCTGGACACAGCACCTCTGAGCTTCACCAGGTCCGGCACCAGAGACTCTCACAGCCCGGGAGACCACAGCCAACATAACCTGGAGTTTCTGGTGTAAACTTCACCCTTCTGGTGCTGGTTGCAGCTCCCAGTGGAGCCCAAGGCTCCTTTCCATGTGCAGGTGGCCCAGGAACGTGGGGACACACACAGTCGGTCTCTGCTGATCTGCCAGCTCCTGAAATTACCCAGATCAGGAACACTCGTGGGTTCTCCCCACAGGAGCTCACCCAGGGAGCTGATGTGGGGCTGCAGGGACAAGGAGGGTGATGGAAGTTCCTTTGATGGAAGTTTCCTGGGGGAGGCAGAGCTAATGCCGGAAATCTTCCCAACTACTACACCACTTGCAGGAGGAGCAAGAAGGTTGTTTGTCTCCTCTCTGGACTTCTCTACTAGAAACTACTACCCCACTGCTGGAACTCAACCCCCTTCCACTTCCAGCTGCTGGCCCTGGGGAGCAGCTCTTCTTCAGGCCAGCCAGGTTGCTGGCAGGAAGGGACAAACCCTTCACAAAACTCTCTGCTCTTCCCAAAGGGGTTCAGGAACTCATTAGAAGAAGGGAAAGTCACAATCATCTCAGAGAAAGCAAATGGGCATTACCTGCAGAGACAGGGCTCCCGGGATCCGGCAGCAGGGCTGGCGGGCACTGCCACGCTCTCGCTGTGGGAAGCAGCTTGCACTGCTCCCTCCCGTTGTTTTTTATTTTGGCAAAGCAGTCTGAAGGTCGAAGAAAAAGTCTGAAGGAGTGGCTTGCGGCAGGCAGTAAATTATTACCCTGGACCGCTCTCTGAGGTGACCAAGGCACAGGGAGCTGGGGTGGGAGAGGAAAAATCCCTCCTTGGGGGGATTAGAGGGCAGCTCTCTGGCAGGGAAGTGCAAAGGGTCAGAACAAAGTCCTCTGTTTGCCGGAGGCTGTGCCGGGTCACATGCCAGATCCCAGCAGAGGTAATGAGGCATGGGTCACCTCCCAAACGCCAGCAAGACCTCCTGGCTGTGGACATGACCTGTTGCCAACCCCTGGCAACCCACAGACCTCGCCAGACAGGAAGGAGCTGGGTGAGGGAAAGCCTTGTCCTCTGGTAGCACTGAGGGGCAAGAAATCCAGAGGCTTTTGTATGCTTCATCTGTACAGGTGTGACAGTCCTACAGCCTCCCTTCTGCCTCCTGTGTGCCCCCCCTTGGCTCCACACTCCCCATCCTGGGCCACTGAAATGGAAGAACAACCGCCTGAACAGCCAAGAGGATCAAGCCCCATGGGGATGTCAGAACTGAGCCCAGAGCAGCACTCTTAGAGCTAGAATCTACTGCCCTTCATGCCCTCCCCAGTTTGCTCCATTCCTCTCCCTTGCCCTCTTCAGGAGCCCAGCACCAGTGGTCACACATCCCTGTGTGGGGGCCCAAACAAGATTCTGACGGATGAGTGTGTTGGTGGAGTCACTGGTGGAGCCTCCAGCTCCTCACCTGAAACACAAACTCCAAAGATGTACAAAACCTGTTGATGGAGAACATTGGTGCCACCGTCAAAAAAGGCATTTTCTAAAATAGCCTGGAATATGGGATATGGAGCATGCAAACTTCATGAGGCTGAGAATCTCAGCTGCTACCACAGCCAAGATCTCTGGCTCCATGTGTGTGGGGAGAAGGCAGAGCCACGCCTGCCCTCTGCACACAGGAACGAGTGGGCTCAGCCCTCACCTCCCTCCAGCTCCCACCAATGGCCCCAGTTGGGTGGCACGACTGTGTGGATGCATGAGGGCAACAGAGATTTGATATTACCCCCATGTCTCAGGAAATGAGCCCACATAGAGGTCCCTGTTGTGTTTGAGGAGCTGTACTGACAGAGAAAGAAATAAATCCGTTCCCTGGAAGTGCAGAGAGGGCCTTTGTTTGTCTGGTTTTCGGAGTGAGAAGGTTTAGAGGATTGTTGCAGCACATGACCAGAAGCTATGAAGCTGCAGACAAAAGCCATTTGGAACAGAGATCAGACTTTGCCATTGCGCTGGCTTTTCAGGAGATTTCTGCTTTGTTCAAGTTAAACCTGCTGCTATTTCGGGGGTTATTTTCCATGCTGCATTTCTTGCTCTAAGGGCTGCACATGTCCTATAGCACTGGGCTCACGAAGGCTTTCACGGACACCAGCACCGCATCAAAATGTCTACTGCGACAGGCTGGAGGGGCCGCCCGTGTCCCAAGCCCAAGGCACAAGTGTTGCACCAACAGCCGCGTTCACTCCAGCCACGGACAAGTTTAGAGGACAAAACCTCTGCTTATCGCTCGGCTTGCAGAGCCGGCTCGTTTCGCAAGCTGGTCGCACGTCAGCCGCCAGCGAGCGCCGGCTCCCGGCAGGAACACGGAGGGAAGCGCCTGAGCAGAGCTGACAGCGAGACAAAGCCCTCTGGGGCTCGCTGGGTAATCGTTGGCTTCGCCACGGCTGAACTCTGCAGCGAGGCAGACGCTGAGGTGCCCTGCCGTCCCCCGGAGCCGCCCCGCCTGCTGCTGCCTGCGGAGCTCCTCCAGCCGGGGCTATCTCCCTGGAAGCAGGAGCCTGGGGGGCTCCGGGATTTGAGGTGCCCTTGCAAGGCTCTGAGGGCACTCTCTGCTCCTGCTTCTCTGCTCTTCACCCTGAGGGATGGGAGAGAGGATCCCCGACTTTCTCCTCACTGTCACAAAAAGGGACAAGTCCTACAGCCCCAAGTATGGCAGGAGCCACTTCTGCTGGCAAGGGGGAGGGGAAAAAATAAATAAAAAAACCCCAACAAACTGAATTAGGTTTAAAACCTCTGCAAAATTAAAGCTTCATAAAACTGTTTCCATCGTCATGTACCCTGAACCAGGGAAGTTTTGGCCCCCGTAAAGCACAAAGACCAGGACAGGTTAGCCTGTGAGCATTCTGTATCCAGACACAAGCAGCTGCCCGCAGGAGAGGAGAACCAGCTGCTGTGCTACCGTGGCGTGGCATGGCATGGCATGGCATGGCATGGCATGGCATGGCATNGCTGCCCACAGGAGAGGAGAGCCAGCTGCTGTGCTGCCGTGGCATGGCATGGCATGGCACGGCATGGCATGGCATGGCATGGCATGGCACGGCACGGCATGGCATGGCATGGGGTACACAGAGACAGAAACACCCTGAAACCATCTTGTGCAAAGCCGATGCAAACCACAGATGTGCAGAGTAGTGCGTTAACCTGCCAGGGAACCTCAGCTCTCCACTCATTCCCAGGATCCGAGGGGTTATCTCAACCCTGCTCAGGGCAGGGATACGGGCTGGATCTTCTCCCTCTCTGGCCCCTTATCATCGCCCTGGGGAGAAAAGAGAGCTGTAACAGAGAGTTCAGGGCAGGAGAAAAGCAGCAAGCAGCCCTGAAGAGAAGCCCCCCGGCCGGACTGGCTCCCCTCATCCCGGGCGGATGGATGCAGTGGCTCCGGGGTGGGCACATCCCATCTCCCGGCTGTGATGTGGTGGCTCCGGGCTGGGCACATCCCATCTCCCGGCTGTGCTGCGGTGGCTCCGGGCCGGGCACATCCCATCTCCCGGCTGTGATGCGGTGGCTCCGGGCCGGGCACATCCCATCTCCCGGTTGTGTTGCAGTGGCTCCGGGACGGGCACATCCCATCTCCCGGCTGTGATGCGGTGGCTCCGGGCCGGGCGAGCCGTCGGGCGAGGGCGCTGCGCCGCCGTGGCTGCTCCGGGCCGTCTGCGGGCGAGGAGCGCACGGGGCGGGGGGGTCGAATCGGGCTGTCGGTGCCTGCGGCAGGGCGGCAATCACGGGTCACCAGCATCGAGGTGGGAGCAGGGGTGATGAGGATGAATATGATGAGGATAGGGATGAGTTTGAGAGTGGGGTAGGACAGTGCTGGATGTGCCCAGGAAAGGGCGCCGACGTGGCTAATCTGGGGGTGGGCGCCCCACTACCATGCCCCCCACACTCGCCCACTGCCGGCACCACACTACCCCGTCCCCACACGGCATAGACCCCACAGCTCCCCTGTGCTTTCCTTTCGGAGGATGCCCGCAAAGCCGCCCGAAATGCGTTTTTCTCCGGGCAGGCACGTCCCCCGCTCCCGCCCGCAGCCCCTTTCCCAGCTTGTGCCAGCACCCCCCTCCCGCCCCAGGTACCGCATTGCGGAGCTGCCCGCTAGCACCGGACCGGACCGGGGAGACGGGGGGACATCCCAGCGCTACCGGGGCTCGGCGTGATTTGGGGGCAGTGATAGGAGCGACAGAGGGGATCTCGGCTGTGCCTGCGCTGCGGGAGCGCTGCCGGTGGGTCCCCCCATCCTCGTCCTCGCTGTGCAGTGGCAGCGGGCGGACAATTAGTTGTTGTGGCTTTTAAAATGGTGTAAATCGAGGTGTTTTCAGTCACAGGGGTGGAGTGTGGGGCTGATTTTCCCCGTGGTGGCGGCTTTGTCCGCAGCGGGGATCAGCCCGACGCTCCACACCTTTGGGCAGGGTTTGGTGAGTTTGGATCAAACCGGGGGTACACCCAGCCCTTTATTTCGTTTATTTCTCCCCCTTTGTTTGTTTGTGAGGCGTTTTATTTCCCCTCTTTCACAAGAACAAGAACCTCGGGGTGCATCTGCAAACTACATCCATCCCTAAGGTCGGAGCGCTACGGAGGAAAGCAAAACTGTGAGGAGAGGGTGAAAGCAGCCCCACCACCCCCAGCTGTAAGACGACCTCTTCCCAAAAAACCGTGTCCTACTTCTCGCAAACGGCTTAATGCCACCTACAGTGGCAACCTGGTGCTGCCTCCCCTTAGCCCGAGGATGCGTTGTAGCCCCGACAGGGGGAGGATGAACCTCCCTCTGCCCCTGCCCTGCTCCTCCGAGCCCCCCATGAACCAGGCCAGCCTCATAATCTATGTTTTCTCTTTATTGTTCGATATATTTATGTACCACATTATATGTTAAAGATAGATTTTTTTTTTTCTGATATACATTTTTCATCTTATTTACCACAATGACACCACACATACATTGGAAACAGCTCCACAGATCTGGTAGATTGCACAGAATGAATTGTGTCGTAGTTTTGTTCCTGTAATCCTGAACGACATCAAATCCAACCATATATTATTATTTTTTTTTTTTTTAGCTTTTCATAATTTAGAAATAACAATTGTTAAAACGAAATGAAACATAAGTCACCGAGAAGTGGACTCCAGGGCTGCAATTTCGACCAGAGGCAACACATTTGCATTCGATGGGAAGCGCCGTTCCTCGGTGAGGATTCGGATGGAAGAGTCAAGCAGTCCTGACATCTATGTGCCTACGGTGTAAACATTGCAGGTAAACGGCATCACCGTCTGTCAGCCGCTGCTTGGGCTTGTTGGGCTGGTTCTACAATCTGGGTCTCGTCTACATCCATCTCTCAAAGTGTTAAAACAAAAGTCCATGCTCCTCTTAAAGGTAGGTTTGCTTCCATCTGTGAATGCAGCGACCCAATCCCACGGGATCGGCACCTGTGTTTCAGCTTCTGAAACACTGAATTGCATATCTGTGAGGAGTGTTGAAAACTGCCACTGTTTCCCAACAGGCCGTTTGTGGGGGGCCAAGCTTCAGGCAACGAGTGAGGAGATAGGGCTGGGGCACCAGATAATTTCCGTCAAAAAAATCTAAATAACAAAAAAATAGATTTAAATCTGAGCTTATTTAAAAAGACATCAGGGCTAGCACTTTCATCTCTTCTTGTTTTCCTTAATTTGCAGATTCTATGACATAGAATTTGTTGGATGCACGTAACGAAAATAATGACTCTTTCCATTAAAGGGATGCAGAATTATTTGGCTATGCGGATGTTCAATGCGATTCTCTTCCTGCACCCGACTCTGGCCCCTCCTTAGTCTTCAGCATTGGTTCTGAAAGCCTCTATGAGGCCTTCTAAAGAATGGATGAACCCAGAGATACTGCAGATACCACCTATGACGAAAATGGCAACGTCAAAGAAGACGTGATGCCACAAGAGCTTCCTCCACAAGAGTTTGAGGTGGAAGAGACTGGGGAGCAGGAAACAGAGCCCTGCGCCTGTGAGGCTCCCAGTAAGACCCATCAAGAGGGCAAAATGGGGGACATAAATAGCCATGAGCAGGGTGAAAACTACCAGGGCACATCTGAGGGTGAGTCCCCAGGATTTGAGCCGCCCGTCACCCCCGTAGCAGTTGGGGAAGAAAGCCCTGTTTCCATCTTGGAAAAGGGACCGCTCCAGGACTTCTACAGCTGCAAAGAACGGCAAGGGGTACGAGAGCAAGGCTTTGGCCACCAAGAAAATGTTAACTACTGCCCTAATGGTGGATGGCAAGTTGTCTGTAATGACCTCCTTGGTCTCATCGGCCCAGGTCAGGTAGGCGACCAAGGCAAAGAGTCCCTTAAGGATGCAAGCTGCTATGTGAGTCCAGTTCATCATGCAATGAAACTCCTTGGGGTTCTGCATGTTCCCCTCCAAGGAAGGCAGAAAGATCTGGGAGGTGTAGCTGAAGACAATGATGCCAATGGAGATGGGAAACTTCTTGACATCAATGTAAAACTTGACTTTGTCCCAGGCCCAGTCACGCGCCCTGGAGAGGCAGTAGGCGATCACCAGGATGTTGATGACAAAGTGGGCTAATGTGCAGAGCAAGCTGAACTTGGAGACTGCCTTGAGGTTCTTCAAGAACGCACAAGGCAGGAGCACTGCCGTGGCAATGATGGACCACGACTTCTGGGAGACGGGCAGGTTGGGAAAGCTGTTGTACATCAGGTTCCCGCTGACCACCACATAGAGGATGCAGGTCATGACCAGTTCAATGATCTGAGCCACGTTCACAATTCTGCCCCCGAGGGTGGGGAAGCGGGGAGCGCAGCACGCGTTCGCGATGTCCACGTAGGAGTCTCTCACCCTGACTATCTCCCCATCCTCATTCTCTTCGTAAAGACAGGCAATAAGGATTTTCCCAGTGTAGCAGCAAACCACTGCAGCGAAAATTATTAAAAAGAGTCCTAGGTATCCACCGTGAAGGATGGCATAGGGCAGGCCCAGAACAAACATCCCCTAGAAAGAGACAAAATGGAAACCGTGTTGCTGGATCTCGGAGGGGCCTGGACGAGCACACGCAGCCGCAGCACGGCGGTCAAGTGCGTGCTCTCTGTCTCGCCCACGCACCATGGCACCCACGCAGGCGGTCACACAGTCACGCCACGCAGCCGTGGCCACGCGCGGTGACGCAGCCCCTGCCCTGCGCCGCGCCGCCCCCACACCCCCACAGGCACACCCACGCAGTCACACCCACGCAGTCACACCCACGCAGTCACACCCGCATCATCGCACCCCCAAGCGCCCAGAACGGGCGAGCAGCGGTTTGGTGCCCAGGCTTTGCCCCAGTCTCTGCCCTCTCTGTCCCCAGCAGCTCTCAGTGCACCAAGACCTCCATAGCTGACAGCCAGAGGGGCCAGACTGGGCAGCTCCAGTGCAGCCCTGCCACCAGCCCGGTCACTGCCAGATCTCCTGTCCCTCCTTGCCCCCTGACCCTGCTGGGGCAGCCTGATGAGGACACCAGCCAGCCCCGACCCCGCAGAATCTGCAGTGTGATGGGGCTGGGACCTGGGCCCCTCCCAAGGGCTGTGCCCTGTTTGGGGGTGGAGGGCAAAACAGAAAGCCAGGTTTGGAGGCTTTTAATTTCCTTTCTTTTTTAACCCGTTTTCCCTTTCCTTACTCTCACCCTATTATTTTCCTCTATCTTTCACCTGCTTTTATTTCTTTTCTTTTTCCCCTTTTTTATTCCCTTTTCCCCCTTTTCCCCGAAGCCGGTTTGCAATGAGCCCACAGCTGCTGGTCAGATAGAGAGCAAGTGCCAGGACCTGGTTCAGGGAGCGCTGCCCGGTGGCCCGCGGCGGTGGCGGCGCGGCGGCGGCCGTACCTGGATGGCGTTGGTGACGTTCCATCCCGCCTCCCATGCCGTGATCTTGGGCTTGCCCTGCCCGGAGAGCTCGGAGCAGGCCTCCTTGGAGCCGGAGGGCGGCAGGGGCCCTGTGCCGTCCCGCTGGTAGTGGATGTCCCCCTCCAGGGGCGGCTCTCCGCCCTCCTCGCTGCCCTCGGACTTGAGGATATCCATCTGCAGCCCTTGCCGGTGCTCCATGTCCAGGTCGTCGCAGTGGGCGAAGCCCACCGCCTCCTCGTCGGTGGCCGCCTGGAAGCCCATCCTGGCGAACATGCCGCTCATCTTCGCCTGGGATTTGTGCGACACCGAGGTGGCCACGTTGGAGAGCTTGCTGCGGAGGAGGGTGGCCATGGCGGCGGCTCCGGTGACTCCGCAGCTCGCGGACCCTCGGGGACGCAGACACCCGACGGGGCGGGCGGGCGGCGGGGCGGTGGACGGGACTCGGTCGCCCGGCGAGGGGCGGCTGCGGGGAGCTGCTCCGAGCCGCTACCTCCTCGTCCCGGCGCAGTGCGGGCGGCTCCCGGCCGGGATGCCCAGGGGCATGACACCGCTGCGGGGGGAGCGGGCCCGCACGCCCCGCCGCCCGCTCCGCGCTGCTCCGCGCTGC